>CM045772.1:85396787-85996787 GCA_025200525.1 Camellia lanceoleosa | reverse complement strand
TGATCACCTACATACATAAATATCTGATGGCTAAAGCCCGGTGAATAATATGAGTAAAGGGTTTAATGAATGATGTCCATCACGAGTTAGAAATCGAGTTTATATCGAAACAGGTCTTATCAGAAATAGAGTCTTATGCATATTCAGATTTCCAATCAGAAATAGATTCAGATACATGCTCATATTCATAATCAAACTCAGATTTTGCATAAGATCATATGTGGTACACCCATTAGCTATCAGATCAGGTAGGTCCTAAGACCATAACAGGTAGGTCCGAAGACCACAACAGGTAGGTCCGAAGACCACAACAGGTAGGCCCGAAGACCACAACAGGTAGGTCCGAAGACCACAAGGATCCATATCTTGCGCGCAAGTAGCCATGGTATTGTTACCCCCAGGCAAGGGCCATAGGCCACGGTATTGTTACCCCCGGGCGAGGGCCATCCGGACTAAGGGTGCCACAAATACTTTTCAGAAAAACTGGGCATTCATTCATTCATTTCCAATATATCATAGCTTTTCAAAGAATCAATCATTTCGTATCATAGTATACTGAAAATACATAACATTGAACATAACTTTACAAAGTTATTACTCACAGAGGGTCATGGAGGCAAATCGAATGCATGGATATATCAGATAAATCGGGCAGACAATGGCGCGTGACCTACACAAACATATAACATATACACATTGAAATACAATAGTACTCCCTTGATTAAACTTGTCCTTTTAAGTCTCTAGTCTGTATAGTCCAAAGTTCTACTACGTTTATTCTTTCTCAATTAAGTAAACTGGATTCTTAATTCACATATTCTTTCATTACTAAGTCCTTCTTTTCCAAATAGATTGATCCTTTACTTGGCTTCTTAAACAATTACCACAAGATCAATGATTCATTTCTTAACTAACTAATCTATGTTGATTAGTAGCTTATTAATCTTTATTGAGTCATAAATCATGTCTAGAATGCATTGGAAAGAGATGAGGATAAAAATATGAACTAAATGCAACTTTTCAAAATGTGCTGAAAATGGGGTCTTCGCTCGAGCGCCACTTTGTTCGCTCGAGCGAACTGTAAAATTTGAAAAACTACTGGGAGCTTGATTTTCACGCCGGCGAGACTTCCGCCGAGCGAATAACAACGAAAATTCTGAAATTCTAAAATTGAAATTAAAGTTCAAATTCGGTATTCAAAGCCTCAAAACATGTACTTTAGTATACAAACATGGAAAACCATTTATTAAAGTCATAAATTGCTAAATCATTTATTCAAAATCATGCCCCAATTGCCAAATTTAGTTTTAATTCATTTCTTCCATAACAAGCCAATTCCCAAATCCAAAGTGATTAATTTCTAAATTAAATTCCATAAATTTAACATGGCTCCAATCTCCCATTTTCTTTTTTAGTTACATAAAAATTGATTTCAAGCTCCTTCTACTTTCCTTGCAAACATGAAATTGAAGTCATAAATTCCTTAGAAAATTATTCACATGTATGAAATTGACATCAAAATTACTAATTTTATATTATTATAAATTTTCCAACTAATTTCCATAACCATAAGTCTACTTAATTTCTTACTTAATCCATGAGACTAATTTCATAGCTTTCTTAATTCAAGATGCATGTAACTTATTTTATATTTGACACCCAATTTCATCCTAATCCCATGAATTAAATCTCAAACCTCCAAGTATTGTAGGATGGTTCTACAAAATCAAGCTAAAGATAATTATTTTCTAATTTATTTTCCATAATCACTCACATGCATGTAACCCAATTCAAATCAACTTCTATAATTTTGAATCTAATTCCATTTTACCACTCAATCACTAATTTCTTTTAATTTACATGAAATTGAAGTTATATGACTTTAGGAAAGCATTTGCATGTGTGGAAAACCAACTAATTTTCTATATTCAAAATCAATCATACTTTAATTCTTGAATTACTCAAATTTAGATTAAATTAATTTCCTTCATAACACACCCAAAACTAAATTCATAATCATAGATGTCCCATAACATATTTAAATTTTGAATAAAACTCTTTCATTATACTACATGCATGGGTTAGAGATCAAAACCAAATCAATATCTAATTTTCCATAAACATGAGCCTAGCTTATTTTTCTTCATATCTATTCCAAATTTAAATTTGTAAATCTTTCTTTCACACATGAATTTAAGTCTAAAACATCAAAATTCTAACATGCATGTAGAAATATGGCCCAAATTCAAGTGAGATGTTCAACATCAAACCAAAATACTCAATTTCCATGTTTAATTTCCATAACTATGGATCCTAGCTTTATTTCCTTGTTCAAACCCATTCCTCACAAATTCCATGGAATTGATCTTAAACCCCCCTTAATTTTAAGTGTAATACATGAGCTCTACAAAATCAAGGTTGAAATTCTTACCTTTAATCCTTGATTTGGTAATTTCTTGATAATCCTCCCTTTTTCTATCTTGAATCTCCTTCAAATCCCATAAGAACAAAGAGGCAAGCTCTCTCTCCCTCTCTTTCTCTCTCTCTCGGCAGTGCACTCTCTCCCTCTCTTTAACTCTATGTCTTTGAGTTCAATGACCCAGAAGAACACTACTTTCCTTTCCTTTTCCTCTTTTTTTTTTTTTTTTTATTTTTTTTTTTTTATTATTATCTTTCACCCGGTTGTACACTCACATGCACACACCTCAGTTAGTTTTGTTTGCAACACACCACATGTGCACTCCCTATATGATTTCCAGCACATCAATCTCACACACACACACACACACCTACACATAGATTTCTCAATACACCCCTAAATTTTAATTTAGCCCATAATTCAATTCTTGTCTAGAATTAATTTAATTAAGCAATACTTAATCTTAATAAATTTTGATTAGTATAAAATTAGTTAATTATAACTAACCTCAAATCCCACATAATTTAATTAGTCAAATTTAACTCCCATTAGGGCCCAATTAATTATATCTAATTCTATCAATCCGACTCAGACTTTTAGTCAGACTCCCAAAAGGCTCCAAATATTAAATTGAATTTATTTTCATTATCAATTTCGATTTCCCAAATCATTTAGGCCTTCAATTTCTGATCAAACTCAAATTTCCATCAATAAACTACATATTCAAATTGGACACATCATAACTAAACTTAATTTATAACAACCTCAATTCTCAATCCCCATGACTTAATCAACTCCAATTAGGACTTAATTAATCGAATCTCAATTTTACTAAACTGAATCGGATATTTAATTAAACTCCCAAATGGGTCCGTAATTAAAATTAAATTAATTAACTTCTAAATTTCACTCCCTTAAGCCATTTGGACCCTTAATTTCTAATTCCAAAATAAACCTTCGTTAGAATCATATACGAGTCAAATTCCACAATTCTCATAAATCCCAAACAAATTATAATACGCGGCAATTAAATTTCAAATCCTCTTAACTAATCAAGTACTAATCATTATACGTGATGGGGTTATTACAACTATGTTCAAAGTTTTAAAAAATATTATTATCGTATTGATCCACTAACAAATTAACCCTGGTTAGATCAATTTTTCCATAAACTCCCTAATCCATGGGATGAGCTATGTATTAAAACATATCCTGATTTTCTCAAAAAAAATGGGGAAGGAATAATATGATAATCTTGGTTTTCACATTAATTATGTTTTAAGATTGAGAGCAGATCGGTCTCTAGAAGCAAAGGCAAAAAAAAAAAATCAAATTTCCAACTCACAATATGGTAAAAAATGTTGTGATAAAATTCTAAAAGAAAATTGGAAAATTGATTGTAATACATTTCTCAAGAGAAAAGGATTTTCCAAAAAAACATAGAAAATATAAATGGAAACCTTGGAAAAAGAATAAAACTTTTTGAAAAAAGAAAAAGTATATTCGAAAAAAAAAAACCCACAAGTGTTTCAAAAAAGAAAACTTGTAAATGTTCTATTTGCAACGAAGGCCATTACGCACCCGAATGCCCAAAAAGGGAAAAAAGTGCAAAGAAAATGATCAAAATTCTTGAAGAACAAGATTTTGAAATAATATATAGCGAAGAAATTTCTAATGAAAAAGAAATCTTATACGAAATTTCTAGTGATGAAGAAAGTTCAGATGAAGAACTAATCTTCATGATGACTAATATTAATAGTTAAGAAATATCTCAAGAAACGGATAGTATATCTCTAGAAGAATTACAAGCCATTCGACTTGGAGATGTAATCGGAAAAGAAAAAATTTTTACCGAAGAAGAATTAACAAAACTCGAAAAAATGCAAGAAGTTGCAGTGCCAGAAATTTATAAACTTTCAGAATTCGACTTCTTTTCAACAAGAGTATTTGAATAATACAGTGGCAACACTCAAGCAAAATGGTAAGAAGAAGGAAATATTGATATTCTTTTTTTTTTATATATATAAAAAATGTTGTAAGATGGAAAAAGAAATATCCTGAAATTCAACATATTCATATTGGATTAATTCAAGTAACCATAATAGCCTTATTTCGCCAAGGGATAAATACTTCTATTTTGGTAGTGATTTTTTATAAAAGATTTTCCGATCCAATGAAAGCAATCATTGAAGGAATTCAATCTAATTTGGCTAATGGAGTAGTTTGGTTTAATGTTAGACCAAATTTCTTTATTTCCATAAATGATCCTAATTTTGAAGACACAGTTAGAATAAGAATTTAAACACAAGGATTAGGAATGAAATCAAATTCCCGTGACTTGGCTATTCGTTGGAAAACAATTCACAAATTGACCGAATTTTCTGAAACAAAAACAAGATCAAAAGATAATAAAATCGTTGAATCTTTGAACCAAGACCATTTGACACGGTAATACAATCTCGTCTAATGAATTGGAGCGATTTAGAAGTCCCTCGACAAGGGTTAATCCATGACCTAGTGGGACAAGGAGAATCTTTTAAAACAAAAAAATCCTACACAATTACAAATGCAAGCATGAGGAAAAAAATTTATATATTGAAAATGCAGTTCCAAAAATTAAAAAATCAACTTCTGTATTTGAAAAAGATTTTCCTAACAAATCATTTTCAAAATTAAGCATTGGAGAATAGAATAATAATTCTAATCAAGGATTTATTACTTCAAACAATGTTCAGATTTCTATTTTCCTAGGAACAAGAAGACAATCTGAACATATTAAGTCTGCATATATATATCATTTTCAAACCAAAAATGATGATATTATTTTTTCTCCTAGCCAAGGAAAAAAACGATACACATATGTATTCAGAACATTTAATTTTGCAAGTTATAAACTCTATAGCCTCAGTGTTCTCATAGATACAGGAGCTACAATCAGCTCATATAAATGGAATATCATACCAAAAGAAAAATGGACAGTAATGAAACATCCAATTTTGGTTACTGGAATTGATGACAACCATACTTCCATACAATTCAAGGCTAAAAATATAGCTATTTGGTTAAATGATAGCAAGTTCATTATACCAAAAATTCTATGTTTTCCTTATATGCATGGAGATTTCCTTCTTGGAAACAATTTTATATATAAATACCTTCCAATGCAAATACAAGAAAAAGCCATTTTATTAAGCATAAACAATGTCTTCACTCATATTCCCTTTGTTAGAACAACATAAATATATTTGTGATAAAAAGTTTGCACTCGTTCCGCATGGTGATTTAACCCCCATTATCAAAACTATTGATGAATCACATTAGATTTATAAAGTTCTTGAAGAAAATTTTAGTGAACATCCATTAAAACTATGGCAACGTAGTCCATGTTATTGTAGTTTAAAATTAAAAGACCCTAATGTTATCATTAGAGTAAGACCAATGATCTATACTAGACAAGATATATATGAATTTGATATTCAACTTTAGGAACTTTTAGACAAAAAGTTAATCGAAGAAACTAGAAGCCCTAACTCTAGTCCAGTTTTTATGGCAAGAAACCATGCTGAAATTAAAAGAGGAAAAGCCTGAATGGTAGTCAACTATAAACGGCTAAATGAAAATTTAGAATTCGATGGATATTTTATTCCAAGAAAAGATGTTTTGATTAACTTAACCAGAGGATCAAAAATCTTTAGTAAATTTGATTGTAAAAGTGGATTTTGGCAAATTCAATTGATTGAAGAGTCAAAAAAAATTGACAGTTTTCAGTACACCTAGAGGACATTACCATTGGAATGTTGTGCCTTTTGGGTTAAATATAGCACCACATGTATTTCAACAGTGGATAGATACAATTTTTAAAGATCTGAAAGATTGTGTAGTTTATATTGATAATATACTTATCTTCTCTAAAACCAAGGAGGAGCACAAAAAACATTTAAAATTACTTTATGAAAAATTTCAAAAACACGGAATTATTTTGTCTCAAAAAAAAAAAATTGAACTAAAAAAAGAATCAATTGAATTTTTGGAAATAATTTTAGACCAGAAAGGTTTAAAATTACAAGAACATATTTTGTCCAAAGTATGAGATTTTTTTGATACTCTTGAAAATATAACACAATTACAGAGTTTATTAGGTATTTTAAATTATGGACGAAATTTTATTAAAAATCTTTCAAAAATAGAAATTCCTTGGTTAACCAAATTAAAGAAAAATGTTATTTCTGAATGGATAGCATAAGATGTTGCTTTAATTAAACAAATTAAAGAAAATATTAAAACTTTACCAGATATTTATCTTCCTAAAACAGGTGATAAATTAATTTTAGAAACAGATGCGTCAGAAGAATGTTGGGGATATGTTCTTAAAGCAATACCAAGTAATTTATGACATGATAAAGAGATACATTTATCAGAAAATGGGATTAGACCAAGAAAAAATCCAATACCCATAAAATTACAAAAAGAAGAATTAATTTGTAGATATAATTCTGGAACATTTAAACCAAATGAATAGAAATATATAATTTTTGAAAATGAATTACTTGCAATAAAAAGTTTTCATATTTATTTAGCCCCAGAAAAATTTATTGTACACACTGATAATAACGCAGTAAGAAATTTCTTGATTAATAAAAAAAACCAATTAAGCATGGAAGAAAATTAGCCTGGTATAATAAAATTTCTGAATATACTTTTGAGGTAGAACATCTTAAAGGTACCAACAATTTTCTTGCAGATTTTCTTAGTAGAAATTGTTTCAAAAAATTAAATTACTAAACGAGTAATTTTAATTTTTTGCAGATGACCTCTAGACCAAGAGGAAAAAATGGACAAAGGTAAACAACCCGCTCAAGGAGATTGGGTGACAATTGCTAAAAAAGCAATCCCCAAACAAAAAAAAGTTTATGTTGTGTTTGCAGGAAGACAACTTGGAATTTACACAGAACGGAATGATTGCAAAACGCAAGTTTGGGGATTTTCAGAAGCAAGCTATAAATCATATGATAGCCTGACGAAAGCTAAAAAAAGCTTTTTACAGTGCACCAGCTATGCCTGTTTATCAAATGAATTTTTGTCAAATGAGAACTAATCCAGTTCCAACTAATATTCAGACATCTAAACCAGATGAATCTGAAATAAAAGACTTTTTCAACCCTGTTATATCTAGAGAAATTTATACCGAACTCAATAGAGTTTGGAAAACTCACATTGTAAACAAAGTGAAATTTCAAAAACACATGAGAGTTCTGGCCAACAAATTAGCTGAGCAAACAGCTAAACTAAAAGATTTGCAAAATCTTTATTTCAATATCCTTAAACAAATGAATTGGAATGAAGATTTTAATTTTGAAAAAATAAACAATTTTCTTCAGCTATCAGACATGATATCAGATGAGTTTTTTGATCTAGTTTTTAAATAAATAAAAAGATTTTGTCTTTTTGAAAAAGCAAGAACTTTGCTCCTAAAAGGAATTTTTCTGTTAATCAAAAATCGAGTTAAGGATCATTGTGATAAGATTAGACAAATCTTAGAACGATCTTATGATAAATTAAATTTTAAAGATGCAATTCCTAAAATAATCATCATGGCAAATCATGACATGTGGTATTTTGAAGATATAGATTGGGAAATAACTAATCAAGTTATTTTCCAAATTTTAGATCCAATCTAATGGATAGAATATCCAATGATCATCAAAGCAATGCTCTCATAGGTAGTAAAAGGCTTCCGATGGAGTAAATATTTTACTTTCTAGATCTCCAGCACTATTGGTTAGCGGGAACGAGAACATTTTTTCTAACCATACCAGATTTGGTATCTTAAAGAAACTGAAGATTTTGAATTTGAAGATGATTATTTAGATGAAGATCGCCGAAGAGAGCGATTGGAAAATATTCAAAAGCTTTCTTTGATAGCATATTGGATAGACAATCTAATATCTATTTCACAGGCAGCGTCCAATATCCATGGCTCAGCAAAATTGCCGTTCATGGTCACAAATGGTAGAATGCTATTTGTAACCCATTTTCCAATAACATATCAAAGGTCTTCTACACAAATTAATGAGACTTTTGACATGTTATTAAATCTCAAAAGGAGAAATAACTTGGATCTTCCAGTGGAACTAACCATGACTGCTGATGATGTAGAACATTTTCGGAATGAGCAATACTGCCAGGATCCTGATTCCCCTCCATCAGAGACTGATGAAGAGTATCACAATCTCATAAACCAGATGAAAGCATAGTGGACCCCACTATCAAATACAGCTGTCTCCTGATCGACTCCAACCTTATCCATGACATGTGGAGTAACCTGCATTATTAGGCAGAAAGTGGTTAGACAAATCCTTTCAGCCAACGCTACAAGACATAAAAGATCAGTCAAATCTTATCTGTTTCAGTCTATCCCTTTGAAAACCGGAGCGGGTAGACAGTGTATATAATTGTAGTTTGTCAGAAAATGGCCAATAATGGTAGGTTTTTATTTATTTTTCTAAAGACTTTTTTTCATCTTGTATTTATTTTTTGTATAACTTTTGTCCAAGCCTATATCTAAGGTTATAGCCTTTGGTAGAAAGGTGCAAAATCTTGGCCGTATTGGTGTGCTAATTTTCTACAATGTAATAATGTTAGGATAGACTAGGATGACTTTATGGTTTTGTTTGTATATGTAAGATGTATTCTATAAATTGGCTTTTAAGCCAACATAATAAACAATGAAAATATTTTTAAAAGTTTGAACATAGTCTTCAAAAAGACAAATATTACATAATTCTAATTTTGTTAAAATATAATTTGCATCTGCTTGCAAATTTGTATCTCCTGCAAAACCACATAAATTTTCTTTTATGATTTTTGCAAACTCAACTAAGGTGGCGTCAAGTGTGAGAAAATTTGCCAACAAAGTTGTTTTTTGGCTTTTTCCAATTTCGGATTTTTCCCACTGTCTTAACCATTGCAACACATCTCCTTGGAGAGTTGTTGCAATATAATCAATGAATTTTTCCTTTGACCAACTATTTTTATAATTGGTAATAATGATGGACAATAATTGTGCCCAATCATCAATTTCTTGTGGCTGATCCTTAAATGGAACATGAGACAAGTCAAAATAAGTACAATTTTGAGCTATTAGATACTTATGATTATTATCTTTTTTAGATATTATTGGCTCAAGTGTAGGATTGGAGATACTTCCAGTGTTAGTATCATTTTTAACTTCATTTGTTTGAATAAATTCAAAAAATTTTCCATCTCCCCACATGCCAAATAATTCGATATCAATTGGCTCTTTTGCCTTTCTTTTTCCTTTATTTATTTCTGGTGAAACATCTTGATCTATTGTTTCTTCAAATGAGGATGACTGACTATCATCATCATTAGTTGACATATTAAAATCATAATTAAAATGCTGTAAAAGGGCTTCATGTTCTAGACCAGTTTTTCTTATCTGATCTAGTAGCCTATTTTTTTCATCAATACTTAAATCTGGGTCTTTATATAATTTTCTCCAATAATCCAATATTTCAACAATATTTTCATATTCAGTCCTATTATAGGTATTGGTTTGAAGCACCATAATATCTTCTGTATCATAAAATAGCCTAGAAATGTAGTTATCTCTTGGACTATTCATTCTATCATTATTTATGAAGAATATAGTTTCTAATTTTGTCACCAAAATTGTTTATTTGGTTTTTTGCTTCTTTGTTTAAGTCAATATTTATTATAGAACATAAATTGTCTATTTTTAATTCTATAGACTCTACTTTGGTTTCTAGATAATTTAGATTTATTTTTTTCTTTTTATCTAATTTAGAAAACTAAGAACACATAATATCAGTAATATTATTTAAACTGGAACACACACTATTTATATTTGCAAACTCTTTAGTAATATGCAAACTATGGTCATATTTATTATTGACATTCTTTTTTGTATTTTCAAAACATATTATATCTTCAGGGTTAATTGCCATTATAGATTGTTGTTGATATCTAAGACCCTCCTAGTGTATTTATCTGGTACCTAAAACCTCTCTTTATGATCTTAAAGATTTAATTATGGCCAATAGTCAAAAGATCTTAATGAGTATATGGGCTTTGACATACACTAAGTATATAGGTTTTATAACAACTATAAATGAAACAAATAATTATGAAAATATAAAATACAAAGGATACACAATTAAATACTAAACTTGATTAAGAATTTTTTTTTTTTTTTTATAGCATAAAGCACACCATACACACTTATATATATCAAAAATTTAGACATAGAGAGAAATACTTATATAGCTTGATCTTGTTTTCAAAAGCTATTCACCAAGCTTTGATACCAATTTCACAACAAAAAAGGAAATGAGTTTTCTATTATTTTTATTATGGAATTGTGATGGAGTTATAGAGTTAAGAGAAGTTAGAGTTAGGAAACGTTAGAGATGAACTAGGCAACAAAAGGATGGAGAGAATTTTCATTGTTTATTATGTTAGCTTGAAAGCCAATTTATAGAATACGTTTTACATATACAAACAAAACCATAAAGTCATCCTAGTCTATCCTAACATTATTACATTGTAGAAAATTAGCACACCAATACGGCCAAAATTTTGCACCTTTCTACCAAAAGCTATAAGCCTAGATATAGGCTTGGACAAAAGTTCAAAAAATAAATACAAGATCAAAAAGGTCTTGAGAAAAATAAATAAAAACCTACCATTATTGGCGATATTCTGTGGGGAATCATATATTTTCCCTAATAGGATGATGGGTGAAATGATATATAAATCAATGTCAGCCTTTGTCTCTAGCCCATGTGAGTTTTGGTTGTTGGAAGATGGGTGTGAATTAGATAATCGTTGCAAAGTTGAATTTGAAAAATAGCCATTATAGAACTGATTCAGACAGAGTGGTTATCTACCTAGATGTCCTGAATGAACATTTGCTCTTGGTGGTCGTCCACCTGGATGTCCCCTCAGACATCCGCCTGAATGTCCACCTGGACGTCCTTGCTGCTAGAGACAAAACTTGGCAAATTTTATACTCACCGGTTGTCTAGCTCTTAAAGGGTACAACGACAAGCGCCACAAATCGACTGTGACTCGGCTTTACCCCGGACCTCTACCACGACAGGATGCTGGCCCAAACCCAGGCTAATAATCCCCTCCAACACCTACTCGCAAGCAGCATGCCTTCCAGGGGAATCGAACTTGAGACCTTGCTCTGAAACTAATTGTAGTGGTATAGTGGTGGAAAATATGAGATTTTGATTTAAAAGAAGTTTTTGTTTGTTTTCCTTGCTGACATGTAAAAGTCAATTTTTTCAAATTTTATTTTTGGAAGTCCAACTATTAAATCTTTTCTCAAAAGTTAAGCGATTAAATCTATGTGAGCATGACCAAGTCTTCTATGCCATAACCAACTATTATCACTAATAGCAGAAAAACATTTAATATCACTAGCATAAAAATCATTTAGATAAAAAAATATAAATATTATCAAGATGATTACCAACAAAGAGTACTTTGTGATTTATTGTGTTTTCAATGGTGCAATGTGATTTATAAAAAATAACACGATTACGTTTATCACATAATTGACTAATATTGAGTAAATTATGCTTAAGTCCATCTACAAGAAGAACATTTTCAATAGTAAGGTTAGGAGAAATACCAATACTACCAATACCAATAATTTTTCCTTTCTTGTATCTTCAAAAGTGACAAATTCTCCATCTTTGGGAGATAAGGTAGTGAAAAATGATTTGTCTCCAGTCGTGTGTCTAGAGCATCCACTATCAAAGTACCATCTTCCTTCTTTAGCTTTAGACTTGAGACAAACCTACAATAATGGAATCAAATATTGGTTTTTGGTACCCATGATTTCTTAAGTCCTTCATGGTTGGTGTGATAAGTTCCTTTTACAACCCAAACCTTTTTAATTCTTATGTTTATATTTTAATTAAATGGACAAGCAGAGATATAACAACCTTTCTTTCTACAATAATGACAAGTGATATGAGGATGTGTCATAGGAGATGCTTTTTCAAAAATTATTTTGTTGTTTCTTTTCTTTCTTAATAGGGACATATCCAATGCCCGCTTTATCAAAAACACATATTTGATTTCGAAGAAGTTTGTTAAGATTTTCTCTTCCTTTTATAAAATTTGCAAGAGTTTTGTTTAAATCATCAACCGTGTTTTTCAAAGCATTTTTCTCATTAGAAACAATAGTAAAATCATTTTTCAATTTAATATTCTCTTTCTTTAGTTCCTTCACATTATTAGATAAAGAGGTGACTAATTTCTTTAACACTTTATTTTTATCACACTTTTCTAAATTCATCATGCAATTCTTCAAAAGCACTTTCGAGTTCTTTAAATGTTACCTCATCCTGAGTAGTTTCTTCATCTTCGATAGCCATAAGATATAGGTTGGCGACTTCATCATCATTACCTTCATGGTTAGATCTATTATTATCACTTTCTCCCCAAACTGCTACCATAGCCTTCTTGTTTCTTTTGTGATCTTTTCTTAATTTTGGACAGTGTATTTTGATGTGTCCCGAATTTTTGCATTCATAGCATATGATAGGTTCTTTCTTTGGGATGTCATCTTTGTTGAAGTCTTTCTTAAAAGGCCTTCTTCCTCCAAAATTCTTTTTCTTGAATAATTTCTTGAAATTTCTTGTGAACACGGAAAATTCATCATCTTCACTCGAATGGACATTTTCTTCTTCATGAGATGAGGCTTTGAACACAATTCCTTTCTTGTTTTTGTCCTCATCGTCCTCTTGTCCTTTCATGGTGATTTCATGAGTTATAAGCAATCCCATGAGTTCATCCAATTCAAGTGTAGAGAGATTCTTTGCTTTTGTAATGGTAGTAACTTTAGCTTCCCAAGATTTTAGTAGACACCTAAGAATCTTTCTCACCAATTCACTGATAGTATAAGTTTTGCCAAGACATTTCAAGGGATTCACAATTTCAGTAAATCTAGTAAACGTGTTTGAAATAGATTCATCAGATTTCATTTTGAATAATTCATAATTATTTATATCACTATGAGATTCTTTTACTTGATTAGTTCCTTCATAGGTAAAGGTTACATCATCATCTTCTTCTGCCATTAAGTATAGATGAGATGTTTCATTGTTGCTGCCTTTCTCATCGGAGCAACTTTCATCATCTTCTCCCCAAATACTTTTAGTTTTCTTTTTGCTTCCATCCATCATGGTAAGTTTATGAGCTATGAGTGACCCAAAAAGTTCTTCAATACTTAATCTTGTTAGATTCTTTGCTTCTTGAATAATAGTTACTTTTGGCTTCCAAATCTTTAGCGAAGACCTAAGAATTTTTCCCACAAGTTCAACATCAATATAAGATTTACCAAGAGATTTTAGAACATTAATAATGTTAGTAAATCTAGAAAACATTTCAAAAATAGATTCATGGGATTCTATCATAAAGAGCTCATAATCATGAATAAGGATATCAATACGTGACTCTTTCACTTGACTAGCTTCTTCATAGGTAATTTTAAATTTATCCCAAATCTCTTTTGCTGTATCACAAGCAGAGATCCTATTGTACTCATTTGCATTTAATCCACACACAAGGATGAGTTTGTCCTAAGCATTAGTTTGTAATAGTTTATAGTCATACTCATCATATTCTTCTTCAGTTTTGGGCACACTAATATTGTCTACTAATTTGGTAGGGATTTTGGAGCTTTTTGTAGTAATGAGCCACAAAACATAATTAGTAGCTTTAAGATAAAAAGTCATTTTTTTCTTTCTAATGATTATAATTGCTACCATCAAACAGAGGTAGCCTATTACTTGCTTGACCTGCAACAAAGTAAGTACTAGATATGGTTGTCATGGATCAAAAACTCTAAGATTGTTAAATCTAAGTAAGAGCTCCAAAGAATGTTTTCTGTATACTTCAATGGATATTCTTCATCTTCTCTGGTTTAATTTGAAGAGTTCCTCATCCTTGATACATCACTCATCTTTAGAAAATATACACTAAGCCTTAGGCTTAAGCTTATTTGCCTTTGAGAAGTTTTACAGAAAAATTTGAGAGCTTCATTATTTTGTATCTACCTGTGAGAGGTTATTCATTGTAGCTTTTTTTGAAAGAAAAAATACTCATCACCAACTTATAAGAGGTCACTAGCTATCCTGTAAAGTTAAGGAATCAATGGAGGATTGCTTCATGTGTATGAGGTTACTAGCACCTCTGTGAAGCTAGAAAATCTGTGGAGGATTGCTCCATGTATATGAGGTTGTTAGCACCCCTGTGAAACTAGAAAAATAGTGGAAAATCTCAAGTGAAACTTAAGGAGTAGACGTACGTTTGGTTGAAGCTGAATCACTATAAATCTTGTTTGCCTTCTTTTCCCTCGTCTCTTTAAATTGCTTTTACTGTGATATTCATTTGATATTATTGTGATTATTATATGTTATACCTATTGTACTAATTGTCAAGTTTTTATTGGGTAATTATTAGTTGTAAATTGTAGAAAGCCAATTCACTCTCCTCTTGAGTTGCTTTTTGGGTAATAATTGGTATCAGAGCAAGGTCTCAGGTTTGATTCCCCTGGAGGCCATGCTATTTGCGGGCAAGTGCAGGGGAGGATTGTTGGCCTAGGTTTGGGCCAACATCCTACCATGGTGGAGGCCCAGGGTAAGGCTGAGTCACAGTCAACTTGTGGTGCTTGGCACTGTACCCTTTAAGAGAATAAAGTTACACCTTCACCACTACCTATGGGTTTTGGTGTAATAACCCACATTCATGTTTTAGTCATGTTCATGTGCATTTCTGTGAATTTGTTTTGTTAAGCTTGCATTTGTAGACTTTGACTTGTTTTGCTTAAGTAAAGGTCCCTGTCTTGTTTTGTGCTTATGTGATTTGCCTAAGTGTTGTATGCCTGCTTTGTTCCTTCCTTGCTATGTCAAGCCTAGGTCATGCCAAGCCTAGGTCATCTTAAGCCTGGGTTACACCTTCGAACCTCTTACGCCTAGGACCACCTTGGAACCACTTTGGTTGACCTCCACCTTCACCCTGACATATTGGCCGAGATGTCATTATCTAGGCTGAGGTGTTCATCACCAAGGTCGAGATGTGTATTATCTAGGCCGAGATGTTATCCTCGCACCTAAATGATCTTGTTCCTGGACTGGAATGACCTAGACCGAGGTGTGGCACAGCTAGGCCAAGTGTTATCCTTCCTAGCCGAGATCATTGAGACCCTTTTGCTGAAGCCGATGTTATAACCCGAGATCATTACCTGCCAGAATGCCCATGCCACCTTGCTTGTTTTATACACTTTGTCATGCACTTGTCTTGTCTTTCAATCACCTTTTGAGGAGAACCAATCCGGTAGTGCCACGTGTCCCAGCTGAGAGTTAAGTCAGCCGGCAGAGTTAGAAACATATCATTTTTGTGTCTTACCTCTTGCATGGTAGAGAGAGAAGCTTTAGGAAGATGAGAGGAAGTTGGAGTGAGAGAGCTAGATCCCAAGCTTGATCTTTAGAGTTTGAGCCATTTAATTTGTGTTTTAGGTTAGAATCTTGATCTTCTCTTGTTGTTCCTTATGTTGATCCGATTGCATTGCATGATCTTGCATGATTCATGAGCCATGCATTGATTTAAAGCTTATTTTAGAAAGAGAAAATAATGTTCATGTGTTCTTGAAGAAAACCCATGTTTTGATCCGAAAGATTGCATCAAGATTCATGTTTTTGTGTTTGTCTTCATAAGATCTTCAAGTATGGGTACCCAGGTCCATGTTTTCAAACTCATCTCATGAAATCCTAGATTTCGTAATAACAAGTTGTGATTGAGCATCTATGTTTTTCATGTTCTTCATGTTCTTCAGCAGAGGAAAACCCAGATTTTCCCGACTTCATTTCCTTGAATGTGGCCATCGGGACCACGCCTCAGCAAGGAGGTGTGGGACCTCGGCTAAGACCTGGTTGGTACCCAGCATGTTTTCCCAAGATGAAAAATAGTGTTTTAACTTCCAGCATGTTTTGCTTTCACTTGACCGAGTTTTAAAAGAAACGCCGAAATCATTTGCATTCATGTGAGGCTTGTTTTGAGAGTGCATTTCATATTCATCCTTAAGCATTCTTTCTTGTCTTCTTGAAGTGCATTCAGTAGGCTTTACCATGTGTTTGTAGGACTTGGACCCTTGCTTTAAGCCCAACGTCTGAAGAGCTATGTGAGTGGTATTTTTAATAAAGTTATGTTATAAAGTTTTGATAGAGATTTGCTTTGCCTTGCCTTGTTTTGGAAAAAGTATTTGTTAAGCATGAATGATTATCCCTATTTTGTATATCAAGTATTAGCCTTGTTTTGGATGACATTCTTGGAAAGTCCTTACGTGCTAGAGGACTCTAAGCTTTTGTAGCACCATGTTTGAGAGATCTCTGCCATCGACGGTCTGTGAACGGATGGCCCCACCGACGATCTATGAACGGGTGGATTTGTCTAATCGATTTCAGGTCGATTATTCCCTTGTTTTGTCTGGAATGTCATCACTCCATGTATTATGTAGATGTTGTTAAACATCCCAATAAGATTTGAAAGATTTGATTGATGAACTTGATTCATCCCATGTTTTGTACAAGTTATTATATGTATTGTTTTAATAAAGATCTCGGATATCATTCATTTAAACCTTTATTACTAATATCATTCACTGAGTATCCAAGCTCACCCTCTCCTTATATATATGTAGGTGGCAAACAAGAAGCCAGTGATGCCTAAGATGTTATGTGCAAGATGTTTGATTCATGTTTTGTATCGTCTTGAAGATTATGCTTCATAGCCTTGTATTTCATGTATTTTGTATATGTCGGCTTGAGAAGCCTTTTGATTAAGATGCATTATGTACTTCATTTTATTTGTATCCAAGTTGTAAACCATGTTAAGATGTATGTCATTTCATTGGACCTATGCACAGCTCTCATGGACTACTTAGATTTAAATTTATTGTTTCCGCACTTGTAAGCCCCATATGTATACTCTGATTGTGTGTGAGTCTTTGTAAGTTGGACTTTAGTAATCTCAGAATACTGGCCATCACGGCACCATTCTACTAGGGGCGGAATGGGGTCGTGACATTTGGTGAGATGGCAAGCGCTGAGGTCCTACAATACAAAAGGGGTACCCTTTACTCTTGGTGGTCCTCCGCCCGAATGATTGGGAAAATTTCTCATCGCCAGTCATCCGCTCGGATGTCCGTCTAAACAACGAGCCAATCGACCACCCCTTGGTGGTATGACCTCTTTCTTTGTTGTTGCATTCTGCTTTGTTTTGCTGCTTCTTCTATTTTGTTCTTTGCCTATTTAAAGCTTCATTTTGGCTACAATGAATCTTAATAAATTCATTTAAAGATTAATCATAATTTACATTTCAATTTATTATTAACACACAAAATAAATGAAAACAAATAATACATAATCATCAAAACAAATTATTTCTAGCAATCTCTCCCTTTTTTGATGATGGCACACCATGATATTTTTTATTTGTTTTGGAGTGAAGAAAACTCCCCTTAATGATCTACAGAACATAGTTGATGGGATTAATTAGCGCATCTTTCCTCCACCACCACCTGATGATGAGCTATGAAATCCCTCCCCCCTCCCCCTTTTTTGTGCTTTTGATAATGTAACAGGCGGAGAAATGGCAAACTTGATGGTTTTTTTTTTTTTTTATATTTATCTTTCAGACATGATCATGAACTCTGTTAGTATAGATAGTTGTTTTGTCATTAACCCTATTAGTCTAAGTCTGTGCAAATTATTTATTTAATTAAGTTTGCTTTGTTCATGATCATGATTCTTTTCTTGTTTATTATCATGCTTTAATTAAGTTTTGGATTTACATGGGATTCTGTCACGACCCAAACCCGCCCCTATGGGTTTAGAATCAGAATCGCCAAGAATCCGAGATTACCAAGGCCCGCTTAATAAAGAATACAAGAATACTGAGGGCATGACAGAAGCCAAAACAGTAATTAAACAATGTCCAATGAGCTGTGACAGTCTGTATGCAAAAAGACTTTTCATTCGTATGCACATTCATAACGAAACAGTCTATACATATATGTACAATCATTCAGACAGGGACTCGACCCCTATTATAACAGTACAGTACAGTGCTATCAGTCTATACAATATTACAAAACAGATACAGAGACAGACGGGGGAAATTAAAACACCCTTACGCCATAGCTTGGCAGGCTCGGAACCTCGCAGTAAGGCACATAGGTTGGCTTGACAAAACTGGAGTTTACCCCGACACTTCTAGCAACGGTTTGGTGCCTATACACCTACATATATATATGAGCAGTGAGCTAAAACCCAGTGAATAACATAATGCGTAAAGAGGTTAAGAATGAATGTCCTTATAGTAATGAAAACAGTTCATTAAATCGGTATTTCAGTCATTCAGTCATAACAGTCATATGTGGTACATCCATTAGCATAGCAAGATAAGAACAATAGGTCTTAAAAGACCGAATACAATGATGGCCATCATAATAAGAAATGCGAAGTTCCAAGATAGGAACTAACGAGATCTCTATAATGATATGATATGATAATTGCTAAGGATGTCACAATACAGTTCAGAATAGAGGACATACATTCGTTCAGTTAACAATAACAATTTAGAAAGCAGTATAGTTTAACCATTCAGAAGATATTCATATTTGAACATATCTTTACACAGTTGTTACTCACAGAGTTCTGGACTACAGTTAAGCTGGAGCGCGTCCTCAGATGCCAACCCTACACAGTTTATAGGATGAACACACAGTAAGTTCGCACTCGGGAATCAAAGACTTAGTCCCTACTTAGACTCGGTGCGGTTCTACATCTATATCCTCTTTAAAATGCCTTAAACATGCCCTAGGAATGCCTAGGATGGAAAGAGGATGCAAAGATGCACTTTAAAAGCATTTTTAGAATTTTCAGAAAAATAGGGTCTCGCTCGAGCGTATCTTTCCTCGCTCGAGCGGAAATGCAGACAAAGGTCTCCCGCTCGAGCGTAATGCAAAGCATAGAAAAAGTACTGGATGTGTGAAAATCACGCTCGATTGGGCGCTCGACACCCATTCGAGCGGATCAGAAACACAACAACAAAATCTTTGAGTAGATTTTCACGCCGGCGCTAGTAACCCGCCGGCGTGACTTCAAAATCTGGAATTTGCAGATTTGAACCTCAAGCTCAAATTCAACTTCAAATGTATCAAATTCGATCCTCTTGGGCTAATTTTCTGGAAAACACTTGTAAACTCATAGTATAACATGTTTCAAAGCTCAATTTAAGAAATCAAAGCCCAAGGGTAGCTCAATTAAACTCAACTTCAAACCAATTTTCATGAATATGACTTCAATTGAACATGCATGCATTTAACTAGCTTCCAAGCTTCAAAACATGCTCTAATGAGCCAATTCTTTCAAAAAAACAAGATGAAATCATGGACTTAAACATAAATATGAGCACGCATGTAGCAATCTTCCATAAAAACAACTTAAAACTCATCAATATAGGCATGCATGCATGATATATGCTATAATTCAACATTAAGAGACCAATTCTTGACTTAGCTCCTTAAACTACCATGATCCATGCTAGATACAATTGAAATGCACAATTAAAAGGGTGATTCTCTACCTTATGTCTTCAAATTCAAGAAGGGAAGCTCACATAAGCAAAACCTCATCAATTTCTTCAAGTTTCCAAGCAATTCAAGATGAATTCACTCTAACTCCCTATACTCTCTCTCTAGTCGGCTATACACTCAAGAAATGGCTGATGAAATGTACCAAAGAGATGCAAACAAATCTCAATATGTCCTATGTAGTGGGCCACTAGTGTGGCAAAGTTGTAAATAAGTCCAACTCTTTCAATTTGGCTTAATTAATCTAGTTTAATCATACCAAATCACATTTTGGATAAATATGCCATAAAATCACATAAATTATGATTAACACAAAACATCAATCAATTTTAGATTCGGCCGCCGATAAGGCCTTCAATTTGCAGTTTAAAGCATACAACATAAACAGATAATTTTAACAGTCAACAGATAGGTATGCAGTTAAACTAGCACATTCAATCAGTCAGTTCAGTATTTCAATCAATTCGATTACTAATCATATTCAGCCTAAGTTTAGCAGTAATCAGTAGGGTTATCAGTGATTAGTGGTGAGGGTTATTACAGTCTCCCCTCCTTAAAAAGAGTTTGGTCCTCCAAACTCGAATTACCTTCGTTTTGGAAGAAAACAGGATTCAGTGGGAACTATTCAGGGTATCTCTTGGCCATGTCGTCTTCCTTTTCCCAAGTGGCATAAACGCCACCATGGTTTTGCCAGTCAACTTTCACCAACGGAATCTCTTTGTTTCTCAACTTCTTGATCCGTCTGTTTACAATCTGAATAGGCCGTTCCTCGTAAGTGTAGTCATCACTCAGCACTACATAGGTCGACTTAATCACATGAAAAGGATCTCGGAGGTAGTCCCTCAACATAGAAATGTGGAACACGTTATGCATATGCTCCATTTCAGGAGGAACTGCAACTTGATACGCCACCGGATTAATTTTCTCAATAATATCATACAATCCGACATATCTCGGTGCTAGCTTGCCTTTAACCCCAAAACGGGTTTGCCCTTTCATCGGTGTCATTTTCACAAAAACGTGATCACCTACTTCATACTCTTTGTCTCGTCTTCTGACGTCCGCATAACTTTTCTGTCGGCTCTGTGCGGTTTTCAGTTTTTGTTGTATCAGTTTCACTTTCTCAGTCGTTTCATATACAATCTCGGGCCCAAGAGAAGTCCCATCTCCAACTTCTGCCCAGCAAATCGGAGACCTACGTTTTCTGCCATACAATGCCTCAAAAGGTGCCATACCAATACTTGAATGATAACTATTGTTGTAGGCGGATTCAGCTAAAGGCAAATGGCTTTCCCAATTTCCTTGGAAATCAAGAACACACATTCTCAGTAAATCCTCCAGAGTCTGGATGGTTCTTTCTGACTGGCCATCTGTCTGAGGATGATAGGCACTACTCAGTCTCAGTTCAGTACCCAATGCAGTCTGTAGGCTTTTGCCAAAATCTCGATGTAAACTTCGAGTCCCTATCAGAAACAATGGACACAGGCACTCCATGCAGTCTAACAATCTCATCAATATAGATTACAGCCAATTTGTCCACATTATAAATTGTTTTGACAGGTAAGAAGTGAGCGGATTTAGTCAGTTTATCAACAATAGCCCAAATTGAATCCATACCTTTACTGGAGCGAGGCAAACCGACAATGAAATCCATGGTGATGTGTTCTCATTTCCATTCCGGTATAGGTAAAGGTTGTAGTAAGCTTGCGGGTCGTTAATTTTCGGCTCTAACTTATTGGCAATGAAGACATTTTGATACAAAATAAGCAATTTCTTTCTTTATTCCGGCCACTAGAAATTCAGTTTTAGATCTTGGTACATTTTTGTATTCCCTAGATGGATAGATAGTTTTGAATTATGGCCCTCTTGCAGAATTCTTCTTTTCAGTTCAGAATCATTCGGTACACACAATCTTTCTTGAAATTTCAGTACATTATTCTCAAATTTGAAATCCGGCCTCGGTTTAGATTCTCGTTCTTCGATGATCTTCTTCAAGAAGTCATCTTGTTGCTGTTTCTCTTTAATCTCTTCAATCAGTGCCAGTTGAGCAGAAATAGCAGCTATTGTCCCACCTTGTTCTCACAAAACAATCTCAATTTCAGATTTTTCAAGGTCACAAAGCAACTCTTTCTGTCTTGTGAGCAAACAGGCTAAGTTTCCAATCGATTTCCGGCTCAATGCATCGGCAACGGTGTTGGCTTTTCCCGGATGGTACAAAATCTGTAGGTCATAGTCTTTAATCAATTCTAGCCATTCCGCTGTCTCATGTTCAGTTCTTTCTGTGTGAAGAAATATTTCAAGCTCTTGTAGTCGGTATATACTTCACATGTCGCCCCATAAAGGTAATGACGCCAGATTTTCAATGCAAATACTACTACAGCAAGTTCCAAGTCATGGGTCGGGTAGTTCTTTTCATGCGGTCTCAGTTGTCGGGAAGCATAGGCAATAACTCTCCCATTCTGCATTGAAACACATCCCAAGCCCTTATGAGAAGCATCACTAAAAATGGTAAAACCATCCGTACCTGAAGGTAGGGTAAGAACCGGTGCAGTCACAAGTCGAGTTTTCAACTCTTGGAATGCTGATTCCCTTTGGTCAGTCCAGTCAAATGATATTCCTTTCTGAGTCAATTGAGTCAATAGTAAGGCAATTTTAGAGAAATCTTTGACAAATCTTCTGTAATATCCAGCTATTCCCAAGAAGCTTCGGACTTCTGTAACATTTGTTGATCTAGGCCAGTTCACTACTGCTTCAACTTTCTGTGGATCAACTGAAATTCTATCCTTGCTAATAACATGTCCCAAAAACATAACATGATCAAGCCAAAATTCACATTTAGACAGTTTAGCATAAAGTTTCTATTCTCTTAGGGTCTGTAGGGCAAGTCTCAGATGATGTTCATGTTCTTCTCTACTCTTGGAATAAATCAGAATGTCATCTATGAATACAACAATAAAGTCATCGAGAAATGGTTTAAAGATTCTGTTCATAAGGTCCATAAATGCAGCAGGTGCATTGGTAACTCCGAAAGGCATAACTAAAAATTCGTAATGTCCATACCTTATTCGAAAAGCAGTTTTGTCAATGTCCTCTGACTTAACTTTCAGCTGATGATATCCGGATCTGAGATCAATCTTAGAGAAAACTTGAGCACCCTGTAACTGATCAAATAAGTCATCAATACGCGATAATGGATATTTGTTTTTCACAGTTACCTTGTTCAGTTCACGGTAGTTGATACAGAGTCTCAGTGAGCCATCTTTCTTTTTCACAAACAAGATAGGTGCACCCCACGATGAAGTACTAGGCCTGATGAACTTTTTGTCTAACAGTTCTTGCAGCTGAACTTTCAGTTCTTTCAATTCGGTAGGTGCCATTTTGTATGGAGCTTTAGATACTGGCTGTGTACCCGGAATCACATCAATGGTGAACTCAATCTCTCTATCAATCAAATCCCCTGGCAGATCATCTGGAAAAATATCTGGGAATTCTCTGATTACAGGAATACTGTTCACATTAGCTTTATCATCAGTAGGTACAGTCAATACATAACACAGATACCCTTTACACCCCTTCTTAATCAATTTACAGGCTTTCATGGACGAAATCAGATACGAGGGAGATACTACTCCAATCCCGTCAAATACAAATTCGGGTAAACCAGGTGGACGGAAAATCACTTATTTAGTTACACAGTCAATGGTAGCATGATATTTTTGTAACCAATTCATCCCCAATATTACATCAAAATAATCAATATTTAATGGCAGTAAGTCAATATACAGATGCATATCCCCAACAATAATTTCACATGCAGGGTATATATAAGCACAAGTCACAGATCCCCCGACAGGTAAAGATATAGCTAATAAGTAATTCATGGGTTCTAATGGTCTATTCAATTTTCACGAAAAAACATGCGATACATATGAATGTGTAGACCTCGAATCAATCAGAACATATGCATTTTGAGTACAAATAGAGAGAATACCTGACACAAAGGTCTCGGTATTCTGCACATCTCCCGGTACTAGTGCGAACACTCGACCTTGCCTCATAAGCTCTTTCCCGGTAGCTTTGGGGTTAGGCTTTGGTGTAGCAGTTGATGCTGCTGCGCTAGGTGCAGCTTTACTATTAGCCTGCGGAGTAGAGGGGCCGTCTTTAACCATATGGCCCACCTTGCCACACCTGTAACAGGCTCCAGATATTTTGTAACAGACCCCTTTGTGCTTCTTGCCACACTCAGAACAGGGTGGTATGGAACCACTCCCCTGGCTGGGGCTAGTTGTTGACCCGGTATTCTGTTTCTTGTTCAATGGGTTATTCTTGCCTTTCTTGAACTTAAAACTCTGCCTTTTACCACGCCATTTAGACGCTGGTGTTTCAGTTTGTTTCAGTGCCTTGATGTTCGACTCAGCCATTAATGCTCGGTCAAGAACATTTACATAGTTTGGTAGTTTTAAAACATTTATCCTGTCCAATATTGCAACATTAAGGCCGCCTTCGAATTTCCTGGCCTTCTTGTAGTCAGTGTCTACCATATGTGGTGCATATCTAGCAAGTTCGGTGAACTTTGTTTCATATTCAACAACGGACATAGTACCTTGTCTCAGCTGTTCAAACTCAGTCACTTTTCAATCCCTGACACACTGAGGGAAATACTTTTCCAAGAAGGCTCCCTTGAATTGAGCCCAAGTCATAACGGTGTTGGTGTCACGGACTAGCATCCACCACCTTCTTGCCTCTTCCTGCAAGGTAAAGGTGACCAACAATACTTTATGTGCCTCAGAGCATGGGAACACTTTGAATAACTTTTCTGTTTCAAGAACCCAGGCTTCAGCTTTTAGTGGTTCAAGGCCTCCCTCAAAGGATGGCAGTTTCATTTTGCTGAACTTCTGGGTGAGAACAATTATATCCCCATCATTAACATTCTGTTCCGGCTGTACCGGAGGAGGAGGTGGGGGCTGTTGGTTCTGTTGTTGTTGTTGCCTTAAGGCTTATGTTAGTAGTTCAACAGTTCGTTCCAATCTTGCCATCCTGGCTTCGGATGATTCAGTTTCATTAACAGTGCTTGCATTATCCATTTCACTATATATGCAACACAGTAATAATAAACATAGAAAGTTGCATACTTTAAACATTTAAACATAAGCAGTTATACGTTTAATCACATTAACACATATTCATGTCATGTCCACACACACTTTTCATGCTCATGTGATGCCCTAATCGCTTTTCTAGGACACCCTATAGCTCATTTGGACACGTGTGTGCGGTATAACTCGTGGTTAAGTATCGCTCTGATACCACTCTGTCACGACCCAAACCCGCCCCTATGGGTTTAGCATCGTAACCGGCCAGTAATCCGAGATTACCGAAGGCCTGCTTAACAGTAATACAGTAATACAGAGTACAGGGGCATGACAGAAGCCAAAACAGTAATTAAACAATGTCCAATGAGCTGTGACAGTCTGTATGCAAAAAGACTTTTCATTCGTATGCACATTCATAACGAAACAGTCTATACATATATGTACAATCATTCAGACAGGGACCCGACCCCTATTATAACAGTACAGTACAGTGCTATCAGTCTATACAATATTACAAAACAGATACAGAGACAGACGGGGGAAATTAAAACACCCCTACGCCATAGCTTGGCAGGCTCGGAACCTCGCAATGAGGCACATAGGTTGGCTTGACAAAACTGGAGTTTACCCCGACGCTTCTAGCAACGGTCCGGTGCCTGTACACCTACATATATATATGAGCAGTGAGCTAAAGCCCAGTGAATAACATAATGCATAAAGAGGTTAAGAATGAATGTCCTTACAGTAATGAAAACAGTTCATTAAATCGGTATTTCAGTCATTCAGTCATAACAGTCATATATGGTACATCCATTAGCATAGCAAAGATAAGAAATGTGAGGTCTTAAAAGACCGAATACCAATGATGGCCATCATAATAAGAAATGAAGTTCCAAGATAGGAACGAGAGATCTCCGTAAAATAAAGAATAGTAATGAGTTGCTAAGGATGCCACAATACAGTTCAGAATAGAGGACATACATTCGTTCAGTTAACAGTAACAATTCAGAAAGCAGTACAGTTTAACCATTCAGAAGATATTCATATTTGAACATATCTTTACTCATTTGTTACTCACAGAGTTTTAGGCTACAGTTAAGCTAGAGCGCGTCCTCAGATGCCAACCCTACACAGTTTACAAGATGAACACACACTAAGTTCACATTCGGGAATCAAAGACTGAGTCCCTACTTAGACTCGGTGCGGTTCTACATCTATATCCTCTTTAAGATACCTTAAACATGCCCTAGGAATGCCTAGGATGGAAAGAAGATGCAAAGATGCACTTTAAAAGCATTTTTAGAATTTTCAGAAAAACAGGGTTTCGCTCGAGCGTGTCTTTCCTCGCTCGAGCGAAAATGCAGACAAAGGTCCCCCGCTCGAGCGTCACTTCTCGCGCTCAAGCATAATGCAAAGCATGGCAAAAGTATTGGATGTGTGAAAATCATGCTCGGTTGGGCGCTCGACACCCGCTCGAGCGTAAGACACAATGTCCCGCTTGAGCATAAATTACCCTGCTCGAGCGCACTGTAAAACACAACAAAATGCTGGGAGCACGATTTTCACGCTCGAGCGCCAGTAACCCCGCTCGAGCGTGAGTTCAAAATCTCGAATTTCTAGATTTGAACCTCAAGCTCAAATTCAACTTCAAATGTATCAAATTCGATCCTCTTAGGCTAATTTTCTGAAAAACACTTGTAAACTCATAATATAACATGTTTCAAAGCTCAATTTAAGAAATCAAAGCCCAATAGTAGCTCAATTAAACTCAACTTCAAACCAATTTTCATGAATATGACTTCAATTGAACATGCATGCATTTAACTAGCTTCCAAGCTTCAAAACATGCTCTAATGAGCCAATTCTTTCAAAAAAACAAAATGAAATCATGGACTTAAACATAAATATGAGCATGCATGTAACAATCTTCCATGAAAACAACTTAAAACTCATCAATATAGGCATGCATGCATGATATATGCTATAATTCAACATTAAGAGACCAATTCTTGACTTAGCTCCTTAAACTACCATGATCCATGCTAAATACAACTGAAATGCACAATTAAAAGGGTGATTCTCTACCTTATGTCTTCAAATTCAAGAATGGAAGCTCACATAAGCAAAACCTCATCAATTTCTTCAAGTTTCCAAGCAATTCAAGATGAATTCACTCTAACTCCCTATACTCTCTCTCTAGTCGGCTATACACTCAAGAAATGGCTGATGAAATGTACCAAAGAGATGCAAGCAAATCTCAATATGTCCTATGTAGTGGGCCACTAGTGTGGCAAAGTTGTAAATAAGTCAAACTCTTTCAATTTGGCTTAAATTAATCTAGTTTAATCATACAAAATCACATTTTGGATAAATATGCCATAAAATCACATAAATTATGATTAACACAAAACATCAATCAATTTCAGATTCGGCCGCCGATAAGGCCTTCAATTTGCAGTTTAAAGCATACAACATAAACAGATAATTTTAACAGTCAACAGATAGGTATGCATTTAAACTAGCACATTCAATCAGTCAATTTAGTATTTCAATCAATTCGATTACTAATCATATTCAGCCTCAGTTTAGCAGTAATCAGTAGGGTTATTAGTGATCAGGGGTGAGGGTTATTATAGGAATTAAGAAAGTCCTTTACCCCAGACTATTCTATAAATAATTTTGCCATTAATGAAGTGCTCCTTTTCTACGATGACCTATACACTATACTAGATAGTAAGGAGAGAGAGAGAGAGAGAGAGAGAGAGAGATATTTTAATCAAGTTAAGTGCATCAAGAGTGAGGACTCTAAGGTGTTGGTCAAGAATGAAGAGATTAAAGAAATGTAGAAGAACAATTTTGAAAAGTTGTTAAATGAGGAATATGAATGTAAGTCAAAAGGAGAGGAAATATGTAGTAATAAGGAAAACCAGGACTATAGGTTCCATCGTAGGATTATGAACTTTGAAGTGGATATTGCACTTAAGAAGATGAAATCAAATAAAGTTTTAGGGCCCGATGATATCCCTATTAAAGCTTGAAAATGTTTGGGTAAGAAGAGCGTCGTTTGGTTGACTAGATTATCTAGCAAGATTTTGTTGACTAGGAAAATATCAGAGGAGTGAAGGAAGAGTATTTTAGTGCCAATATATAAGAATAAAGGAGATGTCCATAATAACAACAACTATAGAGGAATCAAGTTAATATGTCATACAATGAAAGTGTGGGAAATAGTGATGGAACATCAATTGCGAGATATAACAAATGTGTCAGAGAATCAATCTGGGTTTATGTCTGGTAGGTCAACAATGAAAGCGATTTATTATTTGAGGAGAGTAATAAGAAAGTATAGTGAAAAGAAAAGAGACATTCATATGATTTTTATCGATATTGAGAAAGCATATGATAGAGTGCCTTGGGATATAATTTAGTGGGTGTTAAAGAAAAAATAGGTGATGAAAGGTTACATTGATGTGATTAGATTGCCTACTAAAGAGACAAGTGAGTTTCCAATCACTGTAGGGTTGCACCAAGGATCAACCTTAAGTCCTTATCTTTTCGCTTTAGTTATGGATGAGTTGACACAAAATATTCAGAATGATGTGCCATGGTGTATGATCTTTGTAAATGATATCGTGTTAATAGATGACATTAGAGAAAGAGTTAACACTAAGTTGGAGAATTGAAGAAAAGCACTTGGATCTAAAGGATTTATGATAAACAGAATTAAGATTGAGTATATGGAGTGTAATTTTAATAACAATCACAATGAAAGGAGATGAGATATAAAGATTGAGAACCAAGAACTACCTAAGCGTGAACATTTTTGTTATTTAGAATCGATTATCATAACGACTGGAGAAATTGGAGCATGTATGATGCATAGAATTAAGGCAAGGTGGCTTAAGTGGAAAAGTACATCTGGAGTACTGTGCGATAAACAAGTATCCACTAGACTAAAAACGAATTTCTATAGAACGACTATTAGATCAGCGATGTTATATGAGACGGAATGTTGGGTAACTAAAAAACAACATGCAGATAAGATAGGTGTTGCTGAGATGGAGATGCTAAGGTAGATGTATGATGAGACTAGAAAAGCTAAAGTTAGGAATGAGTATATTCGAAAATGGGTAGAAGTAGTACCGATAGAAGATAAGTTAAGAGAGAATAGATTAAGATGGGTTAATCACATACAACGGAGACCAACAAAGACAGTATTGAAGAGATGCGATACAGTGACGGTAGATGTTAGTGTTAGGGGAATGGGTAGACTTAGATTGACGTAAACTAGTGTAGTAAATAGAGATATGAATCTCCTTAATTTGACTAGTGAAATGGCATTGGATAGAGTCGAGTAGAGAAGAAGGATTTATGTAACCAACCCAATTTGATGAGATTTAAGGCTTGGCTTAGTTTGGTTTGGTTTGGAAGTGCTCATTTTCTACCCAAAAAAAAAAAAAAAAAATTAATAATAATATTAGTTTTGATTTAAATTTTTTTTTTTGAGTTTTTAATATGTATTTTTTTATTTTAATGATTTTTTAAAAAAATATTTTAATTATTTTTAAAAATTTTTAGATCTATTAATCTAAATACACTTAAAAGTAGAATATTTGTGAAGAAATCTAAAAAATAAATTCATTAAATACAAAAAAAAAAGGTATATATAAAAATGTAATGGATATTTGAAAAAAATTCACAAATTTTATACGTTTTATGTGTATCTATATTAAGTGAATTAAAAAATTAAAAAAATTAAAATACTAATTTTTTTACCTAAAATAAAATAATATAAATTAAAAACTAAAAAAAAAATTATTTCTAAAAATTCCAAACCAAACAAAGGGCCATTGGAGCTTGAATATCTGCCGATGAAGAAGCCGAGCAGGGGCCTGATACTTGGGCTGGGCTTTCTTTCAAAAAATTCAGTCAAAATCTTAAAACAAAAGATGGGCCACTAAGCCCGTGCCAACCCATATTGAGTCTAACCAGCGGGCCGCAGAAGACCAAGGGTTATTTTGGTCAGTTAAAAAAACCCTAGGGTTTCTCAGAGAAAAAGACAACTATATCATTGTTCTCTAGCAAAAAGCCTTCATTCTGTGCTGCTGCTGGAGAGAGAGAGAGAGCACTCAGAAGCCAAACCCTAGGGTTTCAGAGAGAGGAAACAATCAATCATGGCGGCAGCAGCGAGGGCTTTGTCGACGAAGGAGGCTGACATTCAAATGATGTTGGCTGCCGAAGTCCATCTCGGCACCAAAAATTGCGACTTTCAGATGGAACGTTACGCCTTCAAGAGAAGGAACGACGGTACTCTTCTTCTTCTTCTTCATTATCTCTCTCTTCATGCGATTTCGTTAATTTATGTGTGTGTGTTTTTTATTTTTTTATTTTATAGATTTGATCTGAAACACTGTTATTAGCTAGATTCGAAGCAACGAATTTGACATTGATAACTATTGGCAGATCTGAGTTGGATAGTAGTATCTCTATAAAATTTCAGAAATTTTTGTTTAAAACCTCGTATTGTATTTTTGGAAATTTTCAAACTTATATCTTGAAAACCTGTTTTAATCATTTTTGATGAAAGAAAACCATCTCAAATTCTTCCACCTTTAAAAATTCGTCAAATGTAAGTTTACTGGTATAGTAGGCAGGTCTATCGATTTGTGAGGCCTAGTATGCTTATAGTAGTGTATGCTAATACGTGTTTATTGGCTGATGCTGATCTCATATGTTGTTAAACTATAATGATTAGTGCCTGGGTTATAAAGCAATTAATGCTAATGTAATGAGTGTTGATTCATTACTTAGTTGTATTTGATGGGCAATGTAAGGATTGCTTTCTTCATATATCAAGTGCCAACTTTGCTGATTTAGGTTTATTTACCAAGTTTAATATATATATATATTTGACATTGGTCTCAATGAAAGCACTTCTGTAAAAACTTGTGGTTACTGGTAGCTTTATGTTTTTAATCTACCTATCAACCAGCAAAAAAGGCTCATTATTAAGGGAATTGAAATGATGTTTGAATACTTCTACAAGGTACTTGGTTTATTTTGAGGTTGTGCACCATAAAGGCTGTTGGGTAGGCACATGTGACGGTCGTGGATCAGCCAAGCCGTGCTTTTTGCATGCTATATGAGCACATAATGCAATTGAATTGTGGATCAGTTCTTTTGTTTTCTTGCATTTGCATTTTTACGCAATTTTTTCCTATTTTTATGCTCAGGTATCTACATAATCAACCTTGGGAAAACATGGGAGAAACTTCAGCTTGCTGCCAGGGTTATTGTTGCCATTGAGAACCCTCAAGACATTATTGTTCAGTCTGCTAGGCCCTATGGTCAGAGAGCTGTCTTGAAGTTTGCACAGTACACTGGTGCTCATGCCATTGCTGGTCGTCACACTCCTGGAACATTCACTAACCAGCTTCAGACTTCATTTAATGAGCCTCGCCTTTTAATCCTAACTGACCCAAGAACTGATCACCAGGTCAATACTTCTTTCAATGGTTTTCTACTTGCGTGGTGTTTTAGATTGTTGAATTGATTTTTAATTGTTGGATGAGTTGTTTAGCACAAAATTGCACTTAGCCATAGTCCAATGAATGAATAATTGTCCTAAATTTGGATGAATTGCTAAAATAGGTATTGATCTTATGTGCTTATGTTCTGTATATGTACATTTTGATTCTTATTTATATCATTATCCTAAACTTGTTTGCAGCCTATTAAAGAAGCTGCTTTGGGAAACATTCCCACCATTGCTTTCTGTGACACTGATTCCCCGATGAGGTATGTGGATATTGGCATCCCTGCCAATAACAAGGGGAAGCACAGCATTGGCTGTCTGTTCTGGCTTCTGGCAAGGATGGTTCTGCAGATGCGTAACTCGATTCCTCAAGGGCATAAGTGGGAAGTGATGGTAAATATATATGAAGACTTGCATTTTTCTGGTGCTTATTTTTATATTTGGACTTTTTTTATTGCTTAAAAATGAAACAAAGATAAATAAGGGATTAGTGTTTGTATTATTCAGTTGTTGATCTTGTTACATATTAAATAATACCTGCTGCCTTCCTTGCTATTTGCAGGTTGATTTATTTTTCTACCGGGAGCCCGAGGAAGCAAAGGAACCAGAAGAAGAAGAAGCAACTGCTGCACCAGATTATGCAGATTATGGAGCTGCACCACTTGGTGGTGCCGGTGACTGGGGTGCTCAAATTACTGATGCTCAATGGGCTGGTGATGCAGGTCCAGCTGCCATTCCTGCGGTTCCTGCTACTGGTTGGGCTGGTGATGCAGGTGAGTTTTGTTGTTCTGCCTTCAATTATTGAAGATAATAGCAATATAATTTCTTTAGCTTTTATTGGCCCTAGTTTTGTTTAGGCTTTATTTTCCCCATGTTTTGTTTTAATCCTATTTTGAGTGGATGGTGGAGGCATTATGCTCAGTCAATGGCATAGGCAAGGTTTGTTTCGCTGGTCTCTTTGTTTTTTTATTTTTATATATTTGGGCAAATGTTCACAAAGTAGAGCATTGATGATTATATTTTGAACGGTAGTGCTATAGGCACAAAACAGAAAACCAATTCAAAATGATGTGGTTGGCTTTGATTTTCTCACTTTAAAATAAAAGACCTATCAAGATGACTTCTATTTTCAACTATGTCCTGCGACATAATTTTTTTCATAGTTTTGTATAAAAGTTCTGTTTGTATATCAGTTTCCAATTTGAGTTTTTACCTTGTCTAGACTGATAATCCCCTCTTTCTCTAATGTTGGTTGGATTATGCATCTTATAAACTGCAGTTCCAGTTGCTGTTGATGGTTTTGATGCTGGAGTTGCACCAACATTGCCACCACCAATTGAGGGAGCAGCGAGTGGCTGGGAATGAGAAGAATGTCAGCAATAACTTTTGCTCGAGATTCTGTTTTCAGTCTGTATTAGTCTTTCGTGAGATTTTATGGTTACTCTTTCTATAAGTTTTTGTATGGAGGCAAACAGAGATTTTGGCAAACGCTTTAGTTGTGGTTGATGCTTAAGTTGTAGAGAATTTTGAGAATGCTGGTATCCTAAATGATGTTTTTATTTTTTGGTCATGCATGATTTTTGTATTGTTGATAGTGTTTTCTTTATATTGGCTGAGAATGCTCTTCACAAATGGAGAGTATTTTTTTATTTTCTAATCTTGAAAATTAAATAGAGTATTTTTCAATTTAATTAAGTTAAATAGTATTTTCCTTTGGAATTTGGAAAATAAAAAATTGTGATTTGTCTGATTAATGTCAGGTTATATTTCCTACTATTCAGCATCTACTTATTGATGTTAATTTGTATTTATTATTTTCATCATAATTATGAAGTATATGATCAATGAAATGTTGTATGCTGTCATTTATACTTATACAACTGACTTGGAAATTCTCGGTATCCAATTAAACGTTTAACAAGAGGCACGAGGGATATAGTCTCCAAATATCATTTAAGGTTTGGTGTAGTAGCGTCAATTACCTATTAAATTGCTTTGTCAATATTTTGCTACCTTGTCTTTTCTTTGTTATCATGGGTCTTGCTAATAAGTGCCTTAGGGGACAAGTAAATAACAAAAATATTAAAGAATAAAAATATATGTTTTACTAAATTTAATATATTTTTATTAAAATTAATATACTTTTTTTACATTTTTACATATTTTAAAGATATTTTATACATATTTTTCACCATTAAATCATACATAGGTTCACTTGTTAGCATTTGTCTATTATTATTATTATAGAAAACTAACAATTGACCCATGCAATGAACGTGTTATTTAAATAAATAAATAAAAAAAAATTGATGGTATAATGTCTGTTATAAAAGAATAATGATTTTAACTATTATTTTAATAATATTGGCGCTATCATTTTATAAAATTATTACTTTAATTGTCACGCCCTCAAAAATAAACCCATAATATATATATAACATTGACATACATTAACATAAGAGAATAAAACATTCATCCATTCATCTGAGTATTCTTATTTAAAAGACATTACATATAACAACGAAAGTAAATGCCCTACGGGCTTACAGCTTTCTAAGCCAACACTTGGACACAAAATGTGAGTACTAACTCAACTACAAATTAAACCCTTGGCTTGAGTTTACATGTAATATCAACATAAAACGAAATAACAACTAACTAAACAGAGTCTTCAACTCCAAATCCTCCCAAACTAAATCCTTGGAAGTAGCATATCACCTGGACTTGAAAATGATATTCCCGTATAGGGTGAGCCACAACCCAGTAGAAATACACTAAACCAAATATAAGAATTGACTAAAGCAATAGCATTCAATAGATGGTTAATATAACAATATCAATTTCATCACTATATAGTTTCATGACCATTATGTCCATGATACGTTTCACTTTCCATTTATACAGACATGGCTCAAGACCTGGCCAAATTATAAAATGAGACTACATTTCACCATAACATTTCTTCCAATATCAACAATTCAAATGAGACTAAGGCTCACTAAAACACTTCCATAAGTCAATAAGTACACATATTTGCTGTACTAATAGAGTCTATCCCCTTTCTCCTCCTAAACAGGTTTGACAGTCCATCCCCTATCTTCCTTCAAACCATGGAGTACATCCCCTATTTCCTCCCAAACAATATGCATGTACAGTGTATTAAACACTTGTCATACACAATGTTCAATCAATACACGTATTTGCTGTATTAATTCAACCGTCATATTCAATGACTTAGTTCTAGTTTTCCCTAATCAACATGCAGTATCTACAACAATCACGATTATCCTCCACCGATAGCCCAAAACAATTATTTCTAAATAGGAAATAAATGTATCAACAAATATAAACTCAACATTTTCATAGATGAGTGATTAAATTATCCAACTACACCATTTAATCTCATAATTTCCCAATTTCATGAATTAAACCAAATTCCCCATTTTTTTCAAAATTAATTATACGAATTAATTTATTACAAAATTAGGGCTTTTTAAATTATAAATCAAACCCTAGCTTTTTTCAAAATTACCGAACAACACCAACATATCAAAATGACCAAAACTTAGGACAAAACCTATAGTATGGAATAGGGTATCCGTACCTCGAAGTGAAGAACTCGAATGGAGAAGCTAACCTGAAATCCAAAGTGCTCCGAATCCACAAATGTTCAGATTAAAACAAAGCCCTCAACCCACTCTATCTTTTTAATAAAGAACCTAGGATAGAAACACCCTAAAAATAGATGAAACCTAAGAGAGAAGGTCAGTGGAGGGAGAGAAAACACGGACCTAGGGTTTTTAAAACAAAAGAGGATGAAAAAAAATGTTTAAAACCGCTGCTGCGTATTTAAATAAAACAGGCTCGCTCGAGCGAAGGATTGGTCGCTCGAGCGACCAGACACAAGAAATCCTCGCTCGAACGAAGAAAGTCTCGCTCGAGTCAAAAACTCAAAGCCTCAGGTCTGCAACCTAGAAGCACACTCGAGCGACAGAATGCTCGCTCGAGCGAATAACTCGAAAACATACACCTCGCTCGCTCGAGCGAAGGAAAGCTCACTCGAGCCAAGAAACACAGCTCTCAGGTTCTATACCCAGAAGCAATCGCTCGCTCGAGCGAATAAACCATGGGCCCAAAAACAAGAGCTCGCTCGAGCGACAAACTTCTCGCTCGAGCGAAGGACCAAAATTCTGGGTAGCAACCCTTTGCTTCCAAACACTACCAAACTGTAATAAACCTGCCCAATACAACCCATAACCCAAATGACAGGGAAATAAAGGACGACAACAACATATATATAACCACAAGATCCACGGAACCTAAGTCCGGATACAACAACCAAATGGGGAAAGATCAGGGTCGCTATAACCTCCCTCCCTTAAAGAATTTCGTTCCCGAAATTAAGCACAAGTTTTTCTCAATTTTTAACAATATTACATTTTAATATTAAACAACTTGACCTAATACCGGTCATTTCATCTCTTATCAAGAAGTATTTCACAATATATATTTCAACCTGCATTATCAATATGCAATTTCCTTTCAAATTCAACAGTTTTCAATATACATGATTCCCATTTCCATATCATATTCAATTTCATGATATAACTCCAATTCTACAACACATTCAACATATGCAATGTTACAATAAACTTCCATTATGAGGCAAGTTTCAAAATACTTCCATTAAACCAAAACATTTTTAATGTTTTACAACTTAAGACACACATAATGTTCTTAAAGTTCGATAATATTATAAAGTCTCAATACATGATTACACATCAACAAACATGTCCGGATATTTCTCGCGGACTTCCAACTCACGTTCCCAAGTGGCTTCCTCCACTCCGTGATGCTTCCACAAAACTTTTACCAAGGGAATGGTCTTGCCTCGCAAGACTTGATCCCGCCTATCCAAGACCCGCACTGGCCTCTCCTCATACGAGGCATCCTCATCTACCTCTAAGTCGGTCCAATCCAATACATGCGATGGATCCGGCTCATACTTCCGAAGTATACTCACATGAAACACGTCATGAACTCCGGATAACTATGGTGGCAAAGCTAAACGATAGGCAGCCTCATCAATCCTTTCAAGGATCTCAAAAGGGCCAATAAATCGAGGAGACAACTTCCCACTCTTCCCGAATCTCATCAATCCCCGCATAGGTGATATCTTTAGAAAGACATGATCACCACCTCAAATACCAAAGGTCTCCTCCTCACATTTAGGCATACGATTTCGGCGACTCTGAACAGAATAAGCCTCCTACGGATAAGCTCAACTTTCTCCGTCGTTTCCCTCACCAACTCTGGACCCAATAAAGGTGCATCACCCACCTCGGTCCAACAAACTGGAGACCTACACGGTCGGCCATACAAAGCCTCAAACGGTGCCATACCGATACTAGACTGGAAACTGTTGTTGTAGGCAAACTCCACTAAGGGCAAGTGTCTCTCCCACGACCCACTAAAGTCAAGAACACAACCCCGAAGCATATCCTCAAGGATCTAAATAGTACGTTCGGACTGCCCGTCAGTCTAAGGATGATAAGTCGTGCTAAAGGTCAACTTAGTGGCCAAGGCACTCTGCAAACTCTGCCATAACCTGGCAATAAAACGAGGATCTCTATCCGAGACGATCGTCACTAGGACCCCGTGCAACTTCACTATGTCCCGAATATACAAGTCGGCAAGATGATCTACCGAATCTTTCACGGGCATAGGAATGAAGTGCACCGACTTAGTCAACCGGTCTACAACCACCCAAATAGCATCACTACCCCGCTGAGTCCTCGGAAGACCTATAACGAAGTCCACAGTGACATGCTCCCACTTCCACTAGGCAATAGGCAAGGGCTTTAACAAACTCGCTGGCCTCTGATGTTCGGCCTTCACTTGCTGACAAGTAAGGCACTTAGACACGAAAACTGCCACATCTCTCTTCATACCCCGCCACCAAAACTGGCGACCCAAATCCCGATACATCTTAGTACCTCCCGGATGCACTGCAAGATGTGAATGATGAAACTCTCGGAGTACCACCTTTCGGCAAGACTCCGGCACAAACAAACGGTCTCGGTATCTCACACTCAAGTCGGGATACACCGTCAAACCCTTCTCAACCTTCCCACTGGAGATCTTCTCTTGGAGGGAAGCTACCTCAAGGTCTCCTTTCTGTACCTCTAACACTCGAGTCACAAGTGTAGGCTGCGCAACAACAGAAAACAAGGCCGCAACCTCAACAGATTTGCCCAAGAGCAAATCAAACTCGCCAAGTGCCCCCAACATCTCCCACTCCCGGATGGCTATACCAGCTACATCACCTATGGATTTCCTGCTAAGGGCATCGGCCACCACATTGGCCTTCCCCGGATGATAATGCAACTCGAAGTCGTAATCCTCAATAAACTCCATCCACCTCCTCTGCCTCAAGTTCAAGTCTTTCTGTGTAAACAGATATTTCAGACTCTTATGATCCGAGAACACCTCGAATCTCTCACTATAAAGGTAATGCCTCCAAATCTTCAAGGCGAAGATCACAGCTGCCAACTCTAGGTCATGTGTAGGGTAATTCTTCTCGTGAATTTTCAACTGACGTGAGCCATAGGCTACCATTTTCCCCTCTTGCATCAACACACAACCCAAACCTTCTTGTGAGACATCACAATAGACTGCATAACCCAACCCTCTCTCCGGAATAATCAAGACCGGAGCGGTGGTCAATCTAACTTTCAGCTCTTTGAACGACTTTTCATAAGTCTCACTCCATACAAATTTGACTCCCTTCCGAGTCAGTCTAGTCAACGGCGAAGCTAACCTAGAGAAATCCTTCACAAACCATCGGTAGTACCCAGCTAATCCCAGAAAACTGCAGATCTCAAACACACTCTTAGGCTGTGCCCAATCTTGCACTGCCTCAGTTTTGGATGTATCAACGGACACCCCTTCTCCGGAGACCACATGGCCTAAGAACTTCACCTTCTCTAGCCAGAACTCACACTTCCCAAACTTAGCATAAAGCTTATGGGCTCTAAGTAATTCAAGCACCACTCTTAAGTGCTCCTCGTGCTCTTCCTCAAAAGGTGAATAGATAAGGATGTTGTCCACGAAAACAACCACAAAACAATCCAAGAATTCCCGGAAGATCCGGTTCATCAAGTCCATAAAGACTGCCGGTGCATTGGTGAGCCCAAAAGGCATCACCAGAAACTCATAATGGCCATACCGCGTACGGAATGCCGTCTTCGGAATATCCTCCTCCCTAACTCTCAACTGGTGGTAACCCGATCTCAAGTCTATCTTAGAGAAACCACAGGAACCCTTCAACTGGTCAAACAAATCATCTATACGGGGCATAGGGTACTTATTCTTGACCGTAGCCCGATTTAACTTCCGGTAGTCAATACACAGTCTTAAGGCACCATCTTTCTTTTTAGCAAAGAGGGCCGGTGCTCCCCACGGCGAAACACATGGGCGAATGAAGCCCTTATCCAACAACTCTTAGAGCTGAATCTTCAACTCAACTAACTCGGTTGGGGCAAAACGATATGGTGCCATAGAAATCGGCGTCGTGCCGGGCATTAGATCAATAAAGAACTCAATCTCTTGATGAGGTGGCAAACTAACAAGGTCCTCGGGAAAGACGTCCGAGTACTCACAAACCACTCTCGGCAATACAATCTGGGTCTCACCACACTCACTACTCAAAAAGCTAGCAAGTAGACCACTAAGGTTGTTCCACCCTCACGGATCATACACTGGTGGCAACACACTACCAACCCGATCCCCCAGAAAATGAAAACACTCCCCGCTCAAGGTACAAACTGTGACCCTCTGGCAGTAACAGTCAATAACTGCCTGGTATGACGATAACCAGTCCATACCCAAAATAACGTCAAATCTCGACATGGGCATAACTACAAAAGGAAAGGGAAGCCAACGATCAGCGACCTCTATATCACAACCTCTACATCCGTGTTTCAAAATCAACTCACCCCCAACAGGCGATGCTACACATATAGGAGATGCTAACTGTGCCAACTCCAATCCCAAAACAGATGCAAATGCAGCAGATATAAAAGAATGAGATGCTCCCGAATCAATCAATACACTAGCAACCGAGTTGCAAAACAAGAAGGTACCTCTCACGACAGATGGAGCAGGCATAAGATCCTGCGCGGTAACAACATACACACGCCCTGACGGTCTCTGGTCTATCTGCTCACCTCTAGGAGCATAAGACTGCTGCGCAGACTGGGACGATGAAGCTCCCTGATTGGCCCTCGAGGCTTGAACTGACTGAGCTGGCTGAAAACTCTGCCTCTGCCCAGATGCACTAGATGTGCCACTCAACTGTGGGCAAAACCTCTTCAGGTGCCCTGCCTGGCCACACTGATAACAAGACAAGGTGACCGCCTCGACTCGTCTCGGGTCTAGTCAAGATGAGACTCTCGACCTCCTCCCTTCTGCGGGCAAGCTGGAGACTTGTGACCCAGTTGGCCACATTTAAAACAAGTCACGTCTCCCTGGCTGCCTTTCCCAGGACCTACACTCGGCACTAGAAAAGTCGATCTAGTAACACTCTCCTGAGACTGCTGAGGGATAAAACCTTTCTGTATCCTGCCATCACTCTGACTATCCTGACTCCTCTTGGAGCCCCTCTACCTCTTCTCCTCCTCCTGCATCATGATCTCCATATGGGCTGCAGCATCCACCAGACGCCCATACTCTCGGGTCATAGAACCCCCAACTCTCATCTTGAGGCCATGTCTCAACTTCTTCTCGAACTCTAAACAGCGGCGTTCCTCAGACGCCACAAGCTCAGGTGCAAACCTGGACAAATTGGTAAATGCGGCCTCAAACTCAGCCACAGAAGAACTCAGCTGCTTAAGCTGGTAGAACTGCTCCCTCAACCTCTTCTGACAAATTGGAGACAGAACTTCTCTGAAAGCGACTACAAGGCCTCCTAAGTCCCTCCTATACGGCCTCCGTGAATTTCCACCATCGACCAAGATCTCCTTGTCGAAAGATGCCAAGGTCACCTTCAGAACCCTGTCCTCGATGCCAAGCATCTCAAACGTCTTCGTTGTCTATTCGAGCCATTCATCTGCCTTAAGCAGCTCTTTTGGATCACCCACAAACTCGTTCGGGTTAGACCGGAAGAACTCTCTCTTCAAAAATGCAGGCCATGCATCTGCAACATGAACGTGGGCTTGATTCTCAGCCCTGAGAATGCCCACGGACTCCCTGAATGCCCCTGCTATCTCGCGGGCTAAGGCACCCATAGCCTGCTGACCCACTGGTTCGGCCACATTGGCCTGACCAATACCCTCCTGCTGCTTCGGAATCTCATCCGGTATGGGCATCTCCTGCCTACCACGTCCTCGTCTTCGTCCTCGTCCTGACATCCTAATAAATGTAACAAAGACAATTAATACGTTTGCACATTAATACATGTGCCGAAGCTATAACACTCGCGTCCTAATGCATTGGACATTAGTAATTCACTCAACGTAAGCACATAATCACATAAGCACCTACGAATTTCATTCTTGTATAATGACAGTCCCGAGGCGTTGCTAGAGTTTCGGTTGGAAACAGCATTGATCAAGTGCTTTTCCAACAAGACTCATAGAAACTCAAGGATCCAATCAACATCCTAGAAATTAAATCTCATACCCAAATAGTCATATAAGCACGTTATCAAATAAAAACATACTATCATACATAAGTCTCTAACAAGCGAGACAAACCCATTGTGATACTAATCACTTCCCACGTACCCAAAGTATTCAAACCCGGTACGCTCTGATACCAAGTTGTCACGCCCTCAAAAATAAACCGATTATATATATATAACATTGACATGCATTAACATAAGAGAATAAAACATTCATCCATTCATCAGAGTATTCTTATTTAAAAGACATTACATGTAACAACGAAAGTAAATGCCCTACTAAGCTTCTGACTTTCAAGCCAACACTTGGACACAAAATGTGAGTACTAACTCAACTACAAATTAAGCCCTTGGCTTGAGTTTACATGTAATATCAAAATAAAACAAAATAACAACTAACTAAACAGAGTCTTCAACTCCAAATCCTCCCAAGCTAAATCCTTGGAGGTAGCATATCACCTGGACCTGAAAATGATGTTCCCGTATAGGGTGAGCCACAGCCCAGCAGAAATACATTAAACCAAATATAAGAATTGACTAAAGCAATAACATTCAATAGATGGTTAATACAACAATATCAATTTCATCACTATATAGTTTCATGACCATTATGTCCATGATACGTTTCACTTTCCATTTATACAGACATGGCTCAGGACCTGGCCAAATTATAAAATGAGACTACATTTCACCATAACATTTCTTCCAATATCAACAATTCAAATGAGACTAAGGCTCACTAAAACACTTCCATAAGTCAATAAGTACACATATTTGCTGTACTAATAGAGTTCATCCCCTTTCTCCTCCTAAACAGGTTTGATAGTCTATCCCCTATCTTCCTTCAAACCATGGAGTATATCCCCTATCTCCTCCCAAACAATATGCATATACAATGTATTAAACACTTGTCATACACAATATTCAATCAATACACGTATTTGTTGTATTAATTCAACCGTCATATTCAATGGCTTATTCAATGTGATTAGTTCCAGTTTTCCCTAATCAACATGCAATATCTACAACAATCACGACTATCTTCCACCGATAGCCCAAAACAGTTATTTCTAAACAGGAAATAAATGTATCAACAAATATAAACTCAACATTTTCATAGGTGAGTGATTAAATTATCCAACTACACCATTTAATCTCCTAATTTCCCAATTTCATGAATTAAACCAAATTCTCCATTTTTTCCAAAATTAATTATACGAATTAATTTCTTACAACAATTAGGGTTTTTTAAATTACAAATCAAACCCTAGCTTTTCCCAAAATTACCGAACAACACCAACATATCAAAATGACCAAAACTTAGGACAAAACCTATAGTATGGAGTAGGGTATCCCTACCTCGAAGTGAAGAACTCGAATGGAGAAGCTGACCCGAAATCCAAAGTGCTCCGAATCCACAAATGTTCAGATTAAAACAAAACCCTCAACCTACTCTATCTTTTTAATAAAGAACCTAGGGTAGAAACACCCTAAAAATAGATGAAACCTAAGAGAGACGGTGAGTAGAGGGAGAGAAAACACGGACCTAGGGTTTTTAAAACAAAAGAGGATGAAAAAAAATGTTTAAAACCACTGCTGCGTATTTAAATAAAACAGGCTCGCTTGAGCGAAGGATTGGTCGCTCGAGCGACCAGACACAAGAAATCCTCGCTCGAGCGAAGAAAGTCTCGCTCGAGCCAAAAACTCAAAGCCTCAAGTCTGCAACCCAGAAGCACGCTCGAGCGACAGAATGCTCGCTCGAGCGAATAACTCGAAAACATACACCTCGCTCGCTCGAGCGAAGGAAAGCTCGCTCGAGCCAAGAAACACAGCTCTCAGGTTATATACCCAGAAGCAGTCGCTTGCTCGAGCGAATAAACCATGGGCCCAAAAACAAGAGCTCGTTCGAGCGACAAACTTCTTGCTCGAGCGAAGGACCAAAATTCTGGGCAGCAACCCTTTGCTCCCAAACACTACCAAACTGTAATAAACCTACCCAATACAACCCATAACTCAAATGACAAGGAAATAAAGGACGGCAACAACATATATATAACCACAAGATCCACGGAACCTAAGTCCGGATACAACAACCAAATGGGGAAAGACCGGAGTCGCTATATTAATACTTATATAAATTAATTTTAGTTAAATTATTTGTATATTTTGATAATTTTAGTTCTATCATATTATAACAGAGTAATAATTATACAATAATTTTATATGATATATATTAAATTTTAAAATAGTAAAATAAATACTTATTTTGATATTAAAAATAATTGTTAAATTAGAACAAAAATAATAACATAAAATTAAAAGTAATGCTAACTATTTAATTTTCTTTTATGTTCATTTGAAAAATAAAAATATGTAGAAACAGAAATTATATAAAATTTGTTGGAAAAATTAAATATAAATATGTTATAGTTAGATTATCATATAATGATTTTATATAATATATATATATATATATTAAATTACAAGATTGTAAAATAAACACTTTTAATTAAATTAAAATATCAACTATATAAAAGAAATTTAACGACGACTAACCAAGAAAAAATTATATAACATCTAAACCCAAAAAGAAAAAATAATGAAAAATCCAATCCACAGATACATCTCAGTGCGTGAAGTGATTCAAAACATAAAAAAACTTACTGTTCAATAATTGAAAAAGTAACTCAAGTAATAAATCCAAACTTTAAAGGTTCTTTGAAAGTATCATTGTCGTGCAGGTTTTTCTTCTGTAAATCGTGATTATATAAAACAATGTAAGAAATGAAGTATAATTTTATATATAGAATTACTATAAAATTTAAATGACAAATCCATAATATAGTTTAATATAGAATTGGTACTAGATACATAATAATGCACAAAAAAATAAGAAGAAAAAAAAAAAAGACATTTTAGCATTGAAAAAAAAAAAAAACTTTAATTCTTGAAAGAATTAAGAAGAAAAACGTAAAACACAAAATTGGTATTGAATTTGTGAATTATCTCAATTTATGATGAAAAATATATGGAAAAAAAATATTTGTCAAATAGAGTCTATATAAAATAGGTAAAATTAGTATAATTTAAATTATGGTTGGGTCTGTATAGAACTCTATATGTAATTAAGAAAATATACGCTGATATGGCTTTCTTAAAAAAAAGTAAATCTTTATAATGTGTCACTTAAGTATAAATAAAACATTACTTTTAATAATATATATATATATATATGATTAGTGATAAATTCATATTCCTACCCCTATAAGTCTCACAATAGTGAAATTATTAAGGTCATAAGGACATTTGTTGGAAATTTTGTTGGTCAAAGGGCATTTGTTAGTCAAAATGACATTTATCACTTATTTGTTGAATTTTTATTTTAACCAATCTATTTAAACTTGTATCAATCTATTGATATTCGTTAAACCAAATTTTTTTCTATCTAAAAATTCACCAAGCCTATTTTTCCAATTTATTGAAATTCACCAAATTTATTTTTCCGATCTGTTTAGTTTTTTATTCTATCTATTCAAATTCTCATACATACACAAATATATATATATATATATAGAGAGAGAGAGAGAGAGAGAGAGAGAGGGGTCCAATATTTCAAAATTTGTTTTTTATCTATTCAAAACCCAACTCTCTCTCTACCATGAAACATGAATAAAAAAGAAGTTGTTTACACCATAAATAAATAATAATAATAATTATTATTATTATTATTATTGATAAATTGCAAGACATGTGACAATCTCTCCTATTTATTTGGAGGTTATGAGAAGTTATGAATCATTAAACACATATAAAAAGATGATGGAGAATGTGGAGGATCATGGAGTATGAATTGGAGATCAAATGAAGTTATGGAGACATAAAGATGAAGTGGAATATCATGGAGTGTGAAGTGTAGGAAATGAAATAATGTAGTAGTTATTAGGTAGTTTTTTTCTTACAAATATTTGTCTATAAATAGTCATTCATGGCTACATTGTAAAGGGCCAAACTCAAATAAAAGACAATTGATTTCTATTTTTTCTTGTCATTTATATTTCATGCACTTTATTTTCGACACCTCCTTTTCGAAGCATAGGAGTAGAGGTAATTTTATACACTTCTTTTTCAAAGCATAAGAGTAGAGGTAATTAATTGTTATTTTGATTATTCACTCAATCTTCTCGATTGTTTACTCAATCATCTTTCTTCGTTTATCTCATTCTTCTTTTAATTTTTCTTTTCTCTACACTTAGCAATTTTGAAGTCCTCTTCATTTAGGCAAAAGAACTGTCAATACAATCACTTGATAATTAGCTTGAATTTAATTTGTAAGGATTTTTCAATCATTGCTGGCACGCTCGCATTTGTGGTATTTTCCTTTGTAGGAGAAAAAAGACAACAATTTTTTGGCATGGCCAGTGAGACATCAAGTATAAGAAATGAAAAATGAATTGGATTCGTCCATTCCAAATAACCTAGATGAAATCTTTTGGCGTAAACAAAAATTTTTGGATCTTCAAAAAGATATCCATTTTCTTGATGAAACAAACTTCCATCCATTACAATATTATTTAGTGAAAGAAAAAATACACGATTTAATTGGAGAAATTCATGAACTTGATATGGAAGTTTACCAATGGAATGATGAGTTGTCAATTCTGACTACCAAGTCTTTAACTGAGGCTTTAATGGTCGAAATTGGTGAATTTTTTCAGAATTCTTTCAGTGTTGAAAATGGCAAAAACAAAACGTTGATTTCATCAATGGTTTGGGGGGGGTTAAAAAACCCATTTTTAAAGAGCCAACTTATGAAAATAACATGGCTAAAAAGCATGTTGTTGAGTCAAACATGGCTAAAAACAATGTTTCATTTAAGGCTCAAGGGGTTGAAAAACTCATTTTTAGAAAGTCAAACCATGAAAATAACATGTCTATGAGGGATTTTTATTAGCCATTAATGGCTAAAATAGAACAACCAATTAGGCCAACAAATGATGAAACTCATATAGAGGATTTTCATAAGCCGTTAATGGCTAAAATAAAAAAACAACCCCATTTATCAATGAATGGTGAAAGTTATTTGGCCAAAGAACATGTTCTTAGACCAAACGCGATTAAAGATGATGATCAACCCACTATTGATGGATTTAAAATATTTGACATTGTTGAAAATACTAAAGCATTTGAATTTCCAAGGCTATATTATGCCATGACTTTCAGTGTTCAAAGTTTATTTTGGATTTGTGGGCTGCATCAAAATTTAATTTTGATGAAATGGCTAATAAAACAATCATCTTTAAGCATTGTTCCATATATCATGATTTTATCAACAATCATCCTACCTACAAGATTTTATCATGTTTGCTTCGAAGGTATGTCAAAGCATTTCGAAAGGCCACAGATTTGGCTCGAAGGTGGGTCAAAGCTCCTTCAGAAACACGTCGAAGGTTCATATATTTGGTTCAAAGGTAATCCGAAACTCAAAAACACTTCAAAGTTCCATATATTTAGTTCGAAGGTGGCTTAAAGCTCCCTTAAAAGCACTTCGAAGGTCCATATATTTGGTTAAAAGGTAATTTAAAACTCTACAAAACACTTTAAAGTAGTGTAATTTGAAGAGTGTGTATGTTGTTTGTCATTTCGAAGCAATTCAAAGTAGTGCAATCAGAAGTGAAAATATATTGTTAAGGTCTGAAGAATAATGCTTCGAAGGCCTTGAAATTTCCATAGTCTTATGATGCATCGAAGGTCTTGAAGTGAAGCATAGAAGGGCCAACTGTTACTAACAGCTCAAAGAAAATAACATTGGCATGCATTGTGACTAAATCAAGTTGGTGATATTTTGCTAAGAATTCACTATTTCAAACACATGCAAAGTAATCCAATTTCTAAACACATTAAAATTCGAAGCATGTGAAATTATTTTAATTATGTTTTGAAGCTTTATAAACTCTCCAAGCAGGTAGCTATTATGCATTCGAAGCTTTTAAAGCTTCTAAAATATGCCGTGAGCATCTTCGGAGCACGGTTTTGGTTCTTTTTAAACAAAAATTGAATCATATTGTATGATAAAAGAACCTTCGAATGTGTGTCTCCCTTAGAATATATTAATTAATTGCCAAATATGGTCTAAATTGATGTATAACTCTTCATGAATTTGAGGTTTCTCATTCTGAAAGAGTTGCAGGGGGTAATGTTGGCACCATAAATAATAATAAATTATTATTATTATTATTGATAAATTGTAGGACACGTGACACTCTCCTACTCATTTGGAGGTTATGAGAAGTTATGAATCATTAAACACATGTGAAAAGATGATGGAGAATGTGGAGGATCATGGAGCATGAATTGAAGGTTAAAGGAAGTTATGGAGACATAAAGATGAAGCGAAAGATCATGGAGTGTGAAATATGGAAAATAGAAGAATGTGGTAGTTATTAGGTAGTTTTTTCCTACAAATGTTTTCCTATAAATAGCCATTCATGGCTACATTGTAAAGATTCATAACTCAAATCAAAGACAATTGATTTCTATTTTTTCTTGTCATTTATATTTCCTGCACTTTATTTTCAACACTTCTTTTTCGAAGTATAGGAGTAGAGGTAATTTTATGCACTTCCTTTTCAAAGCACAGGAGTAGAGGTAATTAATAGTTACCTTGATTATTTACTCAATTACCCCTATTATTCACTCAATCATTTTTTTCCGTCTCCTTCCTTCTTCTTTTAATTTTTCTTTTCTCTACACTTGGCAATTTTGAAGTCCTCTTCATTGAGGCAAAAGAACTGTCAACACAATCGTTTGATAATTGGTTTGAATTTAATTTGTAAGGATTTTTCAATCTTTGCTGGCATGCTCGCATTTATGGTATTTTCCTTTGTAGGAAAAAAAAGTCAACAAAAGTACAATCATGGCTTGTAGTTGTCATGAGTAACAATAGTATTGATTGAAATCACTATGTGTTGAGAAGAAAACCTTACAAAGGGAATGAAAATAAATTAAAAATATTTTGAGCAAGGGCAGCACAACCAATTATAAAGAAAAATTACCAAGTTTTTAGTTAAAGTTGATGGATGTTGTTGTGTTTGGTTGGATCATCAATAGGATACAGATGGGAATGATAGAGAGTAGAGTTGGGTATTGGGTTATCTGATCTACAAAAATTGCCCAAGCCGAACTGCTTGCACCTCTTTGGGTGGTTTTGCAGAATTGTTAGGGTTGGGCGCGGGTTAGGATTTTCCTATTTTGTGGGTTGTAGGCAAGTCGCGGATTTTACCCACACTCACCCGTTCGTATCTTTATACATTTTTTTTTTTTAAATCTAGACTGTCAGATTTTCTTGTAAGTTTTGTAGAAGGGAAAGATAAAGTTGGTGACAATTTTTTTTTTTTAATTTTATCTCAGAATCATTCTCAACATTTGAGTTTTCTGTTGTCTTTGGACAAAGTTTCAAGGTTTGTTTCACAAATTATTTTCTTTGTTTTCCAGACCACAAAACAGGAGTATAAAACCTTTATTTTTTTTTCTTTTACTCCTGAAGAAAGTTCTTAGAAAGAGCACTGAGATTTTCTATAAGGATTGAAGATTAAATAAATTATATAATTTTCATTTTCTATGGAGTTTGGGAGTTTGCAAATGTTTTTTTTTTTTTAATGGGTTTGGATGAAATTTGACAACAATTTATTTTGGTTCCCAACTAGTTATTATTATTATTACATTTTGATTTTTGGATGAATGTAAAAGTTAATGAATAATTACTTTTAGGTAAGTGTAGGATTTTGAATGATTTTACTTTAATTGTGTTATTGAGTATTAGATAGTGAATGAATTTTTAAAGAAAAAATTCTAATCCACAAACCGCCCGCACATCGACGAATCCTATCCACACAAATCGCAACCCGCACTGCGGCCGGTTGAGGGTTTAAATTTTTCCAAACTACAGACATGTGGACGGGTCCAAACTGCAAAACGAACCATCAAAAACAGATCCGCGAGTACCCCTAATAGATAGAGGAATTTTAGAAGTTGAGTGAGAAGGAAAGAAATAAATAGAAAGATGGAATGAAGGAGAATGAGAGATTGGGGGTGATAGCTTCTTTCTTATTCTTTGGGAGTAGAAAGTAAGAAGGAAGTCCAATTGGAAGGTTGAACAACAACTTGGTAATGTTGAGAAAGAGACCAAGAGACCATGAGAGGTATGAAGGCAAGATTAGCCATGGTTTTGAGAGGGAGAAGTAGTGGTTTTCAATTAAGGTGTGGCGGTTCCTGGTGAGAGATTGGTGGGCTTAAGGTAGGGGATTGTGGGGGAAGTTGGAGGAATGAGAGGAGACAGATGGAGAGAGAGAGAGAGAGAGAGAGAGAGAGAGAGAGTAAATCTGGAGCTCCAAGGTGAGTGAGAGAGAGATGAAGAAGAGAGTAAGAGAAAGATAAGAGAGAGAGAGAGAGAGAGAGAGAGAGAGAGACAGAGAGAGAAATAAATGAGTTTGGAGAAATTTTATTTTGAACAAATAGAGGCGCGGATGCAAATAAATGAAAAGGCGCGTGACTATCCTTATGGACTTAAACAGTAAGCGTTTGAATTTATGACCTTACAAATTTATAAAATGGGTTTATGGACTGAGCTCTCTCATTATATTTACATAAACAAAATTTCAATTATTAGCGAATATCACTTTATTTATTTATTTTAAATCTATAAACTAGTGCATGTTGACCATTTTAATTATAAAAATGTATCATTTTCAGACCAATTCTAAGAGCCTCTTAGATTGTTGGAGCAAAGTTTGGATGATATATATATAGAGTGTAAAATGACTTTTGTCTCTTTTTTTCTTTTTTCTTTCTATTTTTAAGGAAAGGTTTTTTTTTTTTTTTTTTTTTTTTTTGAGAACATAGAAAACATTATATTAATAAACAAAAATATTACATAAATAAGACCCTAAAGGCCCATCTCAACCAAACAAACAAACACAAAAAAACAAAAAAAACAAATTCCTCAAAAAAACAGCTACGAGCTAGGGAAAACCACCGATCTTCTCAAAGATGTGGTCTAAAAAGTAAGATTTGATTGAAAGCCCATCATCCTCGTCGACGTCGTCTTTGTCACTGCTGTTCAACTCTGCTGCTTCTGCTGCTACTGCCGCTGCCGGACATCAAACGCCACCAGAAGTTAGAGTTGAGAAGGAAGTATATCCATAATGGTATGCATGAAAGGCTTGAGAGAGAAAGGAACCATTGTAAGTGTTGAAAATCCAAAAATCTATGCCAAAATCAGAGGAAAAAAACTCTTAAAACTCCTATTTTGGACATAAAAAGTCTAGATCTACACTCAAAAACTGTAGATCTACACTTTAAAAGTGTAAAGTGAGTCGTTGGAGTACCCTTGGAAATCACCTAGAGAGAGAGGCTCTGATCTCTCGCTCTCTAGACTCTTCAGGAAAGTGACATGTTAGATATATTCTTTTGTAGCCCAACCCACTCAATTGCTCATAACTAATTTACAGACTCATTTGAGCTTATTTTGACAAGCTAAAAATATGAGAGTCTAAAGGTAACTGTTTAGACCTTAATGTTTAATAGGGAGTAGTACTTGTCTATGCTTGAAAAAACTTTTAAAGATTGGAATCAAAAATGAAAAACAAATCCCCTTTTTTGTTTATTACCTCCCTTTGGATCATTTGGAAAAATCGCAACAAAGTGATTTTTGAGAGGAAAAAAAAACTTTAGTGTCAAAGACGGAGTGAAAATTATTTTAGACTATTCTAAAGAGATTTTCCAGGCTTTCAACATGGACATTACCACCGCTTTTCCATCTGAAAGCCTAAAAAATTGGTCTTGTTCTGTTGCAAGAAGGATTAAACTTAATGTAGATGGATGCACAAAGGGAGCGTCAAAATTTGGAGGCTTTGGTGGGCTCTTTAAGGATGAAAAAGGTGCATGGATCACAAGCTTGGAGGCAGAACTATGGGTAGTTTACTAGGGCTTAACAATGCATCTTCAAAGAGGCAAGAACAAAGTCATTATGGAAATTGATGCGAAGCAACTTTTGGCTTGCTCAATGATGGACCTGATGAAAAATGTCCATTCAAAGGCTTAGTTGAAGACTCGAGAATCATTCTGAGAGTGCAACGCCCCGAAATAAATGCAATATACTGCCTAAGACGATAAGTAAACAACAATATGAATCAGAGTATGATGTCCTTCTATTACATGAGATTCGATTGTACAAAAGGGTGACACATGTGTTATACATTCATAAATAGTACATTCTGAATCTGCAGCATGTGGTACGAGTCAGCAAAAAGAAATAAAAGTTAAACGGGTAATCATATGCTCTAAAGGCTTACATCTTTCCAAGTCAAGGCTTGGGTACATAAAAAATGATTCTTAAGCTCAATACAAATAAAGCCTTAGGCTTATACAAAAGTGAATAAATAATAATAATACTGAGCATTTAGCTCCATAGTCCTCCCAAGCTAAGCCCTTGGTGGAAGCATATCACCAGCACCTGAAAATGGTTTTCCCTAGACAAGGTAAGCCAAAGCCCAGTAGAAATAATCTAACACAATATATGAATCTTAACAAAAATATAAGGGTGAAATGAATATGCAATGCCCATGCCAAAACGGCTTACATTTCTTTCTCAAAATCATGTTATGCTCAATTTATATCACAATTCTCAAATCACGTCCTCTACCATAGGAAACAAGCGGGAAATTCTTAAACCGGTACAATCTTTTATGGATATTTTGTCCGCGGAAAACCGTCAAATGACGCTCATGTAAACGTAGCATATACAAGTGCTAGTATTGTCATTTTACAGATATTTTCTCCGTAAGAATCGGCACCCATATATACGCACGTTTTTCGAGACTTTCACCCTGGACACACAGCCCAACTTAATTTGGTGACACACACCTCTTTCCAACATTCACCTATTTTTCTCACAATCATATACATTTACAATGTATTAAATGAGCAACAAATTTTCGATGCACATGAATGAGAAATTAGTTTCAATTCACCTAATCCTTATGTAATTTCTATAACAATCATATATATTCTCTACCGATAGTCCAAAACAGATATGTCTAAATAGATATAAAATCTCTTGTGGTGATGTGGTTTGGAAATACTCTTCTGATCCTGGGGGACGCTCGTGATGCTCTGTTAGTCACCTGAAAAGGAACAAACACTCCGGTCGGGGGTGCCGGAATTAGCACTCCGACGGGCAAGTTAGTCTTTACACTCAAGATTACTTGTATTCTAAGTTAAATATATTGTTTCTCACCTACCTTTCTAGAACTAAAGATCTTGTATTTATAGTATTCTCTTTGGGCCTTTGGGCTGGGCCCATCCTTGTTCCGTTACATGTACCTCTATTCGGCATATGTTCTACTGGCTGAGGTACTGGTTATTCTATTCGGCTCCTTGATTGATTGGGTATGTGCCGAATAGAGGTTACGTTTCGGACCGGACGCACTTATCCGTCCCTATGGATCTGATGAAATTCGACTCCCACAATTGCCCCCCAAACACCCTACTAGCATCAGTTAGTCAGCGTGTTTGGTTTCTAGCTTGGGAAGTCAAAAATTTGACGGTTAACCCTCTTTTCAATGCGTGTCAGAATGTGCACACGCTTTCTCAGTCATTGTAATGCCTTCCCGCCCCTTCGTACACTGCTTCCATTTAATATGATTTGAAATTGTCTCTTCAAGTGTATGTCCTGAATATTCGAAAGATATCTTGCTCGCCCTCTAGTGCAACTCTGTCTCTTTGCGGCTTCTACAACTTCTTGTTTCCTACTTCTCCCTTCGTCTCCTATAAGTCTTCTCCTCCTTCATTTTTGATCCCGCTTCCTTACTTGCTTTTAACTTTCTGTAATCCTTGGGTTTGGCCAAAAAAAAAATGGCAAAACATCTGAAAGAGCTCCTTTTGGCGGATCGAATCTCCGGCTTTCGACGTCATTTCTCCATCCCTGATGACGTCCATCTGTCACTTTTGGCAGACAGCACCACTGATATGCAGAGGGAAGATGAGAGTACAATCGTCTTTCCTCTCCTATCAATTGCTGATGGCGGAGTCCGCTTTCCTCTTCACCCACTTTTGAGGGTTGTTCTTAGATACTGGGGTCTAATCCTTTCCCAGCCTAACGTGAATTTCTTTCGCATCATAATGGGGATCGTAGAACTAAACCACCGTCTTAAGATCAATTTAGGTATTCTCGCCATTCGACACTGTTACGTCCTAGCCAAATCTACTAGCCGGCTAGGGCACTACTTTCTTAGAGCCAAGGATACTGATCATCACTTAGTGACTATGCTCACCAGATCTGGCAAGCGTATCGACGACGTGATGGTCGTTGTCCACAGCAATTGGGAGTTCGACGAAGGCGAAAATCGCCTAGACCCGGTGCCGAGAAAAAAAGGAGAACCAGGTAGCTGATTGGATTACTTTTTTCCGTTATTTCCATATATATTTATTCGACACTATATTCATCTAATCGTTTCATTTATGTAGGCAGCGACTTGAAAAGAGTGTTGGTTTCAGACGATGACACTATGCTCACAGAAATTAAAACCACGCTACAGTTCGTCGGCCGTCCAGACTTTCAAAAACAAGGGAGGGCAGCCCACATTCTCTTGCGGTACGAGCCAACTTACACGACGTTCTCGGCGGCAGACAATATTCCGATCGCGCAAGGCGACAACCATCTTACGGCCTTCATCTTCCCCAGCTTAAAAAACTTGAGGCAGATCGGCTTAGAATCATCTGATTCTAAACACGTGGAAGAACAAGTGGCCGAACCAATCGCCGAGTATTCGGACCGGTTGGCCGCAGAAGTTGACGAAACTATTAATTCGGCCTTCGAGGAAGCCGGATTGAATTCTTCCGACCCTCCGTCTACATCAGCCCAAGGGGACGCCTTCAAAGATATTTTTACAAACTTGGGAGACCTTCCCGGCAATTACTCTGAGAATATGGCTGGGGAAAATCTGACGCAAATGGCGCGGAAGAGAAACGCCGAACGTATGGCTGCCCGAAAAAAGACCGAGGCCATTCGTTTCGGACTTGTTCCGACCGAATCTGTTCAACCTACTATCATAAAAGAAACGCCTCTCGTTGTCGTGGCCGAGACGGAAAAAGATGAGCATCCAATTACAGAAGAGAGACCGATTTCAGAGGATCGGGGCAAAAAGCGAAGCACTGAGGACAAGGACGGCTCTAAAGAGGGACCCATCGATAAACGTCCACGCTTAGAGAAGTCAGCTGTGGTTGCTCCTTTTGTTATTGAGCCAGAGATAAAAAAACATGTCAACCTCCTCTAAAGCGTCGGCTTTGAAAGATCCAGCTGTGGCACTGAGTTTAGCTGCCTCGGTCTCCCTGCCGGTTGACAAGACAACCTTTCGTGCCAAGTCGGATTTGGTAACGGTAGCACTAGCTGCTTAGTCAGCCCTTTTGGTATGTGACTAACTCCTTTGTTGGTTTGGTTTGTATTAATTGTTTTTTGGAAGGTGACGACCCTTTGTTTTGCAGACGGTTGGAAGGATCGCCGAATTAGGGCGCCACCAGCATGAAGCCGTTGAAAGGATTGGCCGCTTGGAATCGGAAGTTGATGGTCAAAGGAGCAGGGCGGAGTTTGAGGCAATAAGAGTCGTAATGGAAAGTGCACGGGCCGAGGCTGAGAATGAAAGGGCCAGGACTGCTGATCAACTCAGATCTAATGCCGAGGAGAGGGCAAACGCGAGCGAGGAATTGCTCAAGTTAGCTAAGGAGGTGCTTGCAAAATTGGAGGCCGAGTTTGAAGAGTTGAAACAGGCCAAGAAAAAAGCCAACTCTGAGGCTTCCGCAGCATTCGAGGCTGGGAAGAGTGCCGCCTTCAATGACTATGTAGAAGAAGTCCCCAAATTTGAGAATCGGGGATTCAGACACAGCTAACTCAAAGCTCTTGCTGCCCCTGGAGTTACAATTTCCATGCCAATTCCATACGAGCAAGTGGACGTTGAGCCGCTTGAGTCTGATCCTGAGATTTGATTTGGGTGACATTCCAGTTTTGCTAGGCTTTTCTCAATTTTGATGTACGTTTTTTGTTAGTTGATCTTCATCTTTTTTGGATTTTCATATGTAAAATGTCCGCTGCTAGCGCCCAATTTATGAATGAAAATTTTATATGTTCTCAAGTTATTTCTTGTATTGTTTGCTGTATGAGCACATAATTAGGAGAATCAGCAGTTAGAATAAAATGTCAAGATTACGTGAGACGGGAGACTTAATAGCTGATTAAATTAATGAATTTGATTTAATCATGAATAAATGAATTCATGAGGTGCCGATAGGTCAGCTCATTAGGCAGCTTGACGAATCTACCTTTAGCTGGTTCATGAACAAGAACGCCGAATAACGGAGGCTCGTGAACTCGAACGAAATGAGCATAAAACGCCGAATATGAGCATGAATCAATTCGTGGAACGGCTGGGGCACTCAAGCCGACTAGATTGATGAATCTGCTCTTGCCCCAGCTGGTTCATGAACATAGAACGTTGAATAAAATGAACTTATGAATATTGTATTGATGAATCTATTCGTGGAACAACTGGGGCACTCAAGCCGACTAGATTGATGAATCTACCCTTGCCCCAGCTGGTTCATGAACATAGAACGCCGAATAAAACGAACTTATGAATATTGTATTGATGAATCTATTTGTGGAACAACTAGGGCACTCAAGCCGACTAGATTGATGAATTTGCCCTTGCCCCAGCTGGTTAATCGTCGTAGAGCGCCGAATATCAGTGGTTGATGGGGCGATTGGGGCATATGACTCAGTCGGCGCCGGGTTGTTGACACTTCAATGTTAATAAGATTGCCTCGGAGGTGCTGCCCTTATAGGGAATAAATGGGCGTGTACTTTGTGAACGAGGGTCCTATTTATATGCTCAGTCAACAACTCAGTCCAGCTCTTTGAGGAAGATTAAACAAGTAGGAATGTCAAATAGACTTTTCTTCAATAGCAGAGGTAAAGCGAAGACGCTAGCTGAGCTAGGTGGAGCCATGAGTCGAAGCGGTGAACCTTCACGCATGGGCAGTAGGACTTCGAGGGATCGGGAGAGACACCAATCTCCTCGTCGTTGAAGCTGGTCTCCTAGGAGGGACAAACAGCCACAACGTAAGCCTCCCCAACCCCGTTCTGGAAGGGAATCTGACGCGACACCTCGCCCATTGAGTTTCACGATCTTCGTGGGTAATAGACCAATGATAGAGGCGGATTCGATCATTCGAGATCCAAATGTGGCAGTCGAGTTTACTCGACAGATTTTTCCACCCGAAGTTCAGCAATCGATGGTAGGTCGGCAGGACTTCGAAGTGTTTCGTGAAGGCGTTCACGGGGCGGTGCGGGGACTGTACACGGCTTACGGGATCGGCATGCGTCTCTGCGCCGCTCGCCGCGACATAGAACAGAGAGATGAACGCATTCGGAAGTTAAAAGCTCGCGTCGAGAAGGCCGAGCGTGAGCTCAGGAAAATAAAGTCCACCGAGCCTTAATCGGCCAGCCACCCAAACCCAGTTGTGGAAGAGAGGGTTACTCAACGGCTGATTAGTGATGCGATTGCGATCGGAACACGGCCAGCATGTTCGCGATTGAGACGGCAAGGGCCGCGGCCTATGAAAAAGGCTTTAATGACGGCCGAAAGATCGGAATTCAGAAAACCAAGGAGAAACTCGCCGAAGAAGTTTGCCGATGTGAAAATTGTGGATTTAGGCACTGTTGGATCAAGGCACTTCAGCAAACTGAGAGTCTCTAGGCAGCATGATTGGATTCGGGGTTCCCATTGTATCAACAGAATGATTTCCCTTTCTCCGCTTTCGAAATTGAGAAGAGTGATGATAAAGAAGCCGCTGAACCGAAGAAAACATTGAAATGATTACATAGATCGAAAGTGAAATTATGTATTTATTGGCGTAATTTTAATAAGATGCTTAGTTCTCAATTTGTAGTGTACTTGTTATTTAATACACATTTTATTCCGAATGTGCGCACGTTTTAGATTGCGTTTATGCGGCTTGAACAACCTTATTTGAATATTTGCATTTTTCGGCCTTTGTTTATGGAGGCTTTAATTTGGGTAATGGTACATTTGTACATTGTCTATTTCAACTGTTTGTTTCGACGTAATTTTTATTCGGCACACACGTGTTCGCACGTTTTATCGTATAAACATTGACCGGCCCGAGTCAACTAGGCATTTAATTCCGAACGGTTATATGCCGGCTTGTCATGAGCATTCTTCATTAAATATATATTTGAAATACGTGTCACGCACGGTCAATGCGCCGATGAGGCTCCGAATTCGGAGGCTTAATCGGCCCAAAGGTGTCATGCACCAGGGGCTCCGAATCCGAAGACTGTCAGCCCATCTATAATTGCCGTTTAGACAATTAGGCCATTTTAACTCCAAAAAGCCAAAAATTAGTACATGGAGCGGCTATGGCCAATATCGATCGGCGTCTGTCTTTTGGAGTTCAGTGTTAATGAAATCGCCTCGGGGTCACTGCAAGGATTAGAAATAAATTGCCTCGGACTCTTCGCGCCAGTAACTTCACTTACTGTGTTCAGACTCGATTTAAAACAATTTTGTTGCGTGGGGTTAGATAAGTGTGAATGTCAAATGGAGTTTTCTTCAACAGCAGAGGAGAAGCTTGAACTTTGGCTGAGCTTGATACTGCAATGAGTCGCAGCAGAGAACCCACCCGTGCGAAAGGTAGGGCGTTCAAAGAACGGGAAAAACATCAACCTCCAAGTCGTCGAAGCAGATCACCCCGAAGGGAGAAACAACAACGGGGAAGTTCTTCGCAACCGCGACCGAGAAATGAGGCCGACATAGCGCCGCGACCGTTGAGTTTTACTGTTTTTGTGGGGAATTTCTTTCTTGTCCTGGATCTTAGCCCTAACGTTATGTATGGTGTCAAAGCTCTCCACCTCGAGGGTGATTGTCTCGCTGGTGTGAACATCATGGATTCAAGCGCAGTCAGATCAAAGCATTTCAAGCTGCGAATGCTCTCCGAGCAGCGGGCGTTGATTCAGCACTATCGCTGTACCAACGCGACCACTTCCCCTTTTTCGCCTTCGAAGTTAAGAAGGGTGAGGATGAAGGCGACGCCGTATGAAAATAGATATTGTAATGTTCGAACGCAGATTGCGTTTTTGTAATTACTGTTTAATCAAATAAAATGTTTTATTTTAAGAGTTTATATCTCATTCTAAATTTTTATATGCTTAACTATGCATCTTATTTCAAATGTTGGCATGTTTTGTTTTGTTCATGCAGTTGTGCTGGCTCAACTTACATATCCCTGCTTTATTGTGTAAATGTTTTTTCATTCTGGAGGGCGTTCCGAATTCAGAATATTACTCGGCCCTTGAGCGTCGCCCGGTGGGACACCATTTGGTCCGCTGAATTTTGAGGCTTTATCGGCCAAAGATGTCATGTGCCGATGGGGCTTCGAATCCGGAGGCTTTTTAGGTCCAAAGGCGTCATGTGCCGAGGAGGCTCCGAATCCGGAGACTGGCAAATCGTGATATCCACGAAGGGCGCTCCGAATCCGGAGGCTTTTTCGGCCCAAAGGCGTCATGCACCGATGAGGCTCCGAATCTGGAGGCTTTTTCGGTCCAAAGGCGTCATGTGCCGACGAGGCTCCAAATCCGGAGAATTTTTGGCCAATCGTGATATCCACGAAAGGCGCTTTGAATCTAGAGGCATTTTCGTCCCAAAGGCCTCTTGCGCCGAGGGGGCTTCGAATCCGGAGGCTTTTTCATCCCAAAGGCGTCATGCGCCGAGGGGGCTCCAAATCCGGAGGCTTTTTGGCCAATCGTGATATCCACGAAGGGCGCTCCGAATCCGGAGGCTTTTTCAGTCCAAAGGCGTCATGCGCCGATGAGGCTTTGAATCCAGAGGCTTTTTTGGCCCAAAGGCGTCATGTGCTGACGGGGCTCCGAATCCGGAGACTTTTTGGCCAATCGTGATATCCATGAAGGGCGCTCCGAATCCGGAGGCTTTTTCAGCCCAAAGGCGTCATGCGCCGATGGGGCTCCAAATCCGAAGACTTTTTGGCCAATCGTGATATCCACGAAGGGCGCTCTGAATCCAGAGGCTTTTTCAGCCCAAAGGCGTCATGCGCCGACGGGGCTCCGAATCCAGAGACTTTTTGGCCAATCGTAATATCCACTAAGGGTGCTCCGAATACGGAGCCTTTTTCGGCCCAAAGGCGTTATGCGCCAACGGGGCTCCGAATCTGAAGACTTTTTGGCCAATCATGATATCCACGAAGGGCGCTCCGAATCTAGAGGCTTTTTCGTCCCAAAGGCGTCATGCGCCGACGGGGCTCCGAATCCGGAGGCTTTTTGGCCAATCGTGATATCCACGAAGGGCGCTCCGAATCCGGAGGCTTTTTTTGTTGGAGCACTTTTTAACTAAATTCGCAGTGGGTGGGATTACAACTTTTCAACAAGAATCCTTGCATTACAAAAGTGGAATGTGTTCATGGCGAATCATTTAGAGCTAGGATCATTCCCCACAAGTCGGGTTTAATGACAGAATTTTCGCAAGTGCGTCGAGTTCCAGGGCCGTAGTAGACTCCTTGCTGACATATTTCTAAGCTGATATGGAATCTATCCGATAATGGCTGTCTCAGTTAGGACCCAATTTTCCATCAACCGGTTTCTTGTCATCCGGAAGTACCTTCAAGATCAACTCTCCCGGTGTGTAACAGCGCAGCTGAACACGCTGATTATGCGACTTGGCAAGCTGCTACCGATATCGCCTAGGGCTTCCATGGCTTTTCGCTAGGGAGCCATCCGACATCGTCGAGGCTGTTTCGATTCGGCACTTCAGTGGAGTTGACCTGCGACTCCATTGGTGTCTTTCCAGAAAGAAGATAACATACTTGTGCGGATTGCTGGGAACCACGGATTTTCTTAATGTCATGTTCGGTCGGGAAGCGTAGCAGCTGATGATAGGTGCTTGGCACGACCTGAATAGTATGCAACCAAGTTCGCCCCATGATGAGATTATACGGTGAAGGAAGCTCGACGACCAAGAATTCCACATCCACTGTTTGGGAGCCCGCTCGAACGGGTAGTGTGATTTTTTCCAACGGGTACTCTGGATTTACGGTGAAGCCGAATAATGGATAAGGAGCCAGAGACAGGTCTGATTCGTTGAAGCCAAGTTTGATAAAGGTCCCGTAATACATAACCTCCGAAGTGCTCCCCTGGTCTATGAGGACGCGTTCAACGGTAATTCGATTTACGTGTAGTTCAATGACCAATGGATCAATGTTGGGAAGTATTATGCCGATAAGATCGGAATCGTCGAAGATAATACTCGGAGCTTTATGGGGTCGTTTCATTGGTGTGCGTTGTTTCTGGGGGGCTAACTGAATGGCGTGTACGGTAAGAGGCGTCGGAAGGCTGTATATCATATGAATGACGCTGAGTGGAGGTGAATCTTGCCAAAGGGAAACTATTTTGATTGCGCTCTTTCGGACATGTTGTTGGAGCCAACCATCTTGCACCAATTCCTCAAGGTGGTCTTTCAAAGCATAGCAGTTGTTCGTATCATGACCGTGATCTTTGTGATATTCATACCGCCTGTCCCGCCTTCTCGTGTCAAGAGGTCCCACCATTTTGGACGGCCATTTGAAAAATGGAAGATGTTGGATTTTGGACATAACCAAGCTGATTGGCTCTGATAGCTCCATATATTTCTTGTCGGCGCGCTTTGTGCGCCTACTATCAATTTGCAGATGCTCATTTGCTCGGTGTGAGCATTGATCGCTTGACCGGCGAGAATCCCGTCTCTTGTCTCGTTTAGCCCGTTGTCGTGGTTCAGGGCTCTGAGGTGGTACGGAACTTATCGGTTGAGCAATTTCAAGAGGGGCCGTTTTGTTGGGCATGTGTCCAACTTTAACCCGCAAGGCGTCATCTTTCACTTTGCTGTATTCCTCTACTTTCTTCATCAACCCCCAGACTGTTTTGGGGGGTCTTCTAGTCAAGGAACTGCGGAGGGCACTATCTGGACGTAATCTCATTTTGAAGGTAGAGATAGCCATGGAGTCGTTGCAAGCGTCATCAACAAGATTAAAGCATTCCCAATATTGCGCCGAATATGCTCTTAGTGTTTCTCCTGGCAGGATTTGCATTGTCCAGAGAGAGTCGGCTTGTTTTGGCTGGACCTTGTTGGTGATATATCTGGCCCTGAAGGATTTCTGTAATTGGTGGAAGGTTTTGATCGAAGCCGGCTCCAGTTTATAATACCTGACAGCCAATGGTCCCAAATTGCTGGGAAATATTTGGCACATGAGGGCCTCATCGTCTACATGCAGTGTCATGGCTTGCTTGTAGTGGTGGATGTGGTCGGTAGGGTCTAATTTGCCGTTGTACAAGGTGAATGACGGTGCTTTGAATTTCTTGGGTAGCACTGCCTTTGCAATCCGTCGTACGAAGGGATCATGTTGATCTTCAACCGAACTTTTCCTTCTTTGCTTGTGCCTTATATGGGGACTTTCTTCAGAAGAACTAGTGATTTCAGGTCGCCCCTTCTTCCTGGGCTCCGGGGATAACGAGTCGGAGTCGCTATCAGTGTCGTCTTGTCGGGCTCGAGGTCGTCGACCACCTGCCTTCGGAGATCGTTCCGGATTTAGGCGTACAGCTTGTTTGGACTTCGCTACTTCCAAGGCCAAATCTTCACAAAGACGTTCGTTCTCAGTGATCATGTTCTCCAACCTCTTTTCATTTTGCTTTGCTTGTTCCATGATCGCCTGCATTGTCTCATGCTCCGAAGTCGAGGGTGAGGCAAAGTTTAAGGCACGTCTTGCGGCGATAGTCTCTAGTCCAAGCATGTTTGTTGGAGTGAGGTCGTCTCTTTGCTTGGTTTCATCAGTGACTATTGGAGGATCTTCTGTTACGCTTATTATGGATATATTAGAGTATTCCCATAGACGGCGCCAATTGTGGTGATGTGGTTTGGAAATACTCTTATGATCTTGGGGGACACTCGTGATGCTCTGCTAGTCACCTGAAAAGGAACAAACACTCCGGTCGGGGGTGCCGGAATTAGCATTCCGACGGGCAAGTTAGTCTCTACACTCAAGATTACTTGTATTCTAAGTTAAATATATTGTTTCTCACCTACCTTTCTAGAACTGAAGATCTTGTATTTATAGTATTCTCTTTGGGCCTTTGGGCTGGGCCCATCCTTGTTTCGTTACATGTACCTCTATTCGGCATATGTTCTATTGGCGGAGGTACTGGTTATTCTATTCAGCTCCTTGATTGATTGGGGTATGTACCGAATAGAGGTTACGTTTCGGACCGGACGCGCTTATCCGTCCCTATGGATTTGATGAAATTCGGCTCCCACATCTCCAATACAGATAAACTTTTCCAAACTTCAAGGTGAGTGATAATGTATATCCAACTCCACCATCCATATCAATATCCATCTAATTTCACATTTTCAACAGTAATTCCATTAATTTATACAAAATAAATATTTGAAACATTTAGGTCAAAGCCTTTTCTTCAAAAATTTACCCCAAGTATCAAAATCAATAAGTTAATCATAACTCAACCCCATCCCCACTCCGACAACCATTTTTAACACATCTATTTGAGAACCCCTCTTTTGATTTAAACAAAAACCCTAGATTTTTCCAAAATTCTCCAAAATCACAAAGTTATTTCCAAAAAAAAATAGTTAAGTTAAAAATCAGAAAAGAGTATAGAAAATCTTTACCTCGAAGTTAGAAGACCAAGGAGAGAGTGGAGAAACTTCAAGGAAGTCGAAATCCAACTCTATTTGGATGAAAACAAAGCTTTAGGTGAGCTCTGCCTTTTTAACAAAGGGAGTAGGGTGGAGAAATGGGTAGATCTTGGTGTATTTGTACAAACAGAGTAAATTCTAGAGAGAGAATGTCTCAACTTTAGGATTTTGAAATATTTAGAGAGAGAAAGAGATGAAAAAGTGATGTAAAAAGTGACTTTTATGAATTGATATATGCACAGTCCGCTCGAGCGCAAGAAGTGATGCTCGAGTGTCAAAACACAATAAGTTGTTCCGCTCGAGCGCAAGAAGTTTCGCTCGAGCGTAGAATATACACTTTCAGTCGTTTGGCATACAGAATACTAACGCTCGAGCATAAGAAAGGCTGCTCGAGCCATGACTGCTTAAGCACAGGAATCACCGCTCAAGTGTAGAATACACTCTCCCAATAGTTTTGCAGACCTGCAAAAGTCCTAAGAATTCACAAAGCCCGCTCAAGCGGAGAAGTAAAATTCTGGCAACAAAGTTTTGGAAACCAAACTACCAACCTATTCCAAACGCAACTAATACAACCCAATAGCCAAACTCAAGAAAGTATAAGGGAAATAAGACATGAACAACCATACGAAACCATGAAACCTGAGTCCAAAATAACAAATCGGTTGGGTCTGAACTAGAATCGCTATAATCTCCCCCCTCAAAGAATTTTGTTCCCGAAATTACAAATGAAATTTTAAAACCATGTTTAAATCAATAACAACAATGATAATCAATTGATTCCAACACCATGACCCATCCATCGATCATTCGCTCTCATCAACATGATAAACAAGTTCTTAATACTAAATATACAATTCACATCTCCAAAACATATACGATGTTTATAGTAAATTAACATAACAAAAATTTCAATACATGCTCAAACATTAACAAATTGGTCCTGATACTTCTCACAGACTTACAACTCAAGTTCCCAAGTTGCTTCCTCAACTCCGTGATGTCGCCATAATACCTTAACTAAGGGAATTGTCTTGTCTCACAAAACTTGGTCTCGAGTATCCAAGACTCTCACTGGTCTCTCCTCATATGAGACATCCTTATCTACTTCTAAGTCAGTCCAATCTAACATATACGATGGATCCGGCTAAACTTCCGAAGCATACAGATATGAAATACATCATGGACCTCAGAAAGCTATGGTGGTAACGCCAAGCGATAAGCTACCTCTCCAATCCGCTCAAGGATCTCCAAAGGTCCAATAAATCTAGGGGACAACTTCCCACTCTTCCTAAACCTCATCAAACCCCATCTAGGTGATATCTTCAAGAAAACATGATCTCCGACCTCAAAAGACAAAGGCTTCCTCCTACTGTCAACATAACTTTTCTAGCGACTTTATGCAGTTGCCAACCTCTAACGAATAAGAATGACTTTCTCAATTGTTTCTCGAACAAATTCAGGACCTATCAAAGGTGCATCACCCACCTCGGCCCAACACACAAGAGATCCACATAGTCGACCATACAAGGCCTTAAACGGTGCCATGCCAATATTTGACTAGAAGCTATTATTATAGGAAAACTCCACTAAGGGAAAGTGCCTCTCCCACGGCCCCTTAAAGTCAAGAACACAACCCCGAAGCATGTCCTCAAGGATCTGAATAGTACGCTCGGACTGCCTGTCAATCTAAGGATGATATGCAGTGCTAAAATCTCATGCCCAAGGCACTCTATAGGCTCTGCCACAATCAAGCTGTAAAACACGAATCTCTATCCAAAACAATTGTTACTAGGACCCCGCATGTAACACCCCCAAAAGTAACACAAATAATTCAACTCATACGAGAAATGAATATAATTGAATTGGCTTATTTCCATTCATCAGAATTCATATTACAAAAGATATTACATGCATTATACTTTCATAAATGTTTATTTTGAAACTACAACGTATAACACTAGTTAATAACAACAAAATAAATGCCCTACAGGCTTACATCTTTCCAAGATATAACTTGGTTACAACAAAAGAGAGTCATAAGCTCTATAGATTTTAAGCCATCGACTTGAATAAACATTTAAATACAAAAGTAACAAAATAGAGCCTCCAGCTCTTAAGTCCTCCCAAGCTACGTCATTAAAGGAAACATATCACCTATACTTGAAAATGGTGTCCCAAGTAGGGTAAGCCAAAGCCTAATAGAGATAGTCTAACACAATATATGAGATTTAACTAAGATATAAGTGTTAGATAAATGTTCAATATGACCATTCCATACCATTCCATTCTTCCTATGACCATTCCATACAGATATTCACATCTCAAACCATTTCCATTTATTTATTTCATTTCAAGTCAATGCATCTCATTTCAAGTCGTATGACAAGTATATATAATTTTCCCAACTAACCCAATTGAGACTACAACTCAGTGGTTCTCAATCAACAGAACTATCATACAAACACTTCGACCTTACAATTTTAAGAAAATTTCGTCTGAGGGATCGACACGCATGTATACATAAGATTTCGGGACTTTCACCCTAGACACTCCAGCCAACTTAATTCTCAATGGAGTCCATCCCCTATCTCCTCCCAAACAATGGAGTACATCCCATTTCTCCTCCCAAAACATTATACATATATAACGTATTTAAAATATACCGTTATATTCAATGACTACCATTCATGCATATTCAATACCTCAACATACCATCATATTCCATGACACAAATAAATGATTAGTTTCAATTCACCTAATCCTTATGTAATTTCTACAACAATCATGGCTACCTTCCATCGATAGACCAAAACAGATATTTCTAAATAGATGTACAATCATTATAACAGATAATTTATCAAATTTCTATAGGTGAGTGATTCAACAAATCCAACTACACCATTCATTCATACATCCTCTCAATTTCACAATTTCCATGCCAATTCCATTATTTGTACAAAATAATTATTTAACACATATTAGGACAAATTTTTCCCTTTTTCAAATATCGACCCCAAGGCCAAATTTCACCATTTTAACCCAAGGTAACCTCATATTCAACACCCTATATTCATTTACAGAACCCAACATAGAAACCCCTCTTTCAATTTGAATCCAAACCCTAACTTTACCCAAGACACACCCAAACCTCATTATTTATACATAACAACAAATAACTAGGTTAAAGATCATAACAAACTGTAGAACATCCCTACCTCAAAGAGAGAAGATGATCCAAGCAAGTGTGAAACCCAAAGGTGCCGAAATCCAACTCTAATCGGTTCAAAGAGGAGATCTTGAGAAGCTCCACCTTTTTCTCAAAAGGAGTAGGGTAGAGAGATCAAAGGATCTAGGCCAAAATGTAGAGAGAGAGTGTATTTTAGAGAGAGAACCTCAAGATTTAGGGTTTTGGAGAGTTTTAGAAAGAGAGATGAAAAAGTGATATAAAATGTCACTTTTACGATCTGATATATGCACAGTCTGCTCGAGCAAAAGGTTTTATGCTCGAGCGTCAGACACAAACTTTTGTTCTGCTCGAGCGTAAAATACATACCTCCAGTATTTTGGCAGATAACAGGCAGATCGCTCAAGCTCAAGGAAAACCGCTTGAGCGCTACCCGCTCGAGCGTAGGAAACGCCACTCGAGCGTGGAAAACACCCTTCCAGTACTTTGCAGAAGGGCACAGTACTACGTGTTTGCAAACCCTGCTCGAGTGCAAGGCTCACTCTAGCGGAAGACCAAAATTCTGGACAACAACTATCGAGACCAACTAGAAACCAATCTGTTCTACACACCCCCAGACATTCCAAAACTCAAATTCAAAGAGGGAAAAGGAGGAAAAGACATCAATAACAATATTAAACCGCAAGAACCGAGTTTGGAATATCACAAGAGCCGGGTTAAAACCGGGATCGCTATACCGTGCAACCTCACTATGTCCCTAATATAAAGGTCGGCAAGATAATCTACCGAGTTACTCACGCACATAGGTATAAAGTGCACCGACTTGGTTAACCAGTCAACTACCACCCAAATCGCATCACTACCCCGTTAAGTCCTAGGAAGGCCCACAACAAAGTCCATCATGACATGCTTCTACTTCCACTCAGCTATAGGTAAAGGTTGCAACAAACCCACTAGCCTTTGATGTTTGACCTTCACTTGTTGATAAGTAAGGCACCTCGATACAAATACGGCCACATCCTTCTTCATTCCCCTCTACCAAAACTGACAACTAAGGTCGTGATACATCTTTGTGCCTCCAGAATGCACTGCAAGGCGTGAATGGTAAAACTCTCAAAGTACTTCCTCTCAATAAAACTCCAACACGAAAAGACGATCACGGTATCTAATACTCAAATCGGGATACACATTCAAGCCTTTCTCTACCTTTCCACTAGATATCTTCTCTCGGAGGGTTTTTACCTCAAGGTCACCCTTATGTGCTCTATCATTCGGCTCACAAGTGTAGGTTGTGCAACTACCGAAAACAAGGTTGCAGACTCCATAAACTCGCCAAGATGCAAGTCAAACTCACCAATAGCACCCAACATCTCCCATTCTCGAATGGCAATACTAGTCACACTGCTAATGGATTTCCTACTTAAAGCATCGGCCACCATATTGGCCTTTCTCGGATGATAATGCAACTCAAAGTCATAATCTTCTATAAATTTAATTCCCCTCCTCTACCTATTCAAGTCTTTCTGTGTAAACAGATATTTCAAACTCTTGTGATCAGAAAATACTTTAAACTTCTCGCCATATAGATAATGTTGCCAAATCTTTAAGGCAAAGATCACTGCCACTAACTCTAAGTCATGAGTAGGGTAATTATTCTCATGTGTTTTCAACTGCTGCGAGCCATAAACTACTACCTCCCCCTTTTGCATCAATACACAACCCAAACCTTCCCGTGAAGTATCACAACACACCAAATAACCCAAACTCCTCTCCAGAATAATCAATACTGGAGCAGTGGTAAGTCTAACCTTAAGCTCTTGAAAAGACTTCTCACAAGTCTCACTCCACACGAACTTAATTCCTTTCCTCGTCAATCTAGTTAACAATGAAGCTGATCTGGAGAAATCTTTCACAAACTGACGGTAACACCAGGCTGTAGACACCTATTTTGACCGCCCTTACTACTTGGGCGTCACCGCTTGCGCACCTAATGATGAATTTGTATATGCTTGTCAAGTGCTTGAAGTCTTCAGCAGAATGCCTCAGCTTTAAGCCTCAAAACTTTACAAACCTTGTGACTTGTTTTTGGACCAAAAAAGCATTTTTTCAAGCCTAAGAACCCTGGGACCTACAGGCCCACTAGTGTGGGCTGCCGGCCAGTATTGTGGGTTGTTGGCCATTTGTGTAGCCTAGCGGCCACTTGTGTGTTTTTGTAGATATTTATGTCAGTTGTGCCAGCTGTTTCCACAGTTACATGCATCTGCTCACACGTGTATGTATGGATATTTCTAAGGGAGTTTCTCATTTTTTCATAAAGAGAAGACCTCTCTTCCATTTTTGAGGGTTGAAAATTTTGGAGCAAAAATATTTCCCTCTCTCTACAAATCCCTCTCTTTTTTTTCAAATTCTTAAGTCTTTGCCTATACACTTTAAACCAAACCTTGTGGTATTTGAGCTGAGGTACTTTTAAGCTTACTTTGAGCTCTTGAGGGTGTGTAAGTGTTGGTTTGTCACTTAGAAAGCGTTCTCCTCTTCAAGAGGTATAAGTCTTGGCTTGTTTCTTTGATTTATTTGCTATTTTTGCTACTGTTTTTGAGCTATTTTTGGACTGTTTATACTCTTTATTTTTGGGCTGAAACTTATGGTTTAAGGCCATCGAGGGTAGAGGGGTGGATCACTCTTCTTTGCACCTCACTTCTCAAGTTTTTGCCCTTGTGTTTCCTACCTTTCTATTATCTTTTTTTGAGCTTTTTACTATTGAATTTTAGAGTTTTTCTAGAGGCTAAAATCATGTTTTGAAGTCCCAAAAATGGAGGGGGTAGCTTTCCCTCCTTGTGCGTGCTTACTAGCTTAACTTGCTCCATGATGTAGCTTATTGTTTGAGTTATTTTTGTCTTAATTCTAGCATGTTTTAGGATTGTTTTTATGTGTTCATTGCATTTGAGCTTTGTATAGCATGCTTGTAGTGTAATTGTCCTCATAGGTTTAGTGGTTTAGGCCTTGGCCACCAACCTATTTGAGTTGATAGTGTTTATTTCTTACTTTCCATACTTGTATTCATATTTAATCACCTCTGCAACCTCTCTCCTTTCTTGGCTTTTTCTTTTCTTTGAAAGTTGTTTCAAACTACTTGCTTGTTTATGCTTGAGATAGAGGTATTGTGCTTAATGGTTTAATCCTTTTGGGGGTTCATTACCAATGGCATAACACTTCTCTCATGCCTAAAACAACACTTGGTTTGGTACTCCTTTCCATTAGAGGACTTAATCTTCACTTTTGAACTTAATGAACTAAGGAATGGTTGGTAATTAAAATGAAGTAATAAAATTGAGATTAAAAATGATGCAAGATAATAAGCAATTTAGTGTTCAATCGGACATTAATTGAACACATGAAAACTTGAGGCATTTCATACTTGCTAGTGATGAAATGGTTCAAGTTTCCAAGGTCAACCACTTCCCTTGTTCAATCCATGATAGGGAGGAGGTTTGAGAGTCTTTTATTGTGCGTTTATTAAAATTGTACACCTTAGTTCATAGGTCATCATGCAATTAAATTGCATCGATTGATGGCTTGCAAATTGAGCTTGCTACTCCTTTGAGCTGTTTAATGATAAGGATGGGTAAGGTGTACAAACATCCCTGAGGATGCTTTGTTTGTCCTCTATTGTAGCAGGAGGAACCAAGCTTCAGTGGCTAGGCGGCCACTTCTTCTGGATAGCAGGCTACTATTTGTGGCCGGCCGGCCACTACTTCTGGCCTGCTAGCCACTTTTGTCAAACTAAGCAACAACTTTTTAGAATAGAACAGAGTAGAGGCTGAGTTCTAATTGTGCAACAGAGGCATTCTGATAGCAGAACAGTAGGCCTTTCAGGTGGAAATCCGTGCATGCATAAGCATTTCCCTTACTTATCAAGGCTCGTTCGGTTGTGGACTTGTAATAACTAGCTAGCTAGTTCATTTGGTGTTGTAAATTGATTCACTTTGTGTTGTAATTATTAATTAGTTAGAATAGCTAGTTAATTTGTGTTGTAATTAATTAATTAGAGTAGCTAGTTAATTTGTTGTAATTAATTAATTAGTTAGATTGATTAATTTTTCATTGTAATTCTTCATTTAGCTAGAATAGTTGGTTGTTGTTGTAATAGTTAGTTAATTCGTAGTAATTAGCTTAGCTAGTTAGTTTATTTGGACCCTCCTGCACGAGGGCACAGTTATAATAATGTGTATGTCTTCTAACCCCACATCTTTCTCCTTTTTATTTACCTGCTTATGATCGTTAGTTTAGGGCATCATGTTTTGTTTAGCATCTCTCATGCCTTGCATCCATTGTCTTGCATGCATTGAGCTCGGCGTATCATTCTAACTTGTATTGTTAGTTAATACTTCTTTGAATACGTACTTAGGCTGTATGCTATCAAATTGATTTATACGCCATATTAGTAGCCGAGCCTAGTAAATTGCATATCGCATGCGTTGCATTAGTCACATTACATAGTTACGATTATGCATTTTTTTTTTTTTTTAACTTTATCATATTTTTTGGTTTGGAGTACTAAGTGAGCTTTTATTTGTTTTAGCATATCGCATGAGTGTGGTTGTTACCATGTCAGCTCAAGTGATAAACTGTTTGAATGTCTGTGGATGAAGGCTAGTTGCTTGAATTGGGATAGTTTGATTAATGTACAATGTTCCAATTTTGGCAAAATAGTTTATACTTGTGTGCATCACATAGTAAAAATAGCCTAATAATCGGAACAAGAGCATATAATGTAAATAAGAATCACATCATGATTAGTAGAGGCCGATCTTTGTTCAGGCAAGCGGAGATACTCAATTCATGACCTTCCCCTCTCGTACCTAAGTTCCCGAGTCGAGACAATTTTGGTAATGAAGGACACGTGGCCTTTGGCACGAGTCATGGGTTTCCTAAATTTCTCAAAAATATTTAGGTGGCGACTCTGTATTTGGCAAACCAGTCCATTTTTGGTATTTTGATTCAAAATCAATTTTCCAAAAGATTTACCGGATTTGGACTCTTTTGTGTTTTCTATTTCACATTGCACTTGTGGAATCAGATTCAGAACCACGGGAGTCCAAACTGTAGGTCTTATCGTCTTCCGAAAAGAGCACGAAAAGTCAAGGTACACCAGCCAACCCAAGAAACTACGGATCTCAAAAGCATTCCTAGGTTGTTCCCAATCTTGTACTGCCTCTATCTTGGATGAATCTACAATCACCCTTCCCCCAGATACCACATGGCATAAGAACTTTACTTCTCCCAACCAGAATTCACACTTTCCAAACTTGGTATAAAGTTTGTGGGCTCTAAGTAATTCAAGTACTACCCACAAGTGTTCTTTGTGTTCCTCCTCAGAGAGTGAGTAAATCAAGATGTCATCTACAAAGACGACTACAAAGTGGTCTAAGAACTCATGGAAGATCCGATTCATCAAATCCATAAACACGGCTGGTGCATTGGTTAGCCTAAAGGGCATCACTAGAAACTCATAATGGCCATACCGCATACGGAATGCCGTCTTCTGGATATCCTCCTCCCTTATCCTCAACTGGTGATAACCTAATCTTTGGTCTATCTTAGAAAAACAACAAGACCCTTTCAACTGATCAAACATATCATCTATACGAGATATTGGGTACTTGTTCTTAATAGTTACCTAGTTTAACTTTCGGTAATCAACACAAAGTCGCAACGCACCATCTTTCTTTTTGGCAAAAAGAGCCGGTGCTCCCCAAGGTGAAGTATTAGGGCAGATAAAACCCTTATCTAGCAGCTGTTGAAGTTGAATCTTTAACTCACTTAACTCGACAGGTGCAAATCTATACGGTGCCATAGAAATCGGTGCCGTACCAAGCACTAAATCAATTGAGGACTCAATCTCACGATGAGGAGGTAAACCAGTGAGATCCTCAGGAAAAACGTCTAGGTGTTCACAAACTACCCTCAACAAATCGACTCGAACTTCATCACACTCACTACCCAAGAAGTTGGCAAAAAGACAACTAAGCTCACTCCGCCCACGCGGATCATACACAGGTGATAAAACTCTATCGACTCTGTCCCCCATGAAATAAAAATAATCATTGTTCAAGGTACATACAGTAACTCATTGACGGTAACAATCTATGACAGCCTGATATGATGACAACAAGTCTATTCTCAAAATTGCATCAAAACTAGACATGTCAATCAACACAAATGCAAAAGGAAGTCGATGACCGACAACCTCTATGTCACAACCCCGACACCCCTGCTCCAAAACAATCTCACTACCAATAGGTGCCTCTACACTGAGAGAAGATGTTAACCGAGCCAACTTTAACCCCAAAGCTGATGCAAATGCAGACAAGATAAATGAATTGGATACACCTGTATACATTAGCAATGGAATTGCATAACAAGAAAGTACCTCTCACTACCGAAGGAACTGGTACTAGGTCTGGCGTGGTAACAACATACACATGCCTTGTATGTCACGACCCATCCTAGTGACCAAGGCTGGATTCGCAGCTAGCTAATTCTAAAATTTCTTAGATTGATTCCAAGTAATTAAATTAAATAATGCAACGGATTAAACTAAAAGATGTAGATAAATATCTAAAGCGTACATAGAAAGTATTATTTATGTAACGATGTAACATCAGTCAGATAATGATTACAAGAAAAAAAAAAAAAAAACATGATATCCATATCAAATTTGAGGTTCTGATCCACAGGGTAAAACCATCATTCTTTAAATTTCTTCACCTGAAAGGGATTTTAACAACTATAAGCACATGACAGAGTGAAAAATATTATACTGAGAGCATGATGGTATAAAATCACCATGGATAATTATTTAGGCTAAACGATGAATAGTTTAGTTTGAATAAATTATTTTTAATAATAGACATATAACACAAAATCATATAAACAAAATAATTATAACCACGGTACAGAACAAAACTGAGGGTCAATGGATCCATGACAGACAGAGCGTCACGAAGTGACTAATTAGAGGGCTAAAGGTTATTTAAGTCCCCTAAGGCATAAGACTGTCAGAGGGTCACTAAAGTGACAATTCAGAGGGCCAATAATTATTTAAGTCCCCTAGGGCATGGGACCTCCGTGGTGATACTTATTCAAAACAAATGTTTATAAAATCATTGTCAAATATTTTCTAAAATTTAAACAGACATATCCATGGGTTTTAATTTAAGCAAATAGAGTTCAGAAAATAATCCACGTAATTGAAACATTAATATAATCATAAAACATAAATTATATAAAATGATTCATGGTAACTCAAAACATTCGTAAAATATGTTATGGTGACTCAGGGTATAACTCACCTTATTATCGACCCTTAGCCTTTACTTCCCTATTATTGCTTACTAGTATGCTGTATTTGTTTTGAATCTATGTATCTCTTTCTAGTTTCTTTCCAAAGCTCAGCGACTCACTATTTATAAGGGGGTAATGTGCACAATCATGTGGTAAATTTGCCACCATGTGTCACTCAAATCACTTGCCATTTGCTTCTTCCCTATTATGACTTATCCAGGTGCTTATCTAAATAGGCATATTCACCACCCTATGTGTTAGGGTGGTGATAGGCCGTGTATATCCATTTCTTTTTTTAAATTTATTTATTTATTTTTCTTTTTTTTTAATTAACATTTCACTTTATCAACCATTCAATATACACTCCAAATATATATATATATATATATGTGTGTGTGTGTGTGTGTGTGTGTGATATTTATTTAGGGTGTCACATTTCTCCCCTCCTAAATAGAAGTTTGTCCTTAAACTTGACATACCTTGGTTTTTGAAAAGGTGCAGGTATTTGGTTCGCATTTGACTTTCTATCTCCCATGTAGCTTCTTCAACACGATAATTTCACCATAAAACCTTGACAAGAGGTATAGTCTTGTTTCAGAGAATTTGATAACGATGATCGAGAATTTGCATTGGTTGTTCTTCATAAGAGAGATTTTCTTGAACTTCAAGGCTCTCATAATTGACAACATGTTCTGGATCTCGAAGATATTGTTGAAGCATTGAAACGTGAAACACATTGTGAACATTAGATAGTTCTGGTGGAAAAGCAAGACGGTAAGCTACAGGGCCAATTCTCTCTAGTATTTCAAATGGTCCGACGTAATGCGGATTCAACTTTCCTTATTTTTCAAATCGAATGACTCCCCTTGTTGGTGAGACCTTTAAGAAAACGTGTTCTCCTACCTGAAATTTCAAATCTCATCTCCGTGTATCCACATAGCTTTTCTAGCGACTTTGAGCTGTGCGAATTCGCTATTAGATGAGTTGAATCTTATCACTCGTTATTTGCACGATTTCAGGGCCTAATAGTTTCCGGTCTCTGACTTCTGCCCAACATAGAGGTGACCTACATCTTCTTCCATACAATGCTTCGTATGGTGCCATACCAATGCTTGCTTGGTAGCTGTTCTTATAGGTGAATTCCACTAAAGGCATGTGTTCATCCCAATTACCCTTGAGGTCCAACACGCACATTCGTAGCATATCTTCCAAAGTCTGGATTGTTCTTTTGGATTGCCCATCAGTTTGCGAGTGATAAGCAGTGCTAAACTTCAGTGTTGTTCCCAAGGCTTCTTGCAATTTGTTCCAAAAGTGAGATACGAAGCGGGGGTCTAGGTCAGACACGATTGAAACTGGGGTACCATGCAATTGAATGATTTCTTTAATGTATAGAGTGGCGAACTTAGTAAGGGAGTATGTGATTTTGATTGGTAGGAAATGTGGTGACTTTGTTAATTGGTCTACTATAACCCATATCGCATCATTCTTTGAAACTGACCTTGGTAGCCTAACCATGAAGTTCGTAGTAATGTGTTCCCATTTCCACTCAAGAATAGAAAGTGGTTGCAGCATTCCTGCAGATCTCTAATGTTCTGCTTTAACACGTTGACATTGCAAGCATTTGGAGACATGGCTTGCTATGTCTTTTTTCATTTTTGTCCACTAGTAGTGTTCTCTCAGATTATGATACATCTTGGTGTTGTCAGGGTGAACTGCAAACCTCGAGCTATGAGCCTCCACCAATATCTTCTTCTTGAGCTCTGGTATGTCGGGTACGCAAATTCGATTTCAAAATTTTAGCATCTCATTGCTTATAGTGAAGTCAGGATTAGGAGTAGTTTTCTGCTCCTCGTACTTTTTCTTCAAAAGTTTGTCTTTACATTGGCGTGCTTTAATTTCTTCAATCAATGTGGGTTCCATGATTACGTTGGTGAGCAGTCCTTTGATCTTGTGGGGGACAAGGATATATGCCAAACTTCTGGTAATCCTTCGACTTAATGCGTCTGCTACCATGTTAGCTTTGCCCGAATGGTGATGGATCTCTACATCGTAGTCCTTCATAAATTCTAGTCATCGACGTTGCCGTATATTCAGTTCGTTCTGCATAAACAAATATTTAAGACCCTCGTGATCTGTGTAAATCTCGTAGATTGTTACCGTAAAGATAATGAGGGCGAAGATTACTGTAGCCAATTCTAGATTGTGAGTTAGGTAGTTTTTCGCGTGAGTATTTAGTTGTCGCGAGGCATATGCAACGACTTTCCCATTCTGCATAAGAACGTAACCCAAACCATTGTATGAGGCATCGCTATAAATTACAAACCCATCAATTCCTGTGGAGAGTGCCAGTATAAGAGCTATCACAAGCCTATTTTTCAACTCCTGGAAGCAACGCTCCTGCTTGTCAGTCCATTCAAAGGGTGTGTTCTTCTGAGTTAGTTGGGTCAATGGTGATGCTATCTTTGAGAAATCTTGAACGAAGCATCGGTAATAGCTGGCTAGACCCAAGAAGCTTCAAATCTAGGACACGTTAGTAGGTTATGGCCAATCCACGATTGCTATAACTTTGTGGGGGTCAACCGAGATGCCATCTTTGTTGATGACGTGATCAAGGAAGTGTACTTTAGTGATCCAGAATTCGTATTTCTTCAACTTGGCATAAAGTTTGTAATCACGTAATGTTTGCAGCACTATTCATAATTGTCGCTCATGATCCTCTGGTGACTTGGAGTATACTAGAATGTCATCAATGAAGATGATGACGAACTTATCAAGATATGGTTTGAACACTCGGTTCATGAGGTCCATGAAGGCCGCTGGAGCATTTGTGACACCAAATGGCATGACAAGAAACTCATAGTGCCTGTAACGTGTTCTGAAGGCCGTCTTCTCAATGCTTTCTATTTTGACTTTTAGTTGATGGTAGCTGGAACGCAAGTCGATTTTGGAGAATACTTGGGCGCCTTGAAGTTGATCAAACAAGTGATCGATTCTTGGCAAGGGGTATCGATTCTTGATGGTGACTTTGTTCAGCTCCCGATAATCGATACATAACCTCATTGTGCCATCCTTTTTCTTTACAAACAGTACTGGAGCTCCCCATGGCGAGGTACTTGGTCGAATGAAACCTTTGTCTGGGAGTTCCTGGAGTTGGGTTTTTAGTTCCTTTAATTCTGCCAACGACATGCAATAAGGGGTTTGGAGATCGGTAGTGTATTGGGTTGAGTGTCGATGGTGAATCCGATTTCTCGATCAACTAAGGTACCAAGTAAGTTTTTAGGAAAAACATCAGGAAATTCTTGAACGACCGATATTGAATCTAGTATTGGGTCTACTTGTTGAGTGTCGACCACATAACAAATACAACCACCACAACCTTTCCTCAAAAGTTGCTGGGCTATCATGAAGGACATCAAATACAAAGAGGTAGAAACTCCAGTTCCTTTAAAGACCAGCTTGCATTGGGCGGGTAATCAAAGAAAGACCTTTTTGGTCGTACAATCAATAGAGGCATGGTTAGCAGCAAGCCAATCCATTTCTAAGATTATGTCGAAGCTACTAATGTGAAGTGGAATCAGATCGACATACAAAGTTTCACCTTTTAGGAATATAACACAAAACTTGTATATCTTTGTACTAAGCATGGAGACACCAGATAGAAAAGCCACAGATAATGCATATCCCAATGGTTCAAGTGTTGATGTTAACTTGGAAACAAAGTGTGGTGCAACAAATGAATGAGTGGAACCAGAGTCAAAGAGAACATGAGCTAAGTGACCACAAACAGAAAGTGTACTGTCACAACGTTCTCCGCAGCATTGGAATTTTCGGGTACTAACGTAAAAGCTCTCCCTTGGCGCCTCTATTCCTTCTTCCCTCCTGTGGCAGTTTCTAGTTTCTGAGCTAGTTCAGAGGTACCCATCACAGAGTTGGTGAATTTTGGGCAGTCTTCATCACATGGCCAATTTGGCCACATTTATAACATGCTCCTATTGCCCGATAGCACTGTCCCCTATGAGCTTTTTCACAACTCGGACAATTCGGAATTGTGCTATCCTTGGGAATAGTAAAACTTTGGTTGGCTGAACCAGTTAAGCTAGTAGATTCGGGATTTACTTTCTTTGGTAGGGCTATCCTTGATTCTCTGACTAGTTTCTAAAACCGCTTGTTTTGACCCATTCCACTTGAATGTGCGGTTTTAATTCCTTTTTCAGTGATGTATGCTCGATCCACCACCTCTGCATAGGTTGCTAGTTTTAGAACCTTAAGCCTATCTTTGATTTCCGCATCTAATCTTGCTTCGAATTTTCTTGTTTTTCAGGCTTGTGTTAGAATAATATACGGTGCAAATCGGGCTAGTCGCGTGAACTTACTTTCATATTTCGCCACCGACATTGTTCCTTGTCTCAAATGTAGGAACTCGGATGCCTTCTGCTCTCATAGTGATTCTGGAAAATACTTTTCATAGAACACCTCTAAGAATCTCGCCCAAGTCACAATCTCTTCTTTTTCTAAGGTGAGAAGCCACCATTCCTGCGCATCTTCTTCAAAGGTGAAAGTGGCAAAGAATACTTTCTGTTCTTCTGTGTAGGGTGGGGCACGAAAAATCTTCTCTATTTCTTTAACCTAAGCTTTAGCTATCAACGGGTTTGAACCTCTTCATGTGCCCTGCCTGCCTACACTGATAACAAGTGAGCTGCTGCCCTCTCCTCTAGCTCTAGCTCTGAGAACAAGCCAAAAACGATGCAAACCGCTGCCCTCCTCCTCTCTACGGACAAGCTGGAGACTTGTGGCCCAACTAACCACACTTAAAGCAAGTGAAATCTCCCTGACCACCTTTTCCAGAACCTGAACTCGGCACTGGAAAAGTGGACCTCGACTGTGCTCCCTGGGACTGTTTTTGGTTAGAACCTCTCTGCCTCTTACTTTCCCCCCGAACATCCTGACTTCTCCTGGAGCCCTTCATCTGCTCTTCCTCCATCTGCATCACGGTCTCAATATGAGCCGTCATCTCCATAAGGCGTCCATAATCTCTAATCATTGACCTGGCCACTTTGAACATGAACCCAGTCCTCAACCTCTTCTCAAACTCTAAACAACGGTGCTCCTGAGTCGCCACAAGTTTCGGTGCAAATCTCGACAGACTAGTAAATGCGGCATCAAACTCAACCAGTAGTGTGCTCAACTACTTGAGCTGAGAAAACTAGTCTCTCAACCTCTCCCTAACAGTGAGAGGCAAAAACTTGTTCTGGAAGGTGTCAACGAAAGGCCCCCAAGTTACCCCAATGTGCCCACACACATACTTCCACCATTGGCTAGCAGCCCCCTTCAACTGGAAGGACGCTAAGGTCACTTTCAAACCACTGTCTTCGATGCCAAGCATCTTAAACTTCTTCACCATTTGTTTGAGCCATTCATCAACTTTCAAAGGCTCTTTAGGATCGCCCAAAAACTCGTTTGGGTTGGATCAAAAGAACTTTCTCTTCAAGAATGACAGCCCTACCTCAGCTACTTAAGTCTGTACTTGATTCTTAACCCTGAGAATGTCCATATGCTCTGACCATTTCACGGGCTAAGGCGCCCATGGCCTGCTAACCAGTCAACTCAACCACATTGGCCTAACCAACTCCCTCCTCTTGTGTCGGAATATCATCCGGTAAAGACACCTTATGCCTTCTAGGTCTACCACGTTTACCACCACTACGTCCACGTCCTAACATCCTAATGAAGGTAACAAAAGAGATTAACACATTTACAAATGTGCCGAAGCTAATTCACTCACGTCCTAATGCCGTAGACAACAGTAATTCACTCCACATAAGCACATAGTCACATAAACACATATGAATTTTCATTCTAGATAATGACCATCATGCGGTGTTGCCAGAGTTTTAATTAGAAGCAGTAGTGATCAAATGCTTTTCTAATAGGACTCTAGAAACCCGTAGACTCAATCAATACCTATGGAATTAAATCTCATACCTATATAATTACATAAACATGTTATCACATAAGCATACCGTACATACTAATGTCTCTATCAAGCGAGACAAACTCATTGTGGTAATAACCACTTCCCACATACCCAAGTATTTAAACCTGGTACACTCTGATACCAAGTTATAACGTCCCGAAATAAATGCAATATACTGCCCAGGACGATAAGTAAATAACAATATGAATCAGAGTATGATGTCCTACTATTACATGAGATTTGATTGTACAAAAGAGTGACACATGCGTTATACATTCATAAATAGTACATCTTGAATCTACAACATGTATTACGAATCAGCAAAAAAAAATAAAAGTTAAACGGGTAATCATATGCCCTAAAGGCTTACATCTTTCCAAGTCAAGACTTGGGTACATAAAAAATAAGTCCTAAGCTCAATACAAATAAAGCCTTAGGCTTATACAAAAGTGAATAAATAATAATAGGATAAATTACAAACACACCCCTTGAGGTTTACTTAAATTACAAATTACCCCTTGTGGTTCTAGAAACTACATTATGCCCTATAAGGTTTCTAATTTCATAACAAATAGGTCCTTCTATTAATAAATCATTAAGTTAATTAACAGTTTTTAATAATGTTAAAATTTTATTTCAATTAATAATTCAAATAATTTTATTACTGTATAGGTGAACAGTTAGAAATTTCACTTTTTTAATTAATTCTGTTAAATAAAAAATTCTGACAGAGAGGTATTTGTAATTTTTCAAATCACAGGGGACAATTCGTATTATGCAAAGCTCAAGGGGTGTATTTGTAATTTACCCATAATAATAAAACTAAGCCTTAAGCTCCACAATCTTTCCAAGCTAAGTCCTTAGTGAAGGCATATCACCAGTACCTGAAAATGGTTTTTCCCAAACAGGGTGAGCCAAAGCCTAGTAGAAATAATCTAACACAATATATGAATTTTAACAAAGATATAAGGGTGAAATGCATATGCAATGCCTATGCCAAAACGGTTTACATTTCTTTCTCAAAATCATGCCATGCTCAATTTATATCACAATTCTCAAATCATGTCCTCTACCATAGGAAACAAAGGGGAATGTCTTTAACCGGTACAACTTTTCACGGCTATTTCGTCTGCGGGAAACCGTCAAACGAAACCTATATAAACGTAGCCTATATAAGCGTTACTATTACTATTTTACGGATATTTCGTCTGCGGAAATCAACACCCATGTATACTCGCGTTTTTCGAGACTTTCACCTTAGATACACAGGCCAACTTAATTTGGTGATACATACATTTTTCCAACATTCATCTATTTTTCTCAAAATCATATACATTTACAATATATTAAATGAACAACAAATGTTCAATGCACATGGATGAGAAATTAGTTTCAAGTAACCTGATCCTCATGTAATTTATACAACAATCATAGTTATTCTTCACCGATAACCCAAAATATATATTTCTAAACAGATATAAAATCTCCAATACAGATAAACTTTTCCAAATTTCAAGGTGAGTAATAATGCATATCCAACTCCACCATCTATATCAATATCCATCCAATTTCACATTTATAACAATAATTCCATTTATTTATACAAAATAAATATTTGAAACATTTAGGTTAAAACTCATTTTCTTCCAAAATTTACCGTAAGTATCAAAATCAATAAGTTTATCACAACTCAACCCCATCTCCACTCCCACAACCATTTTCAACACATCCATTTGAAAACCCCTCTTTTGATTTTAAACCAAAACCCTAGATTTGTTCAAAATCTTCCAAAATCACAAGGTTGTTTATAATAAAAAAAAAAAAAATAGCTAAGTTAAAAATCATAAAAGAGTGTAGAAAATCTCTACATCGAAGCTAGGTGACCAAGGAGAGAGTGGAGAAACCTCAAGGAAGCCGAAATCCAACTCTATTCAAATGAAATCAAAGCTCTAGGTGAGCTCTACCATTTTAACAAAGGGAGTAGGGTGGAGAAATGAATAGATCTTGGTGTATTTGTAGAGAGAGAGTAAGTTCTAAAGAGAGAATGTCTCAACTTTAGGCTTTTGAAATGTTTAGAGAGAGAAAGAGATGAAAAAGTGATATAAAAAGTGACTTTTGCGAACTGATATACGCACAGTCCATTCGAGCGCAAGAAGTGGCGCTCGAGCGTCTAGACACAATAAGTTGTTCCGCTAAAGTGTAAGAAGTTTTGCTCGAGCATAGAATACACACTTCCTGTAGTTTTGCAGACAAAAGACCAACACTCAAGCGTAAGAAAAATTGCTCGAGCTTAGAATACACTTTTCTAGTAGTTTTGCAGACTTGCAAAAGTACTGAGAATTCACAAAGCCCACTCGAGCGCAAGAAGTGACGCTCGAGCGGAGGAGTAAAATTCTAGACAACAAAAGTTTGGAAACCAAGCTACCAACCTATTCCAAACGCAACCAATACAAGCCAATAGACAAACTCAAGGAAGTACAAGGGAAATAAGACATGAACAACCATATGAAACCATGAAACCCAAGTCCAAAATAACAAATGGGTCGCGTCTAAACCAGAATCGCTATAAAGAGGATGCGAATTCATAGTCCAACATGTTAGAAGAGGACAAAACTTATGCGCTAATGCCTTAGCAAAATTAGGAGCTAACCAGCCAGAGGAGTTGCCAGTAGCTAATGATCCAATGAGGAGAGACCTAGTCCCTTTTGTTTTTTTGTTTATTTCCGATGTAACAAAAAATAACCCAAAAAAAAAACAAATGGAAAAACTAAAAGAATCACATTTTTCATTTTTTCAACAATTTCTTAAAATATGTATTTAAATTATTTTTGCTTTATAAACTATAAGTGAAAGTTGCACTCAGGTTTTTTTTTTTTTTTCCTCCTTAACCACAAGCACTATGGATTGTCATCAGCTTGCTGTATGTGCCAGCGTCAGGAGGGCTGGAGGATAGAAAAGAAAAATAAAGGGTTCGTTTGGGATGCAGGTTGAATTTTTGTCTTTTTTAGCCTAGGGCTAAAAAGTTTGTTTGGGATGAATTTTTTTTACTTTTTTTGACTTTCGTAAGAGAAAAAATGAAATGATTATGATTTGAATGTGACATTTTGTCTTATTGACTTTTTAATCTTTTTTGTCTTTTTGTGACTATTTTAATCTCCTAACCATATGCCAAACGAGTGCAAAGTCACGTACTCGAAGCCCGACTCAACTTGATATCATGTCAACAATTTGTCTCAAACCAATCTTAAAATGATATTTCAAATCCAAACCCACCCATCAAACCATATCTTATTACAAAAAATAATATAAATATTTTGTAGTTAAGTTCAAACAAGCACTTAAAATTTGTTCGATAATATTTTAGGTGCATTTTAAAAAATAATTGGGTTGGGCATTAATGACCACCCAATTTATTTATTAAAGTCTAAAAATTCAATTTTATTGTCCGAATGACAATAATGAATTTCAATGCTTGACTAACAGTTAAATATTATCACCAGTAAAAATATTAACAATTTTTTTTTTATTTATTGAAATAGAAAAATGCTTGAAAACCTATACTTATCAATTAAATAATATGTCATGTTAAAATAATGAGACAACTTATCTCTTATGAGGAGAGATTATTTTGTGATTTTGGTATAATACTCTACTCTATTCACTATTTTTATACAAGAAATTTGTCGCTATTTTTTCCTTAGTTTTTTAATGCACAGCTCAAATTGGCCCTTTTCCACCTCTAACTATTGTGTGATTTTATTTGTATCTAAATAATAACTCAGTACACCAACTAAAATTTTGAAATTTTAGTTTCTATTATATCCTAATGTAAATTTACTAATAAGGACAATACACATTAAATCCCAAAATAAAGTTTTTTTTCCTCATGTTACACTCAAACCATTTATAGATATTTTTTATATTCAACTCTCTTCATTTTCTTTTCCAAGTTTCAATTATCATCAAAACTCACTATTATTATCATCATCATCATTATATCATTTTGTGTTGTCACTTGCAAATAAAAGAAAGTTTGAACAAAATCAAACAATGGATAAGAATAATAATCAAAAGTGTTTTTTGGAGCAATCCATTAAAAAGGAAATAAGTATTCACATAAATATCAAAATACAATTATTAATTTATGTATTTTTCAGTTGTAAACTACCCTAACTGTCTAGAAAAGATACCAAACTGTGGACGTAATCATCAAAAAATCATTATAAGTCTATTATTTTCTATCTTGATCTAGACAATCATCAAATAGATTCACACAAAAAAGATAATTAATATCAAGAAATATAGCCAATTTGAATATACCCTTTATCAGTTACTTAATCCTGAGACTAACCTCAAAGCATCATCAATAAACACATCATAAGATTTTAATGTGAGGCTTTGACTAGTTATTTGGATGTCATTGTAAGGTGAGATGAGTGTAAAACTATAACCATGATGAAGATCTTAAAACAGAAGCTTATAAAAGATCGTAAATTAATATCAAAACACTTGCACTCACTTCATACATATTTGTAGGAATCTAACAATGTAATTTCTATCTGTAATACATGAGGTGTGTCGAATTATTGAAACAAAAGTAGATAACAAACAATCATCATTAGAAAATCATTCCCAAGTTTTATTAAAATGTTTTGGGTTTTTGAAAGGATTTTTCATAATAGTGTAGTTTGGAATTTTTAATTTGTTTATTATTTGGATGTACCGTGAAGGGTAATTTAAAAAAATGAAAAAAAGATATATTGCAAGTAAATTATAACCCTAAATAATTTAATAAAGTATATTGAGGAATTAGGCATATTTAATGATTTTTTGAGTGCAACTAAAGTCCTCCTAGCAATTATTAAGAGTGAGAATCTGTAACATGACACGATAGCACAACTCGAACCATACACGAAATTAGCGAGTTAGGGTTAACCATTTCCTAACACGAACATATATATGATACGACTCGATAACACGAATATTAAATAGGTTAGATTAGTGTCAAATCTGTATAACAAGAAATTGACACAAATAACCAGTATAATGAAGAATTAGTTACACATTTTAATATTATTTCTACTAAAGAGTATCATGACATTTTTTAATCTCTTATGTAATTATATCTAATTTATTAGAAAGTATATAAAATATAATTTTAAGTTTAATAAAGGTTTTGTTTTTGTTTTTAATTAAACTCAATGTATTTTTTTGTCTATTATTTAAGTTAATCTAGTAAAAAATATAATTTTTATAAATTAAGAAACTAAAATTAAGTTGACATCAAATATGGTTATAAATAATTTTATTTAATAGAGATTAGTTTCATTAAATTTTACTTGTAAAGAAAATTTTTTTTTTTTTTTCACACATTTGATATTTTTAGTTAATAGTAAAATTTTTTGACATGACAGATTCTTCATTTCCTTCGCCACTGTCTCCGTCAGCAATGAAATGACCGATTCTTCATTTCTTTCACAGCTTCAAGTAGATCAAAGATGGAGACCGCAAGTACTGTTGGACGTCGCCGCCTCAAATCTAGTTGCTTTGTTGGTATGTTCTTCAAACCTCTCTCTCTCTCTCTCTCTCTCCACTATATATGTATATATAGATACGTACATTAATAATATATAAGTTTGTGATCTGAGATGAATTGATTTTCATATGTTTGTGTTTTGAATTGATCAATGTTGTAGTAAGAACATTGATTTTATATATATAATTCTTGTTCTAATCACATGATACATAACATATAAATTTTGTCAAAAAAAATTTCATTTTCTTTTTAGGGTTTTAATCATATGATACATAACACTAGATTTTAGTGGACAATCTTAGTTTGAATTCCTCAGGCAACTTGAATATCTGAATATCCTTTTCGTTTTAATGGTTTGAGTATTGATGTGATCTCCTTTCTCTATAGGGAACATCACGATTGTAATTTTGATTTCAAAATCCGGTCAAATTTGTTAAAAATGGCTCAAATTTGATTTTTTTTCATTTTTTTTTTTTTTTGGTTGGTGTTGTTTGGTTGTTGAGAAAACCTCAGAAAGGAGAAGAAGATAAATTTGGACAGTTCATTTGTACTGATAGAAATATTGAACAGATAAATTTTGGATATGAGACTCAGGTCATCATCAACTTTTGCTTCAACCTGACAAACAGAGAGAGAGATTCAAAAGGCTCAAATATGTTGAGAATTTCAACAGATCATACTTTCACACAATTCATCTCTTGTTTCAAGTGATAAAAAAAATATTGTGATTGCTTGTTGAATTGTTATTTTAATAGATAAAAAATAACTTTTAACAGATAAAAAAATTTAACAAATAATTTTAGAGAATTGTTGTTAATGATGATTATATGAAACATATTGTAGGGAGAGAGAAAAGAAATATTTCAACAGATAGAGAGAGAAGAGAAGTGGAGAGGAACAAATAGAGAGAAAGTTTGAAAATGGTTTGATTTTGAACAAATAAAAAAATAGGTTATAAAATTCAACAGATTAGTTGAAAAAAATTCAACAGATAAAAACTACTTAAACAAATAAACCAAAAAAAAAAAAAAAGGTTATAAAAATTTTGAGCAGATAGGGAAAAAATTTCAATAGATAAGAAAAAATTTCAACAGATAGGGAAAATTTTCAAAGTATACTAGAATTTTTTAACAGATAGAAATTTTTTTGAACAGATAGTCAACGAAAGTCAACAGATAAATTAAGGGATAAAATTGGAAACAAAATATCATTAAAATTAACAAAAGGACTTCTCACCAAACTATTTCACAAATGGTGGATGTTTCACCAACAAATAAAAAAAAATTTAAAAAAAGTCCCTTGGATCTAATGTCTTAAACACTCTCTAAATTGTATTTACCACCAATTTACTATATTATAAAAGTGCAATTATCATATAATAATTTTGTATGATATATATTATATTATAAAATATTTTGATATAAAAAATAATAGTTAAATTAGAAAAAGAATTAATAATATAAAATTAGAAGTACTTCTAACTATTTAATTTTCTTTTATATTCATTTGGAAAATAAAAATATGTAGAAATAGAAATTATATAAAATTTATTTAAAAAATTAAATATAAATATGTTGTAGTCTATCAATAACGACTAACCAAGAAAAAATCATATAACAACATCTAAACCCAAAAAGAAAAAATAATAAAAACATTCAAACGATAGATACGTCTCAATTTGTGAAGTGATTAATCATTTGTAATATGATGTTAAAACATAAAAGGACTTATTATTCAACAATTGAAAAACTAATTCAAATAGTAAATCTAAAACTTTAGAAGTTCCTTGAGAGTATCATTGTTATGTAAATTTTTCATCCTGTGAATTGTGATTATATAAAATACTGTAGGAAATGAAGTATAATTTCATATATATAATCACTATAAAATTTAGGACAAACTTCACTTTATCCCTGTAATAACCCCGACCCTGATTAGCGCTAATTGGGACTTAATTATGTCTAATAATAATTAAGGGAAAAATCTGAAATTTATTTGCATGTGCATTACTTGGCTTATGTGTTTTATCTGTTCGGTGTCGGAATATCTGTTCGTGTTTTTAAACTTTAATTCGCAAATTGGAAGCCTTATCGGCACCCGATTTCGAAATTGATTGGTATTTTGGACTTGTTAGATTTTATGTAATTTAATGGTGTATTTTTCCCAAAATGTGATTAGGAATGATTAAATTAGATTAAATAATGCTATATTATTGAACCTAAGTATTTACCCTTTTGCCATCGTGAGTGGGACACCTAGCTTCATCTTGTGTGAGGAGTCATTACACCATATTCATCATTTTGGCTGAGGAAAAACGTAGGCAAGAGGGAGAGGGGAGTGAAAACTTGGGTTCAACAAGAATTACCTTGGAAACTTGGAAGAAATTGGGAGATAGCAACAAATTGAGCTAGCACACTTTGATTTCAAGGTTTAAGGTAAGAGATTCTCCTCTTAGAAGTGAGTTTAGATCAGTCCTTGCATGATTCTTGGTTAGATTAGAGTTTAAGAATGGAAATGGGTTTAGCATGTTGAATTGAAGTCCATAACATACATGCATGTGCATATCCATGGAAATTGAAGTTGTTTTGTATAAAAACTCCACATGCATGCTCTTATGTTTGTTAGAGATCATGAATTCATCAAAATTCTGGGTTTAGGGATACCATGGATCATGATTTGAAGCTTTGTAATGTATTTGAAGTCATGCATGTTGAATTACACCTTGCTCTTGAGATTTTATGGAATTGGTGCTCAAATGGACTCACTCTTGGGCAATGATTCTACAAATTGGCTTTTGAAACTTAATGTACTATGAGTTTAAAGTGTTTTTCCAGATTTTGAGCCCAAGAGGTTGAGTTTTGGGTTGTTGAATGCTTGGTTCGAACTTGGAAGACAAATCTGGAAATTCCAGATTTTGCTTCCTCGCTCGAGCGAAGGATTACTCGCTCGAGCGAGCCCCTTTATTTTGCAATCTCGCTCGAGCGAAGAATCGAGCGACCATCGCGCGTAGAATTGCAGCATCCAGTACTTTTGCATTTTCATCAGACCGCTCGAGCGAAGGAGTCCTCGCTCGAGCAAAGCCTTTGATTTTGGAAGCTCGCTCGAGCGAGACCCCTGTTTTCAGCAACTTTTGTAAAATGTTTTCTAAGGCATTTTTGCATCCACATTCCATCCTAGGCATTCCTAGGCCATGATTAGGACTCCATATTGAGGGTAAGGGGTTAGATACACACTTAGAATCAGTAGTGTGAGTTTTGTGCATTTGGGACGCGTATTTCAAAGTGTGTATCCGTGATGTGTATTGTAGGTCACGTGTCGCAGTCGGTTTGACCTCTTTGACTTCGTTTATCAGTATCAACGCCCACTGTGAGTAATAACTTAGTAAAGTTATGTTCAAATTATATCTACTTCTGTGTGATGAAACGAGATCTGTTTTCTGCAATGATAATTTTATATGAATGAATGGTTGTCCAATGTTTTCTGAAATGTATACGTGACATTCTTAGCCTCAATTATATTCTGTTTCGTCCCTTTATAGGCCAACTGTACGTCTCATGAGCCCACTGTTTATGGATCCTTACGTCCCTTCATGGGCCAACTGTACGTCTCATGAGCCAACTGTTTATTACGTCCCTTATGGGCCAACTGTACTGTCTCTGTGCACGTGAGTCAACTGGTTGCCTTTATGGCCGTCCCTTTTTGGGTCAACTGTTAGCCTTTAAGGCCGCTCCTTTTTGGGTCAACTGTATCTGTGAGGGCTATTGAATGTTTCACGCATAGTTACGCAAGACTTCTGATTTCTTTAAATGATCTATGCAAGTATGGCTTTGTTATGAACTGAATATGAATTCTGAATCTGTATGGACACATTCATTTCAACCCCTTTACTCTGTTTATTATTCACTGGGCTTTCGCTCACAGTTTACTATATATATGTAGGTGAGCCGACACAAGACCAGGGCCAGAGTTGAGGGCCTGCAGTACCCCTTTTTGTCAGCCAGCTGTTGTGCCTCCCGAGGAGGTTCCGGTCATAGCTTAACGCAGTGGCTGTTCCGGTTCATGCTAGTTGTGTCTGTAGTTTGGTGACTTGTAAAGTCGGATTTTGGGGGCATACTTATGTAAATATTGGTGTATGTTGACTAGCATGTTATGTATATAAATAAGTTTTAAATTTTCTGTCTCATGTACGTCATCACAGCTCATTGGACCTTATTTACTTTCTGTATTTGCTTCCGCAGCCCCTTATTATTTGTTATTCTGTTTGGAGGCCGTAGGTAATCCACGGATTACTGGCCGGTTACGTCACCGAACCTATAGGGGCGGGTTTGGGTCGTGACAATCCCCTTATAGTTTGGGCCATGTGGGGATTACCCCCTGACATTCGAATATCACCACATAACCCCCGTATGGTTGGTGGACTAAAACGCACATTAACTTCTGTTAATAGAAGTTGTAAATTGACAGCTATACCCTTCTCTCTCTCTCTCTCTTCTCTTCTTCTTCATCATACCCCGAAGTGTTATACCTCATTTAGGTAAGGAGTTGTTCTTAGTGTTCTTACTGATCTTTTCTGTCTCTTCTCGAATTGTTAGCTTCATCTATGTGATTGTGTAAAAATTTCTATGCGCTGAAGAATAATCTGGTTTGGTTCTTTACTTCATTTATTTTCTCGTGATTATATCTGAAAATGGTTCCAAATTTGAGTCTTTTGAGCTTTGGTGATTCTATGTGTATGCTTTATTTTGTGATTGTGAAGTTCATAGAATTTTTGGGTTAAGTTTCTGGGTATATTTTAGTATAAATGTATGTTGTATGGTCTAATTGTCAAATTCATGGATTTTGGGTTATATATAGGTTAGATTGTTCTTTGTTATTTAGGGTTTGTGATTCTATATTTGAGTCTCTTCCACTTGACTCTGAAGGTAGCTAGCAAGTAAAAATGATTTCTGACCACTTCACTTGCTTATATATATATGTTAAATTTATGTATGTTGTCTTCAGATAAGTAGGTTTCTCCTTCCTACTTGAATTATGCACTACAACATTTTCTTAGTTTAGTGACATTTGAAAGTGCCACAAAACTATTCTTCTAATGACATTTTTTGGTCTTGTGGCATTTTGAACAAGTGTCACTTCTATCGGTGCTACGGTAGATACGAGTGCCACGATAGATACTTGCAAGTGCCACTGCACCATCATGGCTGAAAACTTTCAATGACATTTTAATGTCATGGTAGATATTATTTGTGGCACTATCAAGCGCCATTAAAAAAAGAGTTAGTGACACTTGTGAGGGTCATTACACCATTAAGATAAAAACCTTTCAGTGACACTTTAATGTCATGGTAGGTACCATTCGTGACGCTATCAAGTGCCATTCATGACGATAATTCGATGTAGAACAATTTGATCTGCTCTTGCGGAAACTCGAACCGCCAACCTTCCGCACCATAAACCTTATATACCACACTCTTCCCACTACACCTCTATAGCACCACATGATTATATATGCAACATATATTATTTATATAGTACATACATCCATATTAATATAAAAGTATATGTATAAACATAATTATTTTATTGAACATAATTTATGTAAAATAAACTATTTACTACCAAAATAAAAAAAGACCACTTTTGGCGACTAAAAATATTTTTTAGTCGCCAATTTTATACTTTTGGCTACTAATTATTTTTTAGTTGCTAAAAAACTTAACTTTTGTCGACCAAAATTGGATTTGGTCGCTGAAGATGCACTTTCAGCTACCAAAATTTTGGTCACCAAAAAATTTTATCCCCGCCTTAGGATTTTAGTTCTCCCGTGCTAAAAATGACCACTTTTGGCGACTAAACTTATTTTTTAGTCGTCAATTGTAGACTTTTGGCTACTAAAATTTTTTTGGCACCAAAAAGCTTTACTTTTGGCTACTAAAATTTTTTTAGCCGGTAAAACCCATATAATCAGCGACCAAACTTATTTTTAGTCGCCAATTGTAGACTTTTGGCTACTAAATTTTTTTAGTCGCCAAAAGGATTTACTTTGGGCTACTAAAAATCTTTTAGTCACTAAAACCCAAATAATCAGCAACCAAACTTAGTTTTAGTCGCCAATTGTAGACTTTTGGCTACTAAAATTGTTTAGTAACTAATGCTGTTTTGGTCGCTGAAAGCTATACTTTTAGCGACCAAATTTTTTTGGTCAGGAAATTTAGTCGCCGAATATGCTTTTTCCTGCCGTGTATATTGAGTTTAATTCATTTATTTTTAATCATTTACTGCATTTTAAAAATTTAGAAAATATATTGGCATTTTTTGTTTTTTCAAAAATGTCATTACAAGCTTGGAAAGTTTTTGGCTTAGTGGCATTTCTCAAAATGCTATAAAATATTTGTTTATGACACTTTTCACCTAAGTGCCATAAAAAGTAATTTGCACCTACCTAGTGTCCTGACATTTTTTAAAAAATGCCATTGCAACTAAAATTTAGTGGCATCTATTGGTAAATATCACGAACATAATTTTTTGTGTCATTATTTTATAAAATGTCATAAAATTGATGTGACATTTCTTTATTGAAATGCCACTAGAGCCTTATATGTTTTGTGGTTCTGTGGCATTTTTCTAAAACATTTAATGCCAATTTTTATTTTTGTTGCATTTTCTAAAAGCATGCTACTAGTGTAGTGTCACTAAAGTGTAAATTTGTTGTAGTGACATTTTTGTTGTAGTGAAGTGATACTTTTTTTAATTGAAATGCCACTAGAGCCTTGTATGTTTGTGGCTCTATGACATTTTTCTAAAAAATGCCACCAAATATTCTTTTTGTGACAATTTTTAAGAACATGTCACTAGTATGGTGTCACTAAAATATGTTTTTGTTGTAGTGTTGTGACACTTGTTCATTGAAATGTCACTAGAGCCTTTTATGTTTGTCGTTTTGTGGCATTTTTCAAAGACGTGCCACTAAATATCATTTTTGTGACATTTTCTAAAAATATGCCACTAGTGTAGTGCCACTAAAGTATGTTTTTGTTGTAATTTTGTTACACTTGTTCATTGAAATGTCACTAGAGCCTTTTATGTTTGTCGTTTTGTGGCATTTTTCAAAAATGTGCCACTAAATATCATTTTTTGTGGCATTTTCTAAAAATATGCTACTAGTGTAGTGCCACTAAAGTATGTTTTTGTTGTAGTGATGCTTTACTACTTGTATCAAATTTCAAATGGGGTATTACCAATTTTGTTTTTTCCTTTCAAATCAAAACCCCCTATCTTGCTTCATTTTCTTTTTCTTTACTGGAATTGATGATCGGAGATATTGGAATCGTATTCCAACCGATGAATCTAGGTAAGTACTTGAAATCATTGTTGATTTTTGTTGCTTCTTTGGATACTTTGAATATATACATATATATATATATATATAGCTACAGATTATATATATACATATATATATACATTAATTTTTGATAGAAATTATGTTATTTAAATTAATTTAGGTTTTTGTTTTGGGCAGTAATTTTAAAGAGAGAATGAGGAAGACCCATGGCATGCCTTTGCAAATTTAAAGACGTTCTAGGAGTATTTTGGTCTTAAAATGTAACTTACTCTCTGTATGGGCGTTTGAACTACACAACCCATTACCTTGGTTGGAAAAGTGAACAGTGCGTTTTAGTCCACCAACCATAAGGAGGTTATGTGGTGATATTCGATTGTCAAGGGAGTAATCCGCACATAGCCCAAACTATAGAGGGTAAAGTAAAGTTTGCCCTAAAATTTAAACTACAAATCCATAATATAGAATAAGTATTGGGTATAGAATAATGCATGAGAAAATAAGAAGAAGAAGAAGAAGAAAAAAGACAATTTAGCATTAAAAAAATCTTAATGCTCTTAAAAGAATTAAGAAGAAAAACGTGAAATACAAAATTCAAATCATAAATAATGTCCTCAAATGGAATCATGCACAAAATCTCTGTAACCATAATAATGTTAGTACTCAAAGGAATTCTAATCAATTATGTAATACATCATAATAATCGCAAAATTTTTATTCAAGCCAAATTATTTTTGCATATATTTTCTGGCAGAACTTATGAAGGTGTATTATTAGTAATACTATAAATTTTAAATTTTTATTTAAAAATTATTCAAGAAACATTACTAGGTGCCTTAAATATACACAATTATTTTCCATGAATCATTATGCTTTAAAATAATACTCCACACTATTTATCATTTGGCATTTGTCAAATTATCTTTTAAAAACTTAACAAAAAAATTGAGTTTCATTATTTTAATCAATCAATATTAAATTGGATACTACACGTGTATGTAAATCACTTCTAAAAATATAATATTTGACATAAAATCATAATGGGGTTCACTTTAATTAATGTAATGATATTTTGTATTGTAATATGAGTTACAAAATAATAATATTAATTTTAATTTAAAATAAAAATTTAATTTTAATTATTTATTTTAATAATCTTAGCCTTACCGTTCTATAAACGTGCTAGTTGAATATTTATATATAATATAATAAATTTAGTTAAATTATTTGTTTATTTTGATAATATTAGTTTTGTTGTACTACAAAAGTATAATTACCATATAATGCTTTTATATTATATATATTAAATTATAAGATAGTAAAATAAACACTCAGATATTAAAAATAATAGTTGAATTAGAAAGATAATTAGTAATATAAAACTAAAAGTGATTCTAATTATTTGTATATTGAGATAATTTTTTTCAAATATCATAATAATCAAATTAAAATATCAAATATATAGAAGAAATCTAACAACGACAAAACTAAATACGTGATGAAAAATATATGAAAAATAAGTATTTATCAAATAGAATCCATATAAAATTGATTATTATAATTGAAATGGAGTTTGTGTAGAACTTTATAGATAAATGAAAAAGACATGCTGATGTGATTTTTTCAAGAAAAAAAGTAAGCTTTTAAAATATACTACTTAAGCAAAGACAAAATACTACTTTTAATAATATATATATGATTAAAACATCAACTATATTGAAAAAATCTAACAACGACAAAACTAAATACGCGATGAAAAATATATGAAAAATAAGTATTATCAAATAGAATCCATATAAAATTGATTATTATAATTGAAATTAAGTTTGTATAGAACTTTATAAGTAACTGGAAAAAGCATGTTGATGTGGTTTTTTTAGAAAAAAAAAAAAAAAAAGAAGTAAACCTTTAAAATGTGTCATCTGAGTAAAGAAAAAATACTACTATTAAGAATATTATATATATGATATGGATTACAATAATAATTTATACACATAAAAAGTAAAAAATAACATAAAAACATATATATAGTATGTTTTCTTGTATCCATATTTACTAAAGTGAAGCATCTTGACTTATGCTCAACAATCTTTCAAGTTATTTATGACATTTATGATAAAACCGAGCTAAAAATCCCAACTCCATGTATAAATTTTATCAAGTCCCTTGTTAAATCTTTCTCCACTATGGAAAAGATGTTACTGCAAGTCTGTAAGAGAAACGGAATATTATTAAAATAACTCAATAAATTTTTGAATATTTATCTAGGGTCAATGGCATGACAATAATTCCAATTCCCTTTTTGTAGGTAGTAGATTAATTGTGTTTTCAATCTTTTTCTCAAAAAGAGAAATTTTAGATTACTACAAACGCTAAAATCATATGTAAAAAGTAACCACCAATAGTGTGAGGGTCCATTTATTTTGGATTATAGGACATATGATTAGATTTAGATGGATTTAAGTCTACTAATATTATATTTGTTTGCAAAAATGGGAAAAGAAATTTACAATACCTTAGGATTCTGATAGGTTTTCATAGATCGTATTAGTCCTATGAAAGATGATATTAAAAAAACAATCCCTTAACGGTAAAGAAGGATTTACTATTTTGCCCTCTATTATCCTACGTAATTTACTCATTCAACTTGATTAATATGATTTTTTCTCTATCAATTTTTTTTTTAAATTATTCCACCATTTTTTACTCTTTATATCAAAATAATTTAATGTAAAAATATAATAATATTTATACCAAAAAAATTATATTAAAAAAATAAGAGAGTACCGAAAAAACAAGAACTATTGCTAGTTTACTGATTATCAAACAAACACAATTTGTTTTAATCTCTTTACTAACAATCTCATCCAACCTATCTCAGAACTCAGAAAACAAACAGGTTCAGATTTGCTTTTTCTAGTAGAATTTATCATTGCCTAGTTCTATTTTGCAGATTGGACTGTCAACAAGCACATTCAAGCATGCTTGAGCTTTGCAAGTTGGAAAACTCCTTGTGCAAGCTTTGACTTGTCAGAATATTTTAAAATGTCTGTTTGGTGCAATTTTTAATTGTGCCTGTTACTCCAACAAAAATTCTCAAAATACTAATAAGAAAAGAAAAGAAGTTATAAGTGGCTCAATAAACTGCACCAAACAGAGCCACAGTTAACTTTGACGATCTTGAGCAAGCACCTAGTCAGAACAGACCTTTGCAAAAACAGAAACTAGTATTCAAATGAAATCCGATAACAAGACCCAACTGATTAATCTAAAGCAATCTCATTTCTTTAGACATTATTCACCTCGCGTTTCTGATTACTGTTTTCCTCCCAATAATACAGACGAAAAGAAAGACAAGATTTCAGGGGAGGAGGCAAGGGTTACAGAACGCCCATAACCATCTGTGGTCATGATTCCCTTTTACGACTTACAACAGAGGGCTACAAGAAAGGGCAATAATTTGAGCTGCTTCAAGCAACTTCAACGGGCAGGCAGGCAGACCTTAAAGCCATTTGGTATTTGGGGAAAGAGAGTCTTCAATTAGCAATGCAAATGATTCGAAAGCAACTTACCTGAACAATAATAAATAAATAAAATTCAATCCTTCATGAAGTTTGTGAGGAAGTTGTGATTCTTATGAAATGTTTCTTACCTCACAGAATTGCAATGTTTCTTATTGAAGCCGACAATGAAGTGAAGTCGATAATGAAGGTACGGATTTCCATTGGAGCAAGCTCCACCACCTGCTTTACAGGATCAACAGGACCTCCCCTCAACACTTTGAAGTCTTCATCGCGAGAGCCTTCTACTTTCCATACCAATCTTTTATTGATCATTTCTTCTCTTTCTTGATTGGCTGATAAACTCATTTCTGTAATTTTGTTTATCTGCAGACACATTTTCAAGAATGATTTAGTTTTAATGAAGGATATGGATAAATTCCCACTGCATATTACTTTTACCTTCTTATCTGGAAACAATTTTTTCAATTCTACAACTGACGTAACTGAGAGATCCTTGTCCTCTCCAATCTAGAATCATACAGATAAGCAAAAAAGTTAGTTTTAAAATGCATGCTCTGCATAGGAAAATGAAAAGTTGTGTACATTTATTCATTTGATATTACCACTGATAGTGAATGCTCTAGACTTTGATGTCCCATTATTGTGAAATGAATTTGACATACAAACGCAACCCATATTTCATCTATACTCTATGTAAGAATAAATGATTCACCTAGCATTGTTGGTTTTGAAATAAGAACACAAGAATGATTCAGAAAATATTTGCTACCAAATTCCTCTCTTGCAGCAAAGCTTAAAAGAAAAGGTACTAAATTTTACAAAACAATGTTGCAATAAAAATAAAACTAATCCAAACCAAGCAAAATCTTTCAAGTTACATTATAGAATCATTCTATATTGTATGAAATTGGATACAGGTGTCGGGTGCATGTGCGTGTCTAGGGATAAATGGTGTTTTATGTGACACACTGTCAAAAAAAGCAATTTACTCACTTTATAAAGTTATGAAACAAAAAAAAAAAAAAAACGTGTTAAAAATATTAAATTGATGGATATGCTCGCTAAGCGCATATATGATGGGAAATATAGAAAAATCCAATACCGTAATCTAAGTGTCAAGTGTCTGACAGAGGTAATTGATTTATTTTTAAGAGTACATAACATAGGAATCATTTAAAAACCAAATCAATAAATGGAAGGGATTGGCAGAAAATCAAGAATAGTGATGCAGGAAATAAATATGTAAATAAATGAATAAAAAAGCATCTATAGACCTCTATGAAAGAAAAGAAACCACTGTTACAAAAATTGTGACAAAAGCTAGCTATATGATGCGAAAGAGATTTTATTTCCTATTTTATAACTTTGTGCCATTAGTATTTTATTAATGGTCTTTTAAATTTTAATTATAGTTTAATTAGGAATTTTATTAATATGTAGTTTCCCATTTTATTAGGATTTTAGCAATTTTATTAATATTTGCTTTCCTATTTAAATACAATTTTAATCTGTGGGTGCACAGCAGGCACTGTTGTGCGGCCTTATGGGCTCATTTTGGGATCCGGTTTGATGATCCGAACTGTTCACATTTTAGAGTACATCAAGTAGAACATACCTACACAAAATCAAGTTAATCAGATATCGTTAACCCTTTCATCTACTCACATTTGTATTCATTTTAATACTTTAAATCACAATGTCATTTATTTTTGTAGATATAAATGTGAGTAGATGAAAGGGTTAACGATATCCGATTAACTTTATTTTTTATAGGTATGTTCTACTTGATGTACTCTAAAATGTGAACAGTTCGGATTATTAAACCGGACCCCAAAATGAGCCCATAAGGCCGCACAACAGTGCCTGCTGATGACGATAAAACTGACCAAATCGTTGCGCAATTAAGGATTTCAAAGAAGAGTAACATACAAAGGCAGAAAATAGTTCTGTCTCGTAAGTAAACCTTATGTGATCCAAATGCTGGACAAAAAATTTGAAGTCGGTAACACTCAAGGATACTAGGCCTTTTTTGTAATTACCATATGAAAGACGTAAAAATACCTCATACAAGTGCGCCAACCGAAGGAGAACCTTTCCATCTTCAAGCTCCTGCAGTATTCAGAAAAGAGGTTTAAGGTGGAAGGTATCCTGAGAACTTAACAGGTCAGCATCAGGTGCACAAGCAACATGCAACAATCTAAAGAAGCAATCACAGTTGCTATTTCAGAATACATGAAAATACCTCGAGGGTTATCATAGCAATATTATCAGGTAGACTGTAGGAGGGGTCCATCCCAGAAAAACTTGGTACTGGAAAGTTTGTCCATTTATCTCCGTCCTGCAAAAACATGAACCATCCATATTACTATTAAAAAAAATTTATCATATCAGCAACAAGAGCACTTGAAAGTCTTTCTGTCACCTGCTCGGTGAAAGCCAACAGAAATGGAGAATATATCTCCTGACCAAATGACCGACGCCACTTAGCTCCTTCTCCCAGAGGATCAATTCTGAGATAAGACTTTCCTTGGATCTGTGAGAAGTATGCCATTTAAGCTAATCAGTTGTGACCGTTGCAAACTTAGATTCATAAAAAGATTAACGAAGCAACACATTATATGCATACGTAGATAGAAATGAAGGTCAATATATTAATTATAAATTCAAGTATCTGAAATGTATTCCATTGAAAACAAGACAACAGGCACATAACCCAAAGCCACAAGCACATAAGAGATTACATATATCACTGCAGCAAATCCCTAGTGCAAAACTCAAGAAATTAAAAATAAGAAAGTCAGCCAAACTAGCATGTAAAAACTGAGCTATGGGAGTAGTGTAAAACAGAGGATTATATTTGCACAGAACAGATCCCAACCAAAGAGTATAGCATATATACCAAAAGACTGAGGGCTGTAAATTATGCCAAAAGTTATTTCTGAACCCAATTTAACCCACACATTACCCCATCCAGTGGAACTAAATTGGGCATACTTATATATATAATTTTATATCCCTAGAGAACAGAATTTTCAGCAAACATAAGAATCTGGAAGATATAGATTTGTCTACAGATTAAAGTTTCAATGCATCACTTTCATGGGATCAACCCCAATGCAGCCGAAAACAATTCATGATGGGCTTGCCATTGGACTTCTGAAAAATAGAACAGAAACTAAGTAAAACAATTCATGAAATGACTCAACAAGATGGACGTATAAAGAAAGAAAAACAGTAGAACTCCTTGAGGAGTTAAAATTAACAATCAACCTCAACTACGGCTTCGACGGATGAAAATATTCTTAGTGACCTATACAAGAATCTGGCCATCATTGCAGAAAAGGAATCACTGAGGAATAATAAAAAGTTCATCACATGAAGAAGGTACCATAAATACAGTCTAAGATGTGAGTGCTAATTAACAAGCCTGATTATGTGACCAACTAGGTCTAGCCTAGTTGGCCACCATGACTTTTCTAAGGGCTTAGTCCCTAGGGGGAGCTGAATTAAGGGGACAACCACTTTGTGCTTTGCAATAGGTGCGGAGGCTATCCCATAGGTGCTAATCTAATAATTAACAACTAACTGTCGCCAATCAAAAAAATAAAAAACAAGCCTGATGGTGTATGGGAGACTATGAAGCACGGATACTTCAAATAGGAAGATGTATCCGTACCGCATCCGTATCAGATACCGATACTCCTTTAATACTTACGGATACATATCAAATACTTATTAAAAGTATCAGATACTTCTTAATTAATTTTGAAGTATTAGATACTTAGTTTTGAAGTATCGGATGCTCCAAGTCACATATTATTGGATACTTCTTAATTAATTTTGAAGCATCAAATGCTCCAAGTCACATATTACTCATTTTACGAAATTAGAATTGTATCATTTCTAACACAACATCATAATATAATATAATTGCAAGGATAAATAAAATATTTTTACAATACTTTGCTTAGTTTTTTTTATAAAAATAACATAGTAAGCTAAAGTAATAGAATTCATCAAATTGACATATCTTCATTGAATCATGCATGTCCCCTATAACTACATAGAAGTAAGGATTAATAAGATAATATAACAATAGTAAAATTAAATATCAATAAATAAATAAGCAAATAAACTTGCATAGAATATTTTTGACTAGTGCAAAAGGAAAAAGCATAGGGTCAACTTGTGGATTGTTTTGATATTATAATATCAACATATTAGACTTGATATTGAAATGAAATATTTGCAAGACCTATTGAAAATTTAAAAACTAAACTAGCTATTACCTTAAATTAATACCTAATTCTTAAAGATTAGTATTTTGCATCATAAAGTTACTGTGGTTTCTCAACATTCTTGAGTTTATGTGTAACTCACTACTAATAATTTTTTTATTTTTTATTTTTTACAAACGTATCCTAACCGTACCTGTATCCTACTTTTTTAAGTTTTTTTATATCACCGTATCCGTATCCATATCCGTATCGTATCAGTACCTCGTATCTGTGCTTTCTAGACGGGAGAAGACACTTCCTGGTTCCTACTTCATGAAATACAATCATTCTTAAAGGTCCTTCAACCGCAGTCAGCTTTAGGTAATGCAGAATTTATAGAAGAGGGAACACTGTCAGAGTACACCTTAATCTGCTCAACCTTTTTTTTTTTTTTTTTTTTTTTTGGGGGGGGGGGGGGGGGTATCAACAACAAAGGACTATATTGATAAATTAAAAAAGTAAGCGAGGATAAAGCATCCTCTTACAAAAGAAAAGGAGAAAAACACAAAGCAAAACCTTAACAAGAAACTCTTAAGCAAAAGCCTACATATCACACACCGCCAATCAATCTTTAACTAACAAAAAAAGTGAGACCCCCTTAAATAGAGGATTCCCCAAAACCCAAAAAGAAGTTAAATGGCAAACAATATCCCACAACCAGCCCATCTCCCGGAACTTATCTTCAAACACCCTCGCATTTCTTTCCATCCATAGAACCCAAAAAGTTGCAAAGACCGCACAAGACCATAGTATTTTGGCTCTCTTCGATCTCCCGGAACTTAATCTGCTCAACTTTAGGATGCAATAATAAACAAGCCTATGAAAAGTGTAAAGGATAGTTTTGAGAATTGGTTATTTTAGTTGTTTTTTTTACTTTACGAAAATACGTGTAGAAAAGTAGAAAGGATAGTTGACTTTTTGGTAGAGGCTTTTTGGCTAAAATAATAGGTTCCCAAAACAGGCCTTGAACTCAATTTGTATGGTTACCATGCACACAGGGAAAACAGTGATCTGGGGACTCATTTTGCAGGTTGATACAAATTAGTTACCTTCCATATGCTGATATTGCATGCAGTATGCATGGCCAGTTGAAAAATCAGGTCTCAAATACCAACCAGTATGTCGAGAAACGAGAGTTTGCATGCAAATTTTCCTTTCAACATTCTAATGGTGTTACTGCCAAACAGTTTTTCCCCACCCCAACCGATACACAATTAAAATCCTGCAATGAGAAATACATGGAGTGACTTGGAGCACCTAACAGACATACAGGATAACCCTCAATTCCACACTGACAAACTGGTCCCAGGGAAAAATGGATCTCTCTCTCGATGTCTCTTAACACCATTATGCAGGGTTGAGGATATTCTTCACAAGAATAGGAAGCCTAGCATAATTTGAGCAAAAGAGTTGCATTATGTATTATGAATCCATATTCAAATAATACACAATAAACTTTAAGAACCATTCTTTACTGGACCCCTTGAGCAAATTCAATCTGCTACCCTATCCTTGTTACATATGATACCTTGAAATTTGATGAATCTGACACTTAGACACGTACTTGCACCCAACACCATTTTAGTCACTCCTCAAGCATCAGTAAATGATAGACTTGATTCCAAAATTACTATGTCAAGGAAAATTCTAGTTGTAAGCAGGTTGACTTGAAGTTATTTGAATTGTGAATCAAGAAAACCTAATGGGTACCTGTAGGAAATCAATGTATTGATATTATTGATTGATTGTTTTTTTTTTTTTTAATTTGTGTACAAGAGCTCTCTTTTATAGAGAGAAATGGGGGATACAATATAAGTCATAATGGAGCACTATAATAGTGGAGCACTAGACTAAGTGGTGTAGGTGTAGGTGGAGTTATAATAGTGGAGCACTAAACTAAGTGGTGTAGGTGGAGTTATAGGTGTAGGTGGAGTTATTGTTACATTCAACAGCCCCCCTCAAACTCAAGGGGGTTAGGAACTAACCAACTTAAGTTTGGAGAGAGTAACAAAACAGAAAAAATAATCTGACAAATAAAAGTAGATAGGAGACACTGTATGGTTGTGTCAGACCGTTGTAGAAGACAGTTTATGGGGTCATGTCGGACCGTTGTAGAAAACAGTATGGGGTCATGTCAGACCGTTGTAGAAAACAGTTTATTGGGTCATGTCGGACCGTTGTAGAAAACAGTTCTTGGGTCATGTCGGACCGTTAGAAAAAGCGATTCTGGTCATGTCGGACCGTTGTAAGCATTTCTTGGATCATGTCGGACCGTTGTAGAAAGCAGTTCTTGGGTCATGTCGGACCGTTGAAAAGCGATTTATGGGGTCATGTCGGACCGTTGTAAAAGCAGTTCTTGGGTCATGTCGGACCGTTATAGGAGCTAACCGGAATCAATGTCGGGACAGTTTACAGAGTCTTGTCGGACCCATATAGGAGCTAACCGGAATCAAAGTCGGGACAGTTTACAGAGTCTTGTCGGACCCATATAGAAGCTAACCGGAATCAAAAAGTCGGACCCATAAAAGTCGCACCCTCAAAAGGTGTGCCAATTCTTAGCAAAAGGCGTGCCATCAAAAGGTGTGTCCGACAGCCATCAAAAGTCGAGCCATCAAAAGGCGCGCCATCAAAAGGCGTGCCATCAAAAGGTGTGCCCGACATCCATCAAAAGTCGAGCCATCAAAAGGCGCGCCGCTTTGTCGTCTTGCGCTGAGAGGCGCGTGTCTGCCTTGCCTATTTAAACAAAGGCGAGGCTGAGGCAAAAACACCTGCGGGAAAAAACTCCGAAAAACTCTTCATTTTCTGAGAGTTGTATCGCTGAAACACTCTGTTGTTTTCTGAGAGTTGTATCGCTGAAAGTTGTATCGCTGAAACACTCTGTTGCCCTGAAAATGGCTTCTTCTTCCGTCCGTGACCGAACATAGCCTCTTCGTCCGTGGTCTCACTCTCTTTCCCGACCTCAGCGAGGCCCTGACCCGAATATGGCCCTTGAACCTCAACCAAGAGCCCTGGACCAAGCCCCCCGGTTTTGCGCCGTTGAACTATCCGATGGTATCGATGGAAGCGAATAATGGTACGCCGGTCGGATATTGAGGCCAATTATTATACTTTGAGGTCTTGTGTTGAGACAATGGCGGTCAACAACTGTCGCCAAGCTTCGAGTAGAACAACCGAGGTCGGCGGTAAAAAGCCCAAGCTCTGCTCCGGCGCGATGTATCTGAGATGCGGCGAGATATGTGGGCTTAAAATGAAAACAAGGCTGAAGCGGAAGGCCACCGTGATGCTCAGTTGGAGGGCCGCCATATGTGACGGTTGAGAACAGCAGGAAGTGAACGTGCTTTCGGCGCATTGAGGCAAAGACTGCAAGAGATGCCCAAGACAAAGGCAAAAAGAAGAGAACAGCTGAAGAGGCGAAAAAATGAGGTCGGCGGGTGGCCGTCTGCAGAAAAGAAAACAAAGCCGTCTGCAGAAAAGAAAACAAATCTTTTGTTGTTGTTTTTTTTTTTTTTTTTTTGGTGTAAAATTGTGATCGGGATTGAGCCCGACATGAAGAAATGGCAAGTTTGTGGAATGAAAAACGAGTTGGTTGTGAATGGATGTTTTTGTTTATTTTTTGTTTATTCTCTCGTTTATTTTATTTTTACTCATCAGAAGTTGGGTCCATGTGTAGTGTGAAAAACAAAATGGTGGAAGATGAGACACACCCAGAGAGAGAGAGGGAAAGAGAGCTGGTGGTGGCTCGGTGCAGAGGTGGTTCCCTTTACACTTGCACCTATACTCCTCTGGTACGTTTTTGCAAACTCATAGTCCACTGCAACAGCAACTTCCCCCTCTTCTATTATTTCCAAGAAAAAAACCCAAAGCAACGGAATGAACTCTGTTGATCCATATTGCAGCGGGCAGAAAGGAAAAAACCCCTGCTCACCAAGATGAAAGGTCTGTGAGTAAAGCCGGCCAGATGGAAACAGATGTGCGCACTCTTCCCGCTTCAGGTCCAGGTACACAACACACTGTTGACGAGGCAATTCAAACTCCACAACCTTAACTAGGCGGTACTTGTATGCCCGCTCTACAAACTGACGACCAGAGGCATTGGCCTTCTCTGCAGCAAGAGAATGCTGCCAATAGGGTGCCTCTGCTTTGAAAAATAGAGCCTCAAAGACAACCATTGAAGCAAGCTCTAGAGTGTATGTAAAGTTGAGCCCACGTGGGTGGACAAATTTAGGCAACTCTTCGAAAAACAGCAATGGAACATCAAGAAACAGGGTCTTCCAACTTTGACATGGTTCGATAAAGACGACATGGTTTCTTAGAAACAGCACCAGCAGTGAGGTGAAGCAAAACCAAGATGAGGTTTGTAAGCAGTCGTTGATTCAAACAGAGTTTCCCCTTGGCATTGCTGCTGTGGAGACCAGGAGAATTGAAGTTAATGCCATGGAAGATGAGCTGGAAAAGCAAAAAGGATGAATCCCTGTCTCAGCTGAAGGAGAATGAGATGTTAAGAATCAAGTTGAAGCAGCTAGCTGATCAGTATGCTCTTTCTGAACAGCAATATGCACAGAAGCTGAAACAGAAAACACTGGAACTCCAGATTGCTGATTTGAAAACTCAGCAACATGACGAGAAATTGCTCCAGGAACAGTCCCCACTGAAGTTTTATGCAGAACAGGTGTCAGAATTATTGGCAAATGAAAAGAATTTGCGCTTACAGTTAACAGCTGATGGAGAAAAATTCCAACAATTCCAGGATGCTCTGGTGAAAAGTAACGAGTATCAGTAGAACCCCAAGAATCTGGGGTTTCTGGTTCTGGTGATAAGGTTGTTAATCTGTCATTCTTCACGTCACAGTAGGGACAGGCTTGAGCACAAAGAACGACGTTCTTCTTCCAAGAGCACAGAATCTCGATACCGGCGCAAGCGGGCAGTGGAGGGAAGGTATGTGTAGAGGTCCGGCGGGCGGTCAAGGCAAGGTTGCCGCCCGCCGGAAGGCGAAAAACACTAAGAGCTTAACCAAGCTCTGATACCATGTAGGAAATCAATGTATTGATATTATTGATTGATTGTTTTTTTTTTTTTTTAATTTGTGTACAAGAGCTCTCTTTTATAGAGAGAAATGGGGGATACAATATAAGTCATAATGGAGCACTATAATAGTGGAGCACTAGACTAAGTGGTGTAGGTGTAGGTGGAGTTATAATAATGGAGCACTAAACTAAGTGGTGTAGGTGGAGTTATAGGTGTAGGTGGAGTTATTGTTACATTCAACAGTACCCTTTGGGAGCAACTCCCCTACACATACATCAAATGCTGTAATGGTGAGTTGAAATGGATAAAATCTTTAGATCCTATCTAGTTAAGAATTATATAAAGCTATCCAACAAGAATAACTTGAAGAAAATATAAAAATATATTTTTTTTTTTTCATAAAGATTTAATTGAGTATTAGCATTATATATTTTCTTTATGAAGCAGTCTTTGATTTATACAGAATTCAAAATATTGGTCAAAGTAACATTTCAGCTGTACAAAATAAAACATTTTAACATTGCCAACACATGGAGCAATGACGTCATGTACAAATTCAATTTGGCCAAAGAGAAAAACAAAACAAAAGGCAGATTAAGCAATTCATGGTATAATATGCTTACTGTTAATCCAGTGCATTCATTACGAACACAAACTGTTTCATTTAATGCCTCTGCAACGCCTCTAGAATCGTCATGAAGCAATCTCCTATATAAGGGAAAACCAGATTATCTAACTTGAAAGTTGGAACTGGTGTAATAAGCAGATACAAATTATCATGGCTTCCAATCTAATAAAAAATTAGAAATTAAGAGAGTATTTGGAGAAACAAGAAAAAAAATGGGAAGAAACCTATGGAGCATCAACTCCAGTTGCCCATCCACAATGCTGGATCCACCCACAGATCTATCAACCAAGATTGAGAACTCTTTGCTGTCATCTTTCATGTATATTCCAAGATTAATCTGAAAGTTAAACAAACTAGATTTAATATGTGAATTCCAAATAGTCTAATCAAATTGCATAATAGACTTCCATAAAATCCTGTAACAACTATCAACTGCAGTGAACAAATCCTTTGGAACTATGGGAGAAGAATGATGCACAAGCAACAAGAATATTGTACAGTTGTAAAAAATAATTCTTCTTATCTTCAATAGCTACCTAGTCTTTAAAATATCCTCTCAAGTTAAAGAAATAACTACAAAACTAAAGATTTAATGGCCAATCCACAAAAACTTTGACAAAGCTTTTCTATGTTAATTTACACATTTAATTCAAATAGTTCCAGCCACGGTCACAAACATATATAAAGCACGAGCCAAGCTTAGAATCTAGAATTATCATTGAGGACATGGTTTGAAATGTTGATGAGATAATTTATAATAATAATAATTGCTGGGCACTAAACTCCCATGATTACAAACATCTGTTTCTTTATTATTATTTTAAAAGCAAAATATAAAAGTGGAAGTGAATTCTTTTAGATGAAAATGATACAAGACTGGAATGCAGGCATCAGAAAGCTTTTTCAGAGCGGAGGTCGAAGTCAAGCTATGAATCCTCAGTTTCGCCATCCGTTTTCATAGGAGTTGTTTCCAGCCTTGGTCTTTTTTTGTTCAAAGAGATTCTTCAGCCAAAGGAGTAAGTATTGGCTGTTGGCATGTCCAAGCTAAGATCGGTTGAGGCGGTAAAGACAGTTGTGTAGCTTACTTGGTAAAGGACTCCTTTAGTTTAGCGGTCATGGATCAATTCTACGTGGTTAACTAGCATACCCCTATTCTCAGAGTTCATGTTCTGATCTAGCAAATCGACTTTTCAGGCACTGCTCGCTTTCTCTCAGCCACTATTGACTTGTGTAGTGGTCGGCATTCCTACGTGCTCCTCCTTGCCTGTCACCAATCAATCGGGTTTCCACCACTATCTATGACATTTCGAAATCCAGTTTTGATCCACACAACTAGACACCCGTCTTTGGGACGAAGGAATTTGGCATTAGAGTCTCACATCAAGCCAATGTTTTAAAAATCGGACCAAATGGGCCGGTTCGACCGGTTGACCCGTCAACCGGTCTCGGGTCTGGTCCAGTCCAGTCCGGATATACTCTCCTAACCGATCCCATTTGAAAACCAGCCATTTTTAGCTAAACCAGTTAAACTAGTCAACCAGACGAACCAGCATTGGTTGAAGCAAACTGGGCCGGTTTGCTATGCATGGTTCAATATAGAAAAAGTTGGTACTGTAAGGAGTTGAACCCAACATCTCACTCTCCAAAGAACATGAATTTCCACTATATCACCATTGCTCCTTGTTAATATAAAGGAGATATATAACATTTATTGTATTCAAAGTAATTTCTCTCAAACACATGTATAATTAATATTTTTACAAACAATATTAATATAAAAATATAAATAACCATATATATTTGATAAATATATATCTTAAATTACAAAAAATATTTTAAATAAATGTATTTTATTTATTTTTAAATTATACAAATATATATAATAATTATGACGTCACGGTTCAATTCTGTTTAGACTCAACTGTAGCAACAGTGACCTGTCCATCCAATCCCTTTTCCGGTTCGCTCACTGGTCTAATTTTTACAACATTGCATCGAGCTATAGCTACGAAACCCGATCTTTTTCATTAACAGAAACAGAGTGATTTTCCTAATCGATCTGGTATAAAAGGAAACATTGTCTGCACATTGTTTGATCACTTGGATTTGATAACATTATCCCCCTTTTCGGTCGTGCCTTTGGGCTCAACCCTACCTTTGCCCTTCCTCTTTGGTGGCTGATATAGCATATTCGGCTTGAGACTGCACGGTGCTCTAGACTTTGAACAAAGTAAGGGCTCTCTAGCCTTATGGGCTTTCCCTAAATAAAATAGTTCATAGTAAGTACTCTTTAGAAAGAGTTCCGCTTCCTAACCCCTCACCCTGCTCACCACTCCGATTTTGGAAGAAACAAGTTTACAAGTAACTAGTAAGGAGAGATGGAAAAAAAAAAAAGACAACCACTGTAGGAAATTAATGTATTGATATTATTGATCATATATTGTGTATATACAATGGAGAGAATGAACTCTCTTTTATAGGGAGAATGAGATACAATGGAGGAATTAATTTAACCTAAATGGAGCACTAAACTAACTTAATGAAGCACTCACTAAACTAAATGGAGCACTAAATATAGCACTCACTTACCACTCACCTATAGCACTAAACCTAACACACTATCATCCACCTACCACACTTGGTGGAGGTTTTACATTTACATTAAACACATTCAACAGCCCCCCTCAAACTCAAGGGGGTTAGGAACTAACCAACTTGAGTTTGGAGAGAGTAACAAAACAGAAAAAAATAATCTGACAAATAAAAGTAGATAGGAGACACTGTATGGTCGTGTCAGACCGTTGTAGAAGACAGTTTATGGGGTCATGTCGGACCGTTGTAGAAGATAGTTTATGGGGTCATATCGGACCGATGTAGAAAACAGTTTACTGGGTCATGTCGGACCGTTGTAAGCGATTTATTGGGTCATGTCGGACCGTTGTAGAAAACAGTTTACTGGGTCATGTCGGACCGTTGTAGAAAACAGTTTACTGGGTCATGTCGGACCGTTGTAGAAAACAGTTTACTGGGTCATGTCGGACCGTTTAGGAGCTAACCGGAATCAATGTCGGGACAGTTTACAGAGTCTTGTCGGACCCATATAGAAGCTAACCGGAATCAAAGTCGGGACAGTTTACCGAGTCTTGTCGGACCCTTAAAAAGCGTGCCCAATCTTATCAAAAAGCGTGCCATCAAAAGGCGTGCCATCAAAAGACGTGCCATCAAAAGGTGTGCCATCAAAAGACGTGCCATCAAAAGACGAGCCATCAAAAGTCGAGCCATTAAAAGGCGCGCCGATTTGTCGTCTGGCGTTGAGAGGCGCGTGATACGCGTGTTTGCCTTGCCTATTTATACCAAGGCGAGGCTGCCGCTTATGCAGAACAAAACATCTGCTGAAAAATCCTCTGAAAACCTCTTCATTTTGCTGAGAGAGATACTCTGTAACACTTCTGCCCAGAAAATGGCTTCTTCTTCCCGTTCCGCTACCCAGAACATAGCCTCTTCTTCGGGTCTTCGCTCTCTTTCCCGACCTCAATGAGTGCACAAGAGAGATAACCGGGACAGTTGCCCTGGAACCGCAACCAATCGCCCCTGGAACAAGCCCCCCTGGTTTTGCGCCGTTGAACTATCCGATGGTGGCAGTTGAGCAGATAATGGCTGCTCAATCTGATATTGAGGCCAATTATTACACATTAAGGTCATGTGTTGAGACCATGACTGCGGTCAACAACCTGTCGCCGGCTTGAGTAGAACAACCGAGGTGCGTGGTAAAAAGCAGAATCGCTCTGCTCAACAAGATGTATCTGAGATGCGGCGAAGATATGTGTGCTCAAGGCAGAAAACAAGGAACTGAAGCGGAAGGCCACCGTGATGCTCAGATTTGGAGGTCCTCCATATGTGACAGTTGAGGAGCAACGGGAAGTGAACGTGCTCAGCGGCGTGGGAAACACGGAGATAGCACCGACAAGGGACGCCCAAGACAAAGGCAAGAGGAAGAGATCGGCAGAAGAGGCGAAAAAATAAGGCCGATTTTTGTTGTAGTTGGAGAATTTGTTTGTGGTTTTTTTTGTGTGTGTGTGTGTAAAAATGTGATCGGGGTTGATCCCCGAGATGAATAAATGACAAGTTTGGAAAATGTTGGTGAGTGTTGTGTCCTGACGCCTGACCATTTAACCTTATCTAATTTGCATGACTCGAGCAAAGAAAGGCGCTTGTCTTGAATCCAGAGCATAATATACAAATGGAACAATTCTTTTGTATCAACGCCACCTTTGACAGGATTGATACCCCAACTGGCAAGATCCCTTTGGAAATCTGCAGTTGCAATGACAAGTTCTGCTACAGGAGGTGAAGGGCCCATTGGAGGGCACGCAATGAGGAATGCACGCAATCTATTGCAAAGTTCTGCGCTGTATATTGCTGAGGAAAGATTGGGAAGATCTATGAAAGATCATATACCAGTGTGAGACAATCTGCTGTCGGTGTTGCCACATCCATGACATAAGAAAGAGATCTTAGCCTAGTGTATGCATCTGAAACTCCATAATAGGATGCAAATTCAGTTAGCAACCATTTCCATGGGCCATGCAGCAATAAATTTCTTTGTTGAAAATGCTGTACTTTCATTGCAACTTCTAGTGCCAAGTCGTATGCCACAGTTTCTGCAACAGAACCACACTTAAGATGACTATTTTCATCTAAACTTGTTGAGTAATTGATGTAGAGCTGTATTCTGCCAACAAGCTCATGCTCCGGTTCATGATAAATTGACCACCATCGCAGCTTGTCACCCGGATAGAAGGTATCCAAAGAAACCTACTGCGAAGTAGATGATGACGCAGAGTAGTAAACAGCGCTGCCAGCAAGCAGCAAACAGCGCTGCCAGCAAGCAGCTTGTCACCCGGATAGAAGGTAACCAAAGAAACCTACTGCGAAATAGATGATGACGCAGAGTAGTAGAGAAATTCTGACTGCTGAGCTCATATCAGAAGGTCTACTGAGCTCTGCTCTCACTGGATGAACATTTACATGGCATCCAAAGCCAGTGGCAAATACTGGAATGGTAGTGAAAAGATCAAAGACAGAGACTCCATTGGCAAAGTCTGGTACTAGTCTTGGCCTTTGAGTTTTCCCTTCCCACATTGCATGAAGTGCCATTGCTGAGCATATGGCCACAAACAACACTGCTAGTAGAATGGACACTGCTGAAGCATGCTTTAGGGATTTAGAATGTTGAATTGGGTTTAGTGGCAGCGGAATAAGGTATGTATAGAGGTCCGGCGGGCGGTAAAGGCAAGGTTGCCGCCCGCCGGAAGGCGAAAAACACTAAGAGCTTAACCTATAGCTCTGATACCATGTAGGAAATTAATGTATTGATATTATTGATCATATATTGTGTATATACAATGGAGAGAATGAACTCTCTTTTATAGGGAGAATGAGATACAATGGAGGAATTAATTTAACCTAAATGGAGCACTAAACTAACTTAATGAAGCACTCACTAAACTAAATGGAGCACTAAATATAGCACTCACTTACCACTCACCTATAGCACTAAACCTAACACACTATCATCCACCTACCACACTTGGTGGAGGTTTTACATTTACATTAAACACATTCAACAACCACTGGCTGAATCATTTACGTTTCTTTCATTATTACAAGATTTTCTAGGAACTTCCCTTCAATCCTTAAGAATAGATATTCAGAGGCTCAAACTCAGAAAATTATGAGGCAACTGACTCTCTCCTTAGTTAGGATCAACTCCAAAGAATTCCCCTCAGAGTTCTTCTGTCCTCCTTCCAAAGGCTACATCTTGTGCCAGAACGATAGGCACCTTATCCAACTTCCTCGTTGAGGGCTGGAGTTTTAGAATGTCAACTATAAAAAAAATTACCAGGAGATGTAGGGAAGATCTAAGATAATGAAAATAACACAAAATTTCTCAAAGAAAGAAGAAAACTACAATGATTTCATACATGGTCTACAGAAACTTCCTGAACCATACACAATAAATCCAATTGAGAAGATCTACAGTAATATCTGTGTTCAAGAAGACAAGAATACCCAAGACGGACAAAGGCAGCCAAATAAGAAGGCTTTCAGTTTCACTACCAGTCTGACTACAATGTACCTCTCACAATAAAATTGAATTTACATTCAACATATGTACATATGGATATATCCAAAAGAGTTTCCCTAAAAATTTGCCTACTCCATGTGACAGATAATGTTAGCAACATCATATAAGAGCAGGCCAACAAGCTTCTTCCATCAATTTATGAAATTCCATGTTCTCACATTGTGACAATTTTTATTTTTATTTTATTTTATTTTATTTTATTATTATTATTATTATTATTTTTTAATAAGCAAGCAATTGTCACATTGTGACTTTATCAATGCAAATCATTTTCTTTCCCAAAAGGTTATTGCCATCTACATGGTGAAAGAATCCCAGGCGACAACAAAATTTTGAACTCTCAATACAATTTTCACCATGAAAAACATAGCTTTGGAATCATAAACAATTTACTGAACAAATAAGATCTAAATAGTTCCAATTATGACATAAACTTACAGGGTAATAATTTCCTGCAACTGGTTGATTCACTTCAAGGTCCCAGTCAGCTCTATAATCTCGAATCTGCAAAATAAAATTATTTCCTTCAGTTAAAAAAAATTTATTCACACTAACCTATTTTTAATGACACACAAAATGTGATGGTATTCAAGAAATGTGCTCAGTGGTCAATGTCATCTGACAAATAAGGCATATGCCACATTGGTAATAACTAATGTGATTGTGAGTACACAACCTACCCTTTCAATGAAATCACGTCCACTGGAATCTGTATAAAATGTCTTATTACTTTTCAGGGCTGTTGTAAGCTTGGTTACAATCTCTTTTCCAACCCCATCATCAATAGGTATGGGACCAACCTGAAATTCAGTTTATTATTGATGAAAAGAACTTCAGAATGAAATTAGATTCTCTTCAATGTAAGTTTTCCTATTCTAACCACCACAAAGAACTCATGCAAACACAGAGATGATGGCAAACAAAAATGTACTTACAGTGAATTCAACTTCAGCATGCTCCTTTTCCTTGTACACTCTAGTGATCTGCTCAAAAAAACAATGTTACATTACTGAGAATCACGAATAGAACTTTCAGAGAGCACAGTGCTCACATATGTTATGATTTAGATTTCCATCATTTAGTGAGACTATAAATCCGTACTAGGTCAACTTTTCCACATTTCCACATACCATTGCATCATGATCAAGTTCTAGCCGAGAAGAGAGAGAGAGAGAGAGAGAGAGAGAGAGATGGATCAATCATGGTTTTTTGCTTCACAATTTTTTTTTTTCGCTAGATATACTTTTTCTTTTCTTTTTTTTTTTTTTTTTTTTTTTTTGTGCACAAGATAGTGGTTAGTATGCTAGCAGTTAAATTACAACACAAGCCAACATCTCTCCATCTCTCCATAGATTCGAACCTAAAACCTCACTTACCTTGGCACCTAAGTGCCCTCTCCATCACCACTTGGGCAACTGCCCAGGGTCTAAATATACTTCTTCAGCCACTAGCAAAAGTTGAATAAAGACGTTGCTCTTTATAATATGTTATATCTATATATATATATATTTTAAATGGTTATAACTTAAGCATCACGATTGGAATATTATCTTTATAACTTTCTAATATGAATTATTTCCTCCAATTATCTTCTTTTTTTTTTTTTTTGATCGGCAACAAAGAAGAATTTTATTAAAAAGGGAAAAAGAGGTACAAAGGAGGACAAGAAGTCCTTGTAGTTAAAAACTGAAAACTAAAAAAGCTCCAACTCGCATATTGCCTTCCAATCACTAGAAATAAATAAAAAAAAGTGGTATTCCCCTGAACAGGGGAGCAACTGAAGCCCAAAAAGATGAGAGAAATCTGATTTTTTCCCACATCGAAAAGACATCCGAACTTTTGTCCTCAAGATCCTCACATTCCTTTCCAGCCATATGACCCAGAATAGAGCAAACACTACACAAAGCCCCAACACCTTAGCATTTTTGTTAAGGCCTAAGAAGCGAAAATCAATGGATAGCATCAAACTACATGATTCTGGAGCCACCCAAGCAAAAAACTGCTGCCACAAACTTCTTGCCACAGGACAATGCAAAAAAAGATGATTCAGATCTCCCCCTCCCTTACATATAATGCACCAATGAGGAGAGAGAGAGAGAGAGAGAGAGAGAACAATTAGGCCTCCTGTTTTGAAGGACATCATTGGTCAAAATAATTCCATGAACCAAAGACCATATAAAAAACTTCAATTTGAGGGGTGCAAAAGACTTCTAGATTCTTTTGTGAAGAGGAAAAAATGGAATATTGCTTTTCAATGATTTTTTAGAAGAAGGATTTGAACAAAAATACACTGGAAGAATGCAAGAGCCAAACCAATTTGTCACCCAAGGAAGGAATCAACGACACATAATCAATGTGAGACAACAAGGACGCTAAGTCACCAGCCTCCCTATCAGTAAGACTTCCAGATTATTTCCTCCAATTATCAAAATGCTAAATCAGGTCAGGAATATAGTTCCCCACCTTATCTCCAAGATGTTACTAAAGTTTCATTCGAAAAATGTGTCTTTTGTCATCATATCCAAGACCTACTCTTAATTTTAGTTCACCATGATTTTCAATGGCATCATAATTTGGATGAAAAAAGAAGAAAAACGAGGTAATCACCTGATATATCCATGAATTAATCCTCTGATGAACTTCATCTAATAGTGGTCCTCGCACCACTGTAAGTGGAATCTGCAGCTTGAAAAACAGCCTCTCATTTTATCATTTCCATCAGTATAAGTTGTGCATGCAGTACTTTGATAGGCAAAATATACCTGCCCTTCAGATGTCAACGGGAATGTACCATTTGGACGAAAGATGTATGCTCCAGAGGCCTTCAACAACAACCAGAAAAGAAAAAATTCTTGTTATACAAGCTCGAAATGGTAACATTATATTGTAATACAGTCATATGAAAAGAGAAACAGTAATACAAAGGTGTATAAACAATCTTACAAAAGTAACTCGGACAAAAAAAAGAGGTTTAAATTACCTGGAAATATTCAGGATCCTGACTTCCGTCATATGCAGAATAATAGCTGTATGATTGCTCGATAGATTCTTTGACCTTCAATTTTAAATTAATATCAAACCAAATGCATGTCAAAAAATTGAAAGAAAAGAAAGAATAAAGTAGCATTTTTTTCCCAAGCATTGGAAATGCAATAACAACAATTATAACAATTCATCTCATCATAAAAAAAGGGGTTGCAACCAAGAGAAGGGGCAGAGACAGGGTGTATAGCTTGGAAAGGCACACAGGCATAAAAAAGAAAAAGTTACTCCGCATACCCACCTCAGGTTTTCAAGGAATGGCCTAAAGTTTAATAAGCAACAAAAGAAGTACTCAAGTTTTGAGGCCAAGGCCTTGACTTCTATGTAGCTCTATTTCCAATATAACAATTAAGATCTTACGTAAATAAGTAAGGTGCCAACCGAATAACATACCAAACTTCTGGTATTAACATATTGAGTAAGTGTTCCTTCATTAGCAGAATACGTAAGCTTCAAATTTCCTGGCCCTACTTCTATAGTGTCATTCTGGCTTCCCATGGACTCGTACGACATTTCCATTGCTAAAGTAGGGGCTGCATTTGTGAAATGGGACAAAAAGAAAATACAACCTTCTGTCAATAATTCTCAATACTCAATAAATGAGCTAAGTGATTTCTCTCCTTTGTATGAGTAGTTTCACAAAATGGTAATTAGATGGTTAACCTGCACGTTTAGCAGTTGAGATGACGTAACTGCTGAAACCAAGAGGTGGAACAGATGCTGTAAATGCAAGCCAATATCTGGGGGTTGTACTTGGAGATTTACCCACATATGCAGTAGCGTAGTAGTTTCTTATGCCTAGAGAAGCATTAGCAAGTGGTAGAAGCTGTGATTCAATTTCCGTTCCATTAGAATCCTGAACTGTGACATTCCCATTGATCACCTGTTGCAAGTTTATGAATTGGGATAGATAATGCTTGAAAGTTAATAAACAAATCATTAAAATTGTCCACTTTCCAGCAGAAAAAGAGAAAATATGAATTAGGGTGTTATCCCATTAGATCCCAGTATTATCTATTTTTGAAAGGCATATAAAGAGATTAACATTTTCATGGAACTAGATGCAAACATATTTATAAATAATAAAAAAAAAAATGGAACTAGGTAAAAACATACTGTAACACATACTTGTGAATATGTTGAAATTTGGATAGCTTATAAATTACTGGTCAGGTAAGGTAAGACGACAGATATGCAGGTATTGTGTGGAAAAAATGATGTGCTTCATCAAAGCCATGGCTAGTAGCTTTATTTCTAAGAAATAAAAAATGCTATTCTTATATAGATAGGTATCAAATAAAGATGTGAATTTCTCAAAATCAAACAATATATAAAAGCCGTATCCATTTCATGTTATCCATATTCTTGAATCATATATTTTTATTCAGGTTAAAAGAATAGATAGGAAAAGAAAAATACAACTCCTCCTGATGTGTTTTGCAAGAAGATGAACAGAGCCATGTATTGATTGCCTCTAAATTAGAGGCTTTCTGTTCTGGGCAGTAAATTGAAGACATACATTAACATGTAGGACCAATGAATTCAGATGTCAAATATCTACTCAAACTTACTACATAACAAGTTGGAGCAAAGATATATGGCACGAATAACAAGGACAAATGAAGAGTCAAAGGTAACAAAGACTAAAGAATCTTTTATATGACCTCTATCCTAAGAGAATACTAGAGTGGCTGAGGATTGAGGCGGAGTAAACAAAAAATACTCACAGGAATTCTTACAACATCATCTCTTTTCCACCCCAGGGAATTGTAGACGACAACAACCTACAAAAAAGATGGCAGTACAAGTGTTTTACTTCAGATAAATTAATCGATTTTTGTACCTAATGTAGAAGCACTTAAGTTAAAAATATTGTTAAAACATACTCACCAATTTTTTTCCAAGAGAGAGATCTATTTCTGTTGCAGGACAATAACTTATATTCAGAAGCGGGCACTGGCATGAGAAAAGGAAAACTAAATGTCAATTCAACAATTCAATGTTTCTTGACTACTTAAGAATTAAAAAATAAATAAATTACATAAGTCAAATATGGCACACAAAAAAACAAAATTCAGCGGGAAAAAAGAAAAGAAAGAAAAAACAAAAAACCCACAAATTTACAAAATGTAAGTCAAACTCCAATACTAACAACTCATTGATGGAGATGCTGATTTAGAGATATTACCAAAATGAAAGTAATATTCAAGCAACGACTTGGTGAAGTCTGTTAGGTAACCATATAAAAATACCCGAGATTAAATCCTGCCTCATCCGGATGAGGGTTATGATGGGGAGGTTTATCTAGTTGGTAGCCATTAGGAGTGTAAAAAACATTGAGTGCAACAATTACACTGAACCAAACTGACCAAAATTTTCAGTTTCAGTCAGTATTCTGTTTTGAGGTTCTCAACTCGATTTTGATTTTTGAAAAAGTGGCTATCCCGGTTCAGTTTTTGGTGCAAATAACGGTGAAACCAATTATCCCCTAACTGACCAAAAATATACACAACATTTATAATTTTATTCTGTCTTTTAGTTGTCGCATTTACTTTCCTCTCTCTACTCCATTTGCTGGCCCAAATTTGCAAGTTATTTCATTTCCTTTTTCAATTTTCAACTTGCCCCCTCTCTCCATCCTCGAGCAGCTCACCCATCACTCAATAACTCTCTCCTTCTCCGCTGCTCAAGTTGCCCACCCACCTACTCTCTCCTCACCAACATGATTGAGCATGCAATGACACATGGCAGACCCTAGTATAACCAGGACCACCTTCTTCGCCTCCAGTGAAACTTGTCACATGGTGACTGTAAGGATCTTTTGAACACAACGGCTTTAGATGCAGTGACCTCACCACTGTACGGAACAGAGAGCTCAACCACAATTTTAGATCATGCAACCAGAGTGGACTTTTACACTTGATTTCACCAGTGTTCGCTACTCCTCTCTTTCTATGATTTTTTTTCTTCCAGTATACTCCCTCCGTCCCAAAATAATAGTCTCTTTTGGAGAATCTAACTTTTTTTGATAGAACAATTATTGCACTTTAAAAATATTGATTTTCCAAAATTACCCTTTGATAGTACATTTTTTGGGGAATATCAATTGTCATAATTGTACTTTTTGTGTTGTTAATAAATTTAAAAGAAGGGCCAAATAGGAAATTCATATTATTTTAGTCCTTGATATTTGAAAAGGGACTAATATTTTGGGACAATGAAAAATGAAATAAGGGACTAATATTTTGGGACAGAGGGAGTACTATCCAAATATGACTATAGATCAATCGATTTAGGATGTTCTTAAACCAAACAACTAAACCGAACCAAACCAAACTCTTTCAATCCAAAGCAGTTTGACTCAGTTGCATGTTCTGTTGGTCAGTTTTGGTGCAAATTTATACAAAACCGAGAGGATCAGTTTGGTAGAGAATGTGCCAAAAACTGCTAACAAACCAAACCACTTTCACCCCTACTAACGTTTTTTGCATTTTGGACCCAAGATAACAATAAGATAAAATAATAATACAGAAAGGAATACAGTAGCTCCTAAAATGACTGAGTTAAGGTGTGCAAGCATCTGCATAATCAATTTGAATTACTTTAAACTTTAAAGCCTGAACTAATGACAGACATGTTGGTAGAACTTTTATACAGAAAACTGAAACGTATATGGTTATGCATGTTAATCTAAATACAAAACAAACACAGCCAACTATGAAGCATATAGGATCGTTATCGCTTGCCTGTTGAAATTTAGTCAATGGACTCCTGCATCCAGATTTAGATGTTGATTCTACCATACAAGCAAGTGAAGCTGCAACTAACTCCTCAGACTGCAAAAAATATTGGATTAGTGATGGGACTCACAGCATAAACATAACTGCGTAAGGAAGTTGACTAAGAGGAAATACGGGACTCTTGGAGCAAGTCTTTACCTCCTTGTAGCCTATTGACAACCGTGTCGCGTAATCATCAGCCACATGCTGCTTTTCGGTGCCACTAACTGCATCATGATGTTGAGCAATTGCCAAAGCATCAGCTAAAGTGTCTGTAGTGGGTCCTATTTTATTCCTCCCTCTAAAAAATTCCAATTGCCTTGCAAGCTGTCACGTATTGGAATCTAATAAGCATCACAATTTGAAATTCTTGTCCAGTAAGCAATTTGCTGGTCAATGAAAGCCAAAATAGTTGTATAAACCTACCAAATAATATCCACTGAGCACTCTCACGTAGCGTTTCAGGGAAGGCCTGCTTGTAAAATATCCTGTCCAGTAAGCATTTACACGGTCGGCATATCTGATAAATACATACACGAATCCTTCATTTTAGACAAGTGGTAAAAGTAGGGGCATTTTTTTCAACTTCCTAATTGTCAAATTTTGTACTCACGGGAAGAAGTCATCCGTCTTAAGGGGCCAGGATTCATTTTCTCTATATTTTGCATCGGTGTAAATTGATGGGGTCGAGTACAGTGCATTGACACGCCCATCCTGCAAACATACATGAAGAAATGTAGCCACAAAACTTAAGTTTGTTCACATTTGTAAATTGTAACCCCCCACCTTTACCACATGCCATGTGATCACATACACACAAAAAATGTAACAACAGTAGTTGGTATCAGGTATGAGTCTGTGTCATCGCTCTCAACATGTTGTATAGTGTTTATATCAGGTAAAGCATGGCTAATTAAGCTTTTTATTTTTTCAAAATAAGAGGACAGTCTATTGAATAGAAAATATAACATGATGCAAGAACAAGCATAATCCATATGGAAAATATTTAACGATGATTTTGAGGAAAACTAACTTGATTGACATAATGAATTAGCTTGTCCAAATTCCGGAACCATGTGCGAGCATATTGATACTTGAAATCTGTGCCCATGGTCCACATTATATGATTTGTACGGGTTATGTTAGCCTGAAACAGAAGACATAAACAAAATTGCTAGTAAGCCTCACATAGTTAGACTGCTCTAGCAAAAAAAATCTTCAAACCAACCCAAGCTGTAATACTGCAATATCACAAAAGCAAACAAACTCACTACAATTTCTAAAGGAAGCCCTTCAAACACATACTTCAAAACATCATCTATCAAGATCTTAATTTTCAAGGGTTAGCTAGGTTTGTGGCAGCATTTAAGCCATTTTATAACTGAAATGTAGCTTTTCACTTTTATGTATAACTAGTAGAATAACTATCTGACTTCCATTAATAATGGAAGAAGACGCGTTTATATTTTTCATCAACACATTTAAAGCAATTATCTTTGCTCTGTTTTCAGATTGGATAAGTAACAATTACTTGAAACCAAGCACTCCAACTGTAAGAGGAAAGTGAACAGGTTTTTATATGGAGCAAGTTAAACAACTGCACCCATGTTACCTGTGATAAAGCAGCAGCTACAAAATCGTTGACGCGCTCTTGGACGTTGTAATCAAACAATTTGATATTATCCTGCAGTGCACAAAAGAGACACGGAATTTACCATATGCACAAGCACAAGTTAATGTTCAAGATACTATTAACATTCTTTTTTCATGTATTTACCTGAACAATGGGAGAATCATCATCAATTTCAAAGTAGAAACCATCTGGAGGTTCATAATTCTTAGGAAATGCACCAGCAAAAATCTACAAGAAGTGATAATACAGATAGAATTCATGTCCAAGCAACAAGAAATGACCTACCAAAAATGAAATCTACGTTACACGGACTCAGGTACGGGGTATCGGGTGCGAGTGCGGGTGTGGGTCTAGGGGTCGGACACCTTAAAATTGAAAATGGAGAATACGGAGATATGGATCCAAATTTGGATACGGGTACGGGGATACATTAAATAATTATTTTTTTAAATTATCACGTTAAAAATTTATCCAAATAAATTTTTAAATAATATTTAATTAATTAAATACAATATAAAAATATTTTTAAATAAAATTATTATCTTTATAAAGTTATTATTTTAAAAGTAATGGGGTGTGTGTGTGTGAGAGAGAGAGAGAGAGAGAGTTATTATTATCTTTAAATAATAGTGGGGTGAGAGAGAGAGAGAGAGAGTTAGAGTCATTATATTTAAATAAAATTAGTGAAGAACAGGAGAGAGAGAGAGAGAGAGAGAGAGAGAGAGAATAGGCGATCGAGTGACGAGAGATAGAGAGAGAGAGAGAGAAGAACAGGAGATCTGCACGAGTACGGATAAGGAAGACGAGATCGAGATGGCACTTCGACTTAGACATCGAAGGGGAATTCGAAGCCAGTGACAGAGGATCGAAGGGGCCACGCTTGTCAAAGTCATCGAATAGAGGATTGAAGTCAGTGACAGGTTCTCTCCTTGCACTCTCTTTCGTTTCTTCTGCATTTAAGGCAAAATAGAGCCGTATCCATTTGTAAAGAGCCGTATCCCGCACCCGTAACCATGTTGTGTCGGGGTATCTCCCAAATTTCAAAGAGTTTACACGTAGAATGAAATGTGAACAAAGGTTGCATCCATCATGAATATCCTTATCAGATCTATTATAATATAGACATATATAAACCACTTTGAGTCACTCACCTGTGCAGACGAACCAAGACTCTTGGAGCCCCGCCACACAACCTCAAGACTCTTCTCATTTTTCCGCTTAGCTCTATCTTGGTAGTCAATACGCCCGAAAAAAAGGGAGTCAAATCCGACCTAAACCAACAAAGAGGATCAAGTTTAGTTAACCGGCATTAGGTGCAGCGATTTGAGTGGGTCAATTTATTATTTTTTTTAGCTTGTATAAATTTTTGTATCCTTCAGGCTTCAACATGATTATATTCTTCAATATCTGACAACTCATGACTGATGAATGTCAAAGATGTTAAGGACTTATAACACAATAGGCCACACCTCAGCCCCCAGAAGGTAAGCCTGCACTGCTGAATGTCCAAAGGGATCGATTTGCCAACCAATTCTCGGAGTCACATCGAACTCCTCTTTGATAAATCGGTGCCCAAGTGTTGTCTGATCTATCATGTCGATATAATGTGGAGCTGCCTCATCATGCATGCACATACCCCCATTTCTGTGTCACCGCCAAATAATAAACAATAACACTTAATTCATAACGCTTAACATGCTCAATTAAGAGTTGCATACTCAACATATTTATGTCATTTCCTGTCTCCTATGATTGATATATACTAGATTGGAAATGACATTAATGAAAAGCCTGAATCAAATAAGTGACCATAATTTCTATATAAAACTATATTTGAGTTCATGACATTTTATACATGAACTCTAGTTGACCCGAGCTGACAAGCTGCTTGACTGTACTCTGGACTGCCTCGCTCTGATCCGTCCACCAAAGCTGGAAAAATGCCTGCATCATCCAATAGGCCTAAGTCAGTTTCACATTGCGGTTCTGTCTATGTCAGCGTGTTTGTGTCAGCCTATATGCAAGGACAGACCCAGGATTTTGTCTGGTGGCCTCTTTTGGGAAGATAGTAAAAAGCCACTTTTTGGTTTTTAACCTATTTTAGGTCGCATCGCCTCTCTATGTTGTTACAAAAAAAAGGCCAAAAAGCCAACTTCTAGACCAAATCTTAACTAAAACTAAAATTTGAAAATTCAATAATCATAATAATAGTGTGTATTAATAATATCCTATTTCTTTTTTCTTTTCTTTTCTTTTTCAATATTTCTCAAAAAACCAACGGACATATTCCAACAGAAAAAATCCAAATTATCATTTTTTTTTTAAATGCACAAACGTCACAATTCTGCTAAAATATATACATGAAAATACTGATTTTGTAACTTTCTAAAATAAATATATATAAAAAAAAATATAACTTTCTCAATGCATGTTTTATTTATCAGAGCTCCATTTATCATGACAGAGCTAAATTTAGAAATTTAAGAAAGATATATATATATATATATTCATAAAATTCATTTTGAATAGATAATGATTTTCTTTACCCAGATAGAGACTAACACTCCGTTTGGATCACGAGGTATGAAAAGAAAAGAAATAATTATGGTTTCTCACCTTCTTGTTTGGATGTTTGGATGTACATTGATTAAAAGAGGATACAAGTATCTTTATATTTTATTTGTTTTGTATTTAGAGGGGTAATTTAAGCATTATAATTTTTTTGTACAAATTTCACCATTTTTCGTGAGAAACAAAACTTAAGTTTTGTGTAATTTATGTTTCTCACCATTTTTCATCCGATATCATTTCTCACCTCATTAATCATCCAAACAAGTGATAAGTCTCATTCTCTCTGTTTCCTTTCTTTTCTCACCAAACCTCTCCATCCAAAAGAGTGTAAGAAAGAAAGAGATCAATATGAGATGGGAAAAAAACCCTAATTTAAGACCAAATCAGTGGGGGCAATTGGGAATTTTTTAATGAAATTTTTTTTAATTAAAGATCAAATAATAATTTCTTATAAGTGTATGGGAATATATTTATATACATACTAGCGGTCAGCACACGAGATGCAATTGGGAAAAAAATAATATGGAACAGAGAATATGTGTTGCACAAGCGGCAAGTGTCTTCTTAATTAAACTCATGATCTCAGTTTCGAGTCACATCCTCCTCCCAAAATATGAGACCATTTAAGTCAACACCATCTCAAGCTTCACATAGATAATACTACTATAGATATGGAAAGGCAAAAGATTGTAACCTGTTCAACGTAAATGAATTTCCGATTTTTATCAGCCAACAGTGCTGGAACTAATGAATCCAATACATTTTGAACACACGCCCCCTGCAAACGAACAAAAATTTCAGAAAAAAAAAAAAAAAAAAAAAAAAAACTCAATCAAAACCAGAAACTCAAATATCAAAAGCAGAAATAGAAATTAAGAGTAGAGAGAGAGAGACCTGGATGGAGTTGTTTGAGCCAACATAGTACTGATCAACAGTCTTTAACCATCCAACATCGTCGTGCGTATGAGCAACCAAATGAACATTGAGCTTATCACTAACAATACCTTGTGAAGTATTGTAGATCATGTACTTCGATTCAGCGCAGAGAGTGGTCAAGATCAAAGTCAACAAACACACTCCAATCGCAGCCATTGGTGCTGAAATTGAGAAGTTTCGAGCTCCAAAAACACTTCTAAAGGACCATTTTTTGGATTAGGTGTAAGATTTGATCGAGCGGGGTATCCAACGAAGAGGTTGGAATTCGTTGCGTCTTTAATCTGTTGTTTTGTTTGAATTAAACGAATTTAGGCGAATAGTGATGAAGATGTCACTGTCGATCGAGTTTGGTGCATGGAAATTTCTTTGGCACGAGCTATATAGGGCTTTTGCCGTGGATTGAGAGAGAGTGAGAGGGAGAGAGAGTGAGTTGTCATATAGATAACTTTTGATGCTGACCCGTGCCTCGTTTGGAAAGATAATTATTATAGTTCACTATAAAAGTAGGTTTGAAATTTATATATTTAGAAAGATAATTAAAAAAAAATTATAATTAAATATGATATTTATGAGAAAAAAAATAAAATAATTATAATAGGATTGATATAATATTTTATTTTATTAATTATTTTAATTTATTTTATTTTTTTAAATTTTAATAAAAAAATTAAAAATTCCCTTGCCAAACAGGACCTCCGTGTTGTGCGACTTGAGCCAGTGAACTTATCGGTATGCATATACAGCAGAGGGACTTTTCTTGAGGAGGATTACAACTAAATTTTTGGATTAAAAAATAATTTTTTAAAAAATACAATGTAGTAGTAATTATAAAATAGAGGTTATTTTTTTGATAAATTTTCCTTTTAAGTGTTTTATTATGTTTAATCTATCCTTTTTTTAGTATTCCATTGAATCATATTTAATGTAATAAAAATCATCTTTTTAATGTTTTACACATGTTTATATTTTGAAACTAATAAAAAATAAAAAATAACAAGCAATGATTGAGATCACCAACGCACAGCACTTCCACAAATCCAGACCACTCATGATGTGAATCCTACACATACATAAGTGGGCCCCGCACATCCATAAAAGGCCAGAATCACTTTGGGTTTGTGAGAGTCATCTCTAAAGCGGATCTCAAATATTTCTGAAAAATAACAATAGTCCATCATTTCAAGGAGAAAATTTCTCCCTCATTTTAAGGGAAAAAAAAAAATACTCTTATTCTATAGAGAAAATCTCTCATTCATTCTAAAAAGAAAATCTCTCCCTCATTCTATGGAGAAAATCACTCATTCATCCTAAGAAGAAATTTCCTCCTTCATTCCACGGAAAAAATCTCAAATTATGAACTTTCAACTTTTTTATAATGTGAAAATTTTAAAAATAACGCAATAAAAATTTTGAACGAAAATTAAAATACAATGTGAATGTTCGGTAAACAATAAACATACAAATAACTTTTGAAAAAATAAAACACATTTTAAAGTACAATGTAAATGTTCACAATAAACAACGAACATACAACTAACGTTTGAAAAAATAAAACTCATACCAAAATACAATGTGAATTTTCACAGTTTACAATTAACATACAACTAGTTTTAAAAAAATAAATTCATACCAATATGAACATTTACATTACAATGTGAAAACATAAAACAAGCATAAAAAAATGAAAATCAATTATTTCGATTATTCAATAATAATAAAAATTATTATTCAACCAACAAACATAGTAACAAAAATAACAAACATACAACTAACTTTCAAAAAAAATAAAACTCATATCAACATACAATGTGAGTATTCACAATTTACAATTAATAGACAACTAGCTTTAAAAAAACTAAATTCATACCAATGTGAATATTCACACTGTCAAATGAAAACATGAAACAAAATTGAAAGGAAAAAAAAAAAAAAGATTGTTCAAACAAGTATAGTAACAAACAATATACAAAAAATTATCAAATAATATATAAAAAATATCAAATAGTTCATATATATCGACGCATCTTTTTAGAAAAATCTCTATATAATCAACACCGGTATAATATCGGTGAACAAACTACACAATGCCAGTGGCTACACAAATCAATGAAGAGAATACGATTTGTGTAATAATGGTAAAAAAATGATTGTTCATCACCGATTTACCATCATCTCTGTTACAAGTCCATTATCATCTCTATTATCGGTTTACAACTAACCTTATCTTTCAAATATTCTTCCATGACAGGACTTTAATGCAAAATAATGGTGAAGGAAGATCCTTGATTAAGTGAATCCCTCACATTGAGGCAAAAAAAATACAAGAATAATAATCTTCCATATTCTACATATAATGTTTTACATATATCACAAATAAATATATCTAATAATTGATATTCTCTCTACTAGATATATGGCATAATATATGTATATAATATAATAAAAGTTCAGATAAAATAGTCCACATAATAATTCTAATATGAGAAAAATGACCTATTGGAATATAAATCTAAATATATGGGACTTGACGGAATATTACAAAATTTTATGGATTTATTGGGTTATAAGTCTACTAAATGGGATATATAAATAAATCTCCCTATAAAGATACTAAGATAGCGTTTGGTAACGTTTACGTTTTTTGTTTATGTTTACAAAAATTTTATAAAATGATTTTTGTTTATTTTAGAAAAACATAAATTACAAATGCGTTTGGTTTAAACAAAATGTTTAAAAAAATTTAAAAACATAAACTAAAAAATATGTTTGTTCAGACCTAAAATATTTATATTTATTTTTATTATTTATGACAATGGGATCACAAACATTATAATTGAAAAAAAAAATAATTAAGAAAATAATTGAAAAAAAATTTAATTGGAAAAAAATTAATTGAAAAAAAAATATTTGAAAAAAAATTAATTAAAAAATAATTGGAAAAAAATTAATTGAAAAAAAAGATTAATTGAAAAAAAAATTATTTGAAAAAAAAAATTGAAAACTAAAAATTGAAAATGTAAACTCATTTTTTGAGTTTACGTTTTTTCCTCAAATTTATAATCTGAGACAAACATTTATAAACCAAAAAAATTATCAAACAAGTTTTTATGACAATTTTTAAAATTTTTGTAAATATAAACTGAAAACGGAATGGTTACCAAACAAACCCTAATTATTCCATGGTTTATGTTTTTTCAAAAGAAAAGTTAAAAGAAACTCTTTTCTGATTTATCCAAACTTATTATCTCTTATAAAAAATGATAGATTAAAATTTCTTTTATCTTATCTTTTTTCTCCAATATATTCTGTCTCTACACAAAACCCGAATTTGGGATGGCTGCTGTACGGGAGTGCACAATAGCCACTGTTGTGTAGTCAAATGGGCCCATTTCGGGGCCTATTTCGATAATTCAAACCGTTCACATTTTAGAATACATCAAGTGGAACATACCTGCAAAAATCAATTTAATCGGATATCGTTTACCCTTTCATCTACTCACAATTGTTATTTATTTTTGTAGATACAAATGTGAGTGGATGAATGGGTAAAACGATATCCAATTAACTTGATTTTTTGTAGGTATGTTCTACTTGATGTATTCTAAAATGTGAACAGTTCGGATTATCGAAATAGGCCCCGAAATGGGTCCATTTGACTGCACAACATTGGTTGTTGTACATCTCACATAGCAGCCACCCCAAATCCAGTTGTTATACAATCAAACTTTTTTTCACACCATATAAAACTTGTTTATTGCTCAAAATATTATTTCATGCAATAGATCATTACAACATTTTTAAACTCTTTTGGCAGAGATATTCAATGTTAGTTAATGTTTATTATTTTATATTAATTATGTTCTAAATTTTTTTTTCTTCAAAATTCATGGCTAGGTGATAGCTGTGGAGCGGAGAGGGGAGGGTGGCATCAACGAATTTAAAGTGTATATCGACTCTATTAAAAAAGTTAATGTTTTGGGGTTTTTCTAATTTTTTTTTTAGAGAAATATAATGGAGCGTTTGTGATGATTTAGGGGTTGTTTGGAGTGTCCTAAATAAGTGTACTTTTTGAATTTTTATGAAATATGGGTTAGGTATGTGTTGAGTTTGAAGCGATGGATAGAGAGGTGATGTGACTTAAATAGAGTAGTGACTTTTTGACTTTTTGATTTTTTGACTTTTTTTGGTTATGCCAAACCAAGCCTCAGTATGTAAAGAAGATACCTCTGTGTTCACATTTAACAAATAAAAAATAAAAAAATTATGTGTTTATATTTTTTTTAACAATAAATATTTTAATTGTTTTCAATACAACATGTTGGTACCCCCTCCCCCTTTTCTTTTCTTTTCTTTTTTTGAGGTTGTAACCCCATTCATAGATACTTCTAAATGCCTTAAATTTATTTACTTGCAGCAAGTTATACATTACTCTAGTAGATTTTAAAAATCAATCTTGATTAAGTTTAAGTATAGCAAAATTGTGCAAAAATAGTAAGTCAAAGTAAGTTTTTTTATATTTAGGATTACATAGTTTCCAAATATTTTCTTTAAAATAGTTTAATTTTGCAAGTGTTGAATATAACCAAAATTCGATGTGATTTATTCAGTTATATATATTTTTAAGAATTTGTGTGAAAATATTTGGTTTAACATATTTTATAAGGCATAATTATTTTAAATACATTAAATACTAAGAGATGAATGTTTTTACTTACATTAAATACTAAGAGATGAATGTTTTTACTTTACTTTTTGATATAATTTTAGATAATAATTGCAAAAGAGATGAATGTTTTCACATTTTACTTTCTGATATATATATATATATATATATTTCTTTTTGTAAATTTTACACGATTAAATGTTCCACATATCATTATATTTTGCAATTATTGTCCAAAATTAGATTTATGTAAATTTAATTTTAAATTATATAAATCTAATTATTTTAGAGTTTTAAACTTATATATAAATTAGATTTATATAAAAAGTGACACTTTTAGGGTTTTAAACTTAAATTTATATAGATTTAATTATTTTAGATATGATAATTATTATTATAATTTTTTTTTCTTAAAATGTGCTGCCATAATCACAATGTAATATAATTTCAAAATAATTCCTTTTATATTATTTGCAAATAATTCTCAATTTTGAAAAGGAAACCCTACACCTAAATCTTTCTATATTTTAAAATACAATTTTGAAAATCATTCCATATTAGTTTTTGGAAACAATATAATTAAAAGAAATTTGCAAAGTCATTATTAATGAATACAATTAAAGGAAATTTATAAAGTCATTATTCATTAATTATATTCCTTTACTTATATTCATTAATAATGACTTTACAATTATATTGTTTCCAAGGACTAATATGGAATGATATTCAAAATTGCATTTTAAAGTATAGAAAGATTTAGGTGTAGGGTTTCCTTTTCTAAATTGAGAATTATTTGCAAATATTACAAAATAAATTATTTTCAAATAATATTACATTGCAATTATGATAACATAATTTAATAAAGACAATATACATAATTTAATAAAGACAATATAGAAAGACTAATATGGAAAGATTTTCAAAATTGTATTTTAAATTCTTACATTGAAAGTACATATTTAACGAAAATTATTAAAAATTAATTAATTATTTTTATTAAAAATACACTTATTAGATTTATTTTGTTTAATTTTTAAAATTATTTTTGAGTTTTTTTTAATATTCTATAATTTTATTTATTTATTTATTTATTTGTTTATTATATATATATATATATATATTTCAGTCAAATGCGCCAAACTAAGATATTTATGAGAAAATAAAAAAAATTACTAAAAACAAAACACTACAAAAAATGCGTTATTCCTTTTTTTTTTTTTTTTTACCTTTTCGATTTTGGTATTTTTTTATTTGTTTTCTTAACAAATTTTACATTTTAAATGCATTTATGATTAGGGTTATTTGCATGAATACCTCTTAAACTATTGAAAATTATCACCTTGAATCCCTAAATTACAAAAGTGTATAAATTGAGCCCTAAACTATATATTGAGAAGTAGTTCGCCCCCTAAACTATAAAATTGTACAAATAAACCCCATAAATTATAAAAGTGTATCAATTGGACCCCTAACGAAAGAGGTCAAAGTGAAACACATCAATCGTTTAAGAGGTACAGTTTTATAGTTTAGGAGGTAAGGTGGTAATTCTCAATAGTTAGGTTTGAAATGGCTATATTAATCCCGATGTTGTGTTGGAGTTGACTTGTCACGACCCAACCCCAAGTGTTTAAAGCTGGATTCGCAACTAACTAATTAAGTCTAATTTTAACAAATTAAGTGACGCAGTCGAAGACATGATAAAGTAGTAAAGAAATTAAATAGGTAAATAAATAATCGAAATGCTCAATATTATATATATATATATATAAAGAACATTCCTTAGGTCTTTTATTTATTTTATTGATGATCGAACAATTATTATAAAAATACAACATGTTCGCATTAAGTTTTGTACTAATCCCACTACACGAAGTTACCACTTTTCCCTACATATCATTATCTGAAAGGGGAAGACATCTATAAGCACATAGTAGAGTGATAAATATTATATCAAGAGTATAGGGTACAAAATTATCATGGATAATTATTTAGGCTAAAATATTGTACCTTATTTAATTGGAGTTAATCAATAATTTAAATAGCATAAATGAATTTCAGAATATAAATAGAATAGTTATAACTACTAAGATGTATGAAAATCAGAACAAAGGTCATCGAAGTGAAAATTAGAATAGAGGTTGATGGATCCATGACAAACAAAAAGTCACAAAGTGACCAATCAGAGGTTAATGATTATTTAAGTCCCCTGAGGCATGAGACTCCTGTGGTAGTTCTCACAAATAAATGTTTATATACTTATTGTCCAATAATTTCTAAAATTTAAACAATCATATACATGGATTTTAATTTAAACAAATAGGGTTCATAAAATAATAAACGTAATTGAAACAATAATATAATTTATAAAAGGATTATTTACCAATAAATCCTACTTTACAAACTGTTATACCAAATAGTCCTACTTTTATTCTATTATACCAATTAGTCCTATTGGTAGGTTGATTTGGTCCTTTTTGTTTTTTTTTCCATTTTTGTTTAACTTTATGGACGAGAGTGTCCTTGGTATAATGTGGACTGTGTGTAACAGCATGTGTGTGCGTATCATTGTGTGTGTGTGTATGTGTATTGAAGCAAAATTGTGTGTAACAGTGTGTGTGTGTGGGACTGTGTTTGCTCTGTGTGTGTGTGTGTGTATCAGTGCATGTGTGTGTTGTGGGGCATGTGTGTGTATGTGCCGAGCTCCATTCTCCACAACCACAGACACACGACAGCAGCAACCCAGCACACACTCCACCACCACCACTATGCATACACACACACCAAACCCAGCTCTCTTCTCTCTCTAGATTCCTAGGCTGCTCTCTCTCTAAGACACCATACCCATTCATACACATACACGGTTTTAGAGAGGAAAGACACCACACACGGCAAAGACAGCACAATGGTGTGTGGGGATCGGAACCCGAAAAAGCTTCACAACATTTGATTGATGATTCGATCAAATCAATTCAAGATTTCGATTCTTTTCTCTCATATTGTTCGTATTCTCCAAATTCACACCCCAAATCCAAACCATGAAGAAGATCCATCCCATATCGATGAAGCGAAACATCGCAATCCGAGACGCCATGGAAACCCCATCGGAGACCGGTGGTCAGAAGAGGGTCCCATGACTTCACGTCTTTGGGAAGGTTCTCGAGCTTCCTTTCCGCTCCGACGCCGACGTGTCGGTGGAAGAGACCGATGATTTCTTCCGATTCGTCGCTGAGACCGACGAATCGATCGGCGACGATGTTAGGGCACACGCGGTGGAGATTCACCCCGGAGTGATGACGATGTTTATGTGTGTGGTCTGTATGAGTGGGATCTTGTTTGTGTGTGTGTTTTGTTCTGAATGTGTGTGATTTGTTCTGAATGTCGTTTGTGTGTGTGATTTGTTCTGAATGTGTGCGTGTGGTTTGTTCTGTTTGTGTGTGTGGTCTGCCTGTGTGAACCCCCAAACACACCAATCCAACCCAAAACAAAAACCCCTTATAGCACTTTGCCATTGTGTGACACCCTCACAATGTATCACATGTAGCACACCTAAACGGTTAAATGAGGGTAATTATGTCCCTCACAATTGAATGGGACTAAACGGTTTAGTAGAATAAAAATGGGACCAACTGGTTCATAAGTTTAAATCTTGGGATTTATTGGTAAATCTCCCTATATAAAACACGAATTGCATAAAATAATTTGTGGCAAATCAAGATATACGTAAAATATTTTATGATGACTCAAGATATAATATTACTCTCCTTAACATTGATCCCTAATTTTACTCTCGTTTACCGTACCCAACCTTCCTTATTTATCCTTGCTTCCAACTTACCAGCCCTTGTCCCTTATTTAGGGTTGGTTTGGGGTGTCCTAAAAAAGTGCACTTTTTGTCTTTTTACGAAAAGATGTGCAAAAAAGTAGAGAGGTGATGTGATGGAAAAAAGATAAAAAGATGGATTATATAGTTTATGCCAAACAAGGCTTTATACTGAGGCAAGCCGTGGCATCAATCCATGAGGATGCTAGATAATGCCACGTTTCTCTTATCCATTAGGCTAAACCTTATCCATAACATTTAACACTTACCTCCAATTTTGCTTAGCTTTAGGTTCATTTCACTTTGGCTTAATTTTAGGTTTAATTTCATTTTGGCCCAATTCTTAAAATAATTATATACATTATTTTTGATAGGACAAATGACCCCCTAATTAAATTACAGTTTAGCACATATAACTATTAAATTAAACATATTATATATATATTTATATATATATTTTTTGTTGATATTCATGCGGTGTTAAAATTAATTAATCATTTGGAGTGTCACATTTCCCCCATCCTAAATAGAAGTTTGTCTCCAAACTTGTTGTACCTTGGTTTTCGAATATATATGGGTATTTGGCCCGCATTTGATTTTTTGTTTTGCATATTGCTTCTTTGACTCGATGATTTCTCCACAAGACTTTTACAAGAGATATAATCTTGTTTCGAAGAATCTGATCACGACGGTCAAGAATCTGCACTGGTTGTTCTTGTAGACCGCCCCGAACTCTCTCTGCGCGCCCCCCTTTTCAGAGAGGGCGCGAATTAGGTTCTAGCTACTACAGTTCGAACTCCTGTCACGGTTCTGAATCTAATCTTACAAAGGGCATGTAAGACTAATAAATCACCAAAGAGTCCAAATCCGGCATTTGGTTTTAAAAAATCAATTTTGAATCAAAAAGCGCCAAACATGGATTGCTTTGCCATATTACAGAGTCGCCACCTAAATATTTTATTTTGAAAAATTTAGGAAACCCTGACTTGTGCCAAAGGCCACGTGTCCGTCATCACCAAAGTTACCTCAGCTCGGGAACTTGGATATGAGAGGGGAAGGTCCTAAGATGAGCACCCCCGCTCGCCTGATCAAAGATCAGCCTCTACTAACATGATATGTTATTTTATAAACACATGTGTTCTTATTCTGATTATTAGCTAACTTACTATGTGATGCGCACAACACATAAGTATAGACTCAATCACGAGAATTAGAACAAAACAGTTCATGTTTGTTTTTTCGAAAATGGTTTGAAAGTGCTACTCCCAAGTAGGCTAAAGCGCGGATTTGCCACCCTCAAGTGGGCTTAAAACATGATAATTTGCCACCCTCAAGTGGGCTTAAAACTCACAATTATCGAATTATCCCAATTCAGGCAATCAAGCCTCCACCCACAGGCATTCATGCAGTTAATCAAATAAGCACATAGCCTCATGGCAAGCATGCTAAACATGGCAACATACACATCTCATGCAGTATGCTAAAGCGTAAATACTTACAGTGTACTCCGAGTCAAAACGAAAAAGTAGTTAGAAATCAATGCATGATCCTAACTATGTCAACAATGCATAATGCAACACATGCAAAATGCAACTAAATAGGCTCGACTATCTAAGACGGCATATGAATGCAACACTTGATAACATGTATTCAAATAGGTATTGAAATACGATGCAGTTTGAATGATGCGCCGAACCCGATGTATGCAAAACAAATAAATGATACAACATGCATAGCATAAGGTATGCTAATCAAAATATGCCTTAAACTAACCATCGCAAGCGGTTAAATAAAAGGGAGAAAGAAATAGGGTTGGAAGACATGCACACACGCACGCACCCTTATTACAACAGTGCACCCTCTCGAAGGAGAGTCCGAATGAATAAGAGCTAAGCTAATCTAAGTTAAGCTAAACTAACTAATCTAATTAAGCTAATTAGACTAATTATTACAAACCAATAAAGAAATAGCTAAACTAAGCTACTTAAATATTACAACACTTAGGCCTCGTTTGGGAATCAGCCCATTTAGTTAAAAATTCAAAAAATTACTAAAAAAATCAAAAAGCCAACAACTCATACCAAAAAGTCAAAGATTCTCTTTTCTCTTTACGTTTTGCACAGCCTTTCGTAAAAAGTCAAAAAGTCATCCCAAACATACTAGTTTTTTTTAGTTCATATTTTAGCTAAATAGTAAAAAAAGTTACTAAATTAGCTTGTTCCCAAACGAGGCCTTAATTAATTAACAAATTAATTAAATTACAAATTCAAATGCTAACTAACAAGCAAAGCACTAAATTAAACTACTTCGGCTCTGTTTGAAGCTATTGAACATGCATGCTTGCGTTCGGTTTCTCGTCCCGAAAAGCTCTCCGGTTTACTCCTCAAACGCTCTGTTTACAGGGTGTCTTCAAGAACTTGCTGCTGAACCTTACCAAATCCATGTTGGGGAGTGCACTAGTGGCCAGTCAGCCATGAGAAGTTGCTGCTGGCCATCTGTCGGCCAAAGACGGGCCCCTGCCGGCCAACAATGAGAGGGTGCCGCCCACCAATGTGGCACTACCGGCCATTGGTGTGCTGTGACACCAAACTGCAATAGAGCACAAAACAGAGGAAAATGGAGGGTCTCCCAAGGATATGTATGTACTATGCCACTCCTTATCATCTCAAAACATCAATGGAGAGGTACTATCGGATCCAAGACCATCAATAAAGCATTTAGAATACATGATGGCCAAAGATCCAATCTTGTACACATTCAATAAGTGTAATGCAAACAAGACTCTAAGACCATGGCCTTATCATGAGTGATCAAAGGCAATGGAGACGAAGGGAATTGGCTCATTTTCATCACTTTGAGTATGAAATGGACCAATTCGCCTTGTGTTCAATATAACGTCCGATTGAACACAATGCAGTGCAAACAATATGCTTATCTTAGCATGTTTTACTTGGTTGATTTTGTTTACACATTTTAACATTGCCAACCATTCTTTAATTGGTTAAGTCCAAATGTGAAAGTCCTCTAATGATAATGGGTCAACCAAAAAAAGAGTTTAAGGGATGAGAGGGATGATGCCTTTGACTAGGAGGAACCCTCGAAAGAGGGTTAAAGCCATTTAAGCATCAACCTTTCCTTATGTTTAAACACAACCTTAAGGCCAAACAACCCTCAAAGCAAATTGAAAAATGAAGAAATGAGGGAGATGGCAGATATTCAATGCTGATATGGCATGAAACACAAGACTCTAATATGCAAACAACGCATGCACAACATGTTAAGAGACTTAAGTATTAAAACAAGTGAAGGACACAACACCAGAATCATGCTATACAATGCTCAATGGATCAAACCAGTCCTAAACAGACCTCATGCATGCCAAAACAGTGGCTAAAATGTGATGAAACTTAAGCACATGAAGCAAGAAAAGCATGCTCAACTTATGGCTCGCAAGCAAGGCACAAAGCTCAACTCTCAAACACATTGAAAGAGTGATATCTATGAGAGTATGATAGAGGTATAAGCACTGAAATCACATGCCAAATGATGACATATCATGCAAACATCACAAGTATAGCATGCAAGAGGCCCTAAAACTCAAAGCTAGTCAAGGCATTCACATAAGAGGCATGCAATACATAGTCTAAATAGCCAAACCAGGTCTGGACAGAGCTCAAACATGCCAAGTTAAAGGTCAAAAACATGCTGAAATGGTAACCCAAGAGCTTAGACAAGCATGCATGCAAATTGGCTCATGATCAAGGCATAAGGTACAACTCTTTAAAGCATTGAAAGAGTGGAACATATGAGAGTGTGACTACACTATACACACTGAAATCATGTATGAAATGAGGTTAAGGCATACAAACACTTCAAATAAAGCATGCTAGAGACTTTGAAACTCAAAGCTAGTCAAGGGTCTTTACACTACAACCATACAAAGCAAGCTTCACATGGCCAAGACCACTTAAAATAGAGCTTAATCATGGAAAAATATGAGCAAAAACATACTGGAGTATAGTCAAAACAAGCTAGGATGATAGGCATAAAGCATGAAGCATGTTAGGCCAACAAGTAGGATTACACTACAAGTATAAGATGCAAGCAACCAATGACCAAACCAACCAAAAACAGAGTTATGGCAAATCCAAAAAGTCACAAAATCATGCTTGAGCTAAGTCACAAAAGAGTAGAAAATCATGCTCAAGTATGAGGCCAACAAGGCATGCAAGCATGACAAAAGGAGAGGGGACCACCTCTTTCTATTTTGACCTCCAAAACCAACTTTTTACCACTGAAATTTATCTGAATTTCAATGGTTAAAAGGCCAAGCAAGGGGTGATTCAAAAGCTTAGAGTGTTAGCTCAAGAGGCTTAACAAGCCAAAGAACAAAAGAGGGGAACCACCCCCTTAACCTCACAAGGCTCAAACCAACATTTTCAAGCCTTAAAATCAGAGCTTTTTAGAGACAAAAACCAGCTTCAAAGTTGCATACAAAGATGGCAAAGCAATGAACTAGAACAAAGCTTAAAAGGGTGAAACTTTTACCCCTGAAGCACAGCAAGAAGACAGCAAGCCTCTCAGCCAAAACCATTTCAATGAGCCCCAACAAGGTTTCCAAGAACCTCAACCCTAAGGTTAAGGTGTTTGACTATGTGTTTTAGTGCAAATATGGAGAGAAAACACCCTTTCAAGCACAAAATATATATATATATAGAGAGAGAGTATATTCTAGAGAGAGAGAGAGAGGAAGAAATATCTCAGTCAAAATTTTCTAACCCCTTGCATGCATATAGATGAGCCCTCTATATAGGTGATACAAAGGAGCCTTGAAGAGATCCAGCCATCTACGTGGGTGTAGATGAGCTAACCTGTGCAAACAGCTGTCAAAATATCTACAAAAATATCTGTTAACACATTGGTGGCTGGCCGGCCATCAGTGATGGCCGGCAGTGCTTATTGGTGGCTGGTAGGGCAAAAATCATGGTCGGCAGCCCTTGATCATGGCTGGCAGACTATCATGGACATCAATATGGAAGGACCAAAGCATGGTCCAAAAATGAGATAAAATGGAAATAGGGTTTGAAGGATCAAACCTGGAGCATTTCGTCGCGAAAGTCGAACATTCGACGAGCAATCAAACTTGTTGCTGGATGAACCTACATGAATATCCAAGTCTTGAGGACGGTAAAAAATGGGGTGTCTATAGTTGCCCCTCTTTGACAGAACTCGAAAGTCATGAAATGACGAGAGTGAATGTCAAGGCCTAGAGACGACCCATTTTTGACAAGGCCGAAGACTCAGACAAACATTCCATATAACAATATAGAGATGCGCCCGCTGGCTGGGGCAAAATGCAAATGACATGCACAATGCAGAACATAACTTATGATTATGCAAAGAGGACTGTAATGAAACATCTAGATGCAAATGTCATGCAAAGAAATGCTACAGCAAACTCGTATATAAGCAAGTAAGTAAACACGCCACGCGCAAGATTCACAAGTCAAACCATATTTCGCACAGAAAGGATGTAAGAAAATTATGCAATCTCCACCACGCGTCACGCGGGAAAGGCCAAAAGCGACTACCGAGAATACCCGGAGTCTCAAACGAACACCTCTTAGCGTATCACACACGAGAGGGAAGGGAAATGCCTCTCAACGTATCACACGCGAGAGAGGGAAAAGCAACACCTCTCAGTGTATCACACGCGAAAAAGGGAAAAGCAACACCTCTTAGCGTATCACACGCGAGAGAGGAAAAGAAACACATCTCAGCATATCACACGCAAGAGATAAAAAGAAACACCTCTCAACGCATCACATGCTAGAGAGGGAAAGAAACATCTCTCAGCTTATCACAAGCGAGAGAGGGAAACACCACCTCTCAAACGAACACCTCTTAGCGTATCACACATGAGAGGGAAGGGAAACGCCTCTCAGCATATCACATGCGAGAGAGAGAAAAGCAACACCTTTCAGCATATCACACACGAGAGAGGAAAATAAAACACCTCTCAGCGTATCATACGCAAGAGAGGAAAAAAAACACCTTTTAGCGTGTCACACGCGAGAGAGGGAAAGAAACATCTCTTAGCGTATCACACGCTAGAGAGGGAAACACCACCTCTAAGCGTATCACACGCTGGAGAGAGAAACACCAACAACATCGGGCATACAACCCAAATGCTCTCAACACGGTGTTAGTGTAAACATCAGATATCCCTGGGTGTTTCTAACTAACGGAATGTCGGCGTAGACAGCGGGCGTACCCGAATGTCTCTAACCAACAAGATGAGGGAGAGGAATGGTTTTACCCGAAATTTCCCATGACCCGCACATACAATATCGTCTGGTTGCGTCAGCTTCAAATAAACTATACATACAATATCGTGCCTGCACGAAAGAGAAACTTTGACAGGTACAATATAGTAGAAACACATGTTTAACGTTATATCAAGATATAATTTCAATACGAGATAAACGCGTGTATATACAATGCACAAATGAAAAGGTGCATAACAATGCATGGGAGATGTGCATAACAATGCAAGCGACAAAGGTGCATAACAATGCAAGTAAAAAAGTGTATAACATATTCTGTGCACAATAATCAATGCATATTCGATGCAATATGCTCAATGAAGAAATACGCGTCTTGGCAAGACCGATTTAGTTGTGACCTCCGATTTCCCTCTTGGAGGAGTGAAATATATTTTAAAAGGGTACTCCTTATTTGAGTTGACAGGCGATGACCCTCGCGTACTGCGAATATGATTCTGGGTTTCCGCGGAGGCATTCTGAATCAAATTTTGAGCAAACCCTGCATTTCTTGAAACCCAAGGACACATATCGAGGTAAAAGAGGCAGGGGAAACTGTTAGAGACCTGTCGGCCACCAGGGGATGTCGCCAGCCCCCTGCTGACCATCAGTGGCCACTGCCAGCCATCAATTGTACATTGTCGGCCATTGATGATAGATTTGGGCAAAATGGTCCTTTGACCCATAGGTCTTTAAGTAGGGGTGGAGACACTTCATTTCCTCACAACCCCTTGCACAAAACCTTCCTCCCTTGCTCTCTAGGTACTCCTTCTCTCTAGATCCGCACGTTCTATGCGTTTCCCAACACCCTAGACACATTTTCTTTGCGAAAACCATTTTATTCTCTTCAATTTAAACCAATCAGAATTTGATTTCGACGCTTCTCCTGTCAGTTCCACCGTTCAAAGATCATTTCCCTCGAGTTTCTCCCAAGGTTAGTTCACTTTTTTCGGGTTTTAACTTTCTTTGATTTTTTCTCTCTCCTAGGGTTTGACTTGTTCAAAGTTCACCATTTTCGTATTTTTGCTCATTTTCTCATCTGTTTTAGATGGCAGATGATATCCCACATGACGAGGGCTTCACCGCACTTCCTCCGACAGAGTTCGCAGCAGACTTTGAGGCCGAGCCTGAGGTTGAGCCCGAGCCACTACTGCCGAGCATTCGCCCATTCGATCTGACGAGGTATCACCCCGAGATGCACATTATACCAGTTACAGGAGGCATCAAGGCCTTCACCGATTTCGCTAAGGACGCGCCAGACGACCTCTTACTGAGAGAGCCTGTGTCTCACTTGTCGGCCATAGCCGTAGAGGTACAAACTTCGTTTTCTGCAGTATCACTTTTAACTGTTGCATTTCTTGCACTGTTTTGATCTAATTGCATCACATGCCTTGATCTGACTATATTTCATATATTGCTACTCTGCATTCAACTGTACTTTATACATCACTGCTCTGCATTCAACTGTACTTCATACATCACTTGATCTAATTGCATCACATGCATTAACACAGGATGGATCCCGCTCCTTCCGAGGCTATGGTACCACGACAGCTCGAGACTGGTATGATGAGCTTCTAGCCGGGGTTCGTGACATCATCGACGGGACTGGCTTTGGTCTGTTTTGCTCTAGTTTGACACGAGTCACAATGAGCCGCCCTCTCTTAGGGGCTCTTGTGGAGAGGTAGTGGGATACCACCAACTCATTCCACTTCTCCTCCACGGGGGAGATGACGATGACTCCTTACGACTTTGCCATGATCACTGGCTTAGGCGTAGGAGGTGATCCAATTCCCCTTGATCCTGACATGGGAGAGTAGGAGGCTGCATGGGCTGCACTACTCGGGGCACAGCCATCGACACTTCGGGCAGGTATGGTCTGATACAGTTGGTTTGAGGAGCAATTCAGAGGAGTTGAGCCAGAGGTTGTTGAGCAAACCGAGAAGTATGCTAGGGACTTTCTCATGTTCCTCTTTGGTATCACCTTGTTCTCGAACAAGTGGAATATCATAGGCTTGTACTTTCTGAGCGCATTGGTGGTGCTGCAACGAGTCCCGTTCTATGACTGGGGCAGAGCCGGTCTCACCACTCTATACGGATATATGAGCTCGACCTCTCGGATGTGTGGGACCTTGATCAGCGGTTACTGGCGAGCTTGGGAGGTACATAACTTAGTCCCCCCATTTTCACTTTACATTTTTTGCTTAGCATTTCCTACTTTACATTTGTTCAACACATGTACTTTATGTTCTGCATTTTCTATATCTGCTCATACACTATATGCTTTTGCTTTGCATTTTATGTACACGCTCACATCGCGCACTACATATTACACACTGCACACACAAAGTCTAATCTCTGCTTTACATTTGCACTTTCTGCGCATTGTACTGCGTTCTGATCTCTGCATTTTCTGTACTCAGTTCATACACTGTATTGATCACATTTTCCTTGCAGCTATGGGTGTACGCATACTTTCCAGCTGTTGCTCTAGAGCCCATAGCGGAGACCCCAGTGACAGTTCTGTTCTTTTGGGCATATGACGGTCTGCTCCGTCGTAGGACTCAGGAGAGCTTCATGTTCTTCCGACAGTATTTCGACACGGTCACGGCACGCGAGGTAACCCAAAACATAATCATGTTGCTTTTCAAGTAGTTTAATACACACAGTAGTCAATTGATAACAACTAATCATCTGTTCATTTTCTTATCTTCAGATCATATGGCAGTCGTGGGACGTGATACTATCAGGAGCCAGATTCGCATATGAGCCTACTAGGGTCGTGGCACACTACCATATCCTCCTTGAGGGACCGATCTGTCGTGCTTGGTTCTTGAGCGAGCGCTTCGTGCGCCGGACCTTGAGCTTTCCTGCCCGTTTATAATGATGGCACCTCCTGCATCTATGAGAGAGACACACAAACTTTCTGAGGGGGAGGTGATCCAGTTCATGGTAAGACTAGATGCAGACCTTTTTCGCATGGAGGGCGACTACGCGACCTTCATTCAGACGCATCTGATGCCGCCTCTGACTGGCATTTGCAGAGGTGAGGGAGCTAGAGCTCCAGCTGTGAGAGGGAGAGACAGAGCGACCAAATCTCGTAGGAGGAGAGATCCTGAGGTGAGGCAGGAGACTGGATGGCCAGAGCTACCTACTATATTGACTTATTGGAGACGCTCTGGAGAGACTTGCCAGATCCCCATCGAGCCCGCACCAACTGCGCGTGCACTTGTCGGGGTTCGAGGCCCGACTCCAGTATATACCAAACTTTACATTTTGCATATTTACTTCATTTCAATTATGCTGTATAAAGTATTGATCCCTTCAATGCACTTGTAGGCACCCATCGAGTACACAGGGCATGCCCTTGAGTTAGTGGCCTCGCTGACAGACATGGTACAGATGAGCCTGGATCTACTCAGCCGCTACAGGATCCTGGTAAACTCACTGTTAATGCATTAGCATTTCAACCGTTCCATGCTACACTGATCTGGCACATCACACCAAACACTACATCGATACATTGTTGCCACACACTGCCCACGACATACATACACTGTAATCATCCACTGTTCACAGCACATCATTTGCAATCATTTACTGCTCACGACACCTTGTAGACACCCCATTTTTGACCATCCTCAAGACTTGGACGTCACCATTTGAACACTTGGTGATTATCCATGTTTGTGTTTGTTTGGAGTTCCCGGAGTTCTCGGCTATGCGCCTTGCCTCAAGATTTCCGAACTCGACTGTTTTGTGTCTGGTTTTGCACCAAACACTTGTGTTTTGCCCCAAACACTTGTGTTTTGCCTTGGAAGGGCAAGGAATGCCTTTTGAGGCATCCCCACACACCACCGGCACTAGCTAGAGGCCACCGGCTGGTTTTCTTGCCATCGGCAATATATATTGCCGGTCGGCACTATTTGTTGCCGGCCGGCACTAAATTTTGTCAAAATGACATTCTTTGCCGGCCGGTTACTGTGCAGTTGCTTTTTTAGATATTTTGAAACAGCTGTATGGCTTTGGCTTCCTGTGTATGGAGGGATGCACTTCTTGTCTTGCTTAGTGACTAAGCTTACAAGATTGCCTCTTCTATAAGAGGAGGCCTTCCCCCTTGGCTTTAGGGTTGGCTTTTTGGAGAGAAAACAACTCAGAGAGAGCTCTGGTTTTAGGTCTAGGATTGATACATATCATATCTCTATACCTCTCTCTCTTAAGTGTTCTAGGTGCATTTGTTCATATTATTGCACACAAGCACCTAGTCTTTCACCTTTCCTTGGTTTCTGAGGTTCCAAGAGGTTGTTCTTGGTGTTCTTGGCTGGATTTGAGCCCAAGGAAGCAACAAGATCAACATTTGTGAAGGTGGTCAACAAGGGTAAGAAACTAGCCTTTTATTCCCCATTTTTGCATCCTATTTTTACCTGTTTTAAAGCTGTTTTTAAGCTTAGTGTTTAATACAAAAAAGTTCTGTTTTTAGGCCCTCTTGATAGTTTATTAAGAGTGTTTTGTGCTTTGGGGAAGTTTGGCCCCTCTTAGGCCTTGAAAGGCCTTATTTTGTGCCATTTTGTGCAAGTTTCGAGACTTTGGTGTTTGGGCCTCTTCACCACTGAAATCTTGAGGGATTTCAGTGGTGGAGATGGTGCCTTGAAGTCTCCAAGAGGGGAGGGCCACCCCCTCTCCTTGTTGTCCTTGAAAAGGACCTATTTTGCTTCCTTAAGGAGCCTTATGTTCAAGTGTGTGTTGATCACGTCTAGGCTCCATTTCATGCTTATTATGCCATAATATAATCATGTTGTGTGTTGGTTTTGGTGCTCCATTCATGTTTAGTGTAGTTGCCATGTAATGCCTTGTAATCCCTTAACATGTCTTAGGTTGTTAGCCTTTATTTGAGCATGATTTAGGCTTGGACTTATGAATGTTTTGTGATTATTTTGCCATGCTTTAGGTCTGTCCATAGTCGTTTGGATCAATTTTGGCATGTTTAGTATAGCTCCTTTGCATTTGTGGCTTGCCGGGCTTGCATGCCTCAAGTGTATGAATGTATGGCATGTGTTAATTGCATCATTTTGGTGGTTTGGAATCACCCAACATGTCATTTCAGTCCCTTTGGCATGCCCATATGCTTGCCTTAGTTGCCTCTTTGTTGCTTTAAAAGTATGTGTTGCATGCCTTATGTTTTGACCATTATGCATGCCTTTGAATTCAAACCATTTAGATGCCATCTAGGTGACCTTATGGGCTTACTTTTATGTGTTAAAACTCTGTTTTTAATTGCTTAAGTATTGCCATGTGTGGTTGTACTAAGTGTGGTTCAAGCCTTCATGACTTGCCTTGCATACTTGGACTATGCTTGCATGCTTATGTTTGCTTCATTTGGCTTGGTTTGGCACCACATTCTAGCATGCATTTCAGAGCTTATATTGCATGCTAGTTGTCCATGATATCCCCTTTCAAGTGTGCTTGGAAGTTGCTTGTTTAGTGCCTAAGTGTTGGTCCAAGTTACTTGCATGTGTGCATGTGTGTTTAGTCCTCATTTTTGGGCATTTTGGCCACTGATTTTGGGCCTATTTTGGAGTTGCCTAAGTCATGTTTAAGTCCCTCTTTTACTTGGTTTGCATGCTTGCCTTGCATGCTTGCTTGTATATTTGTATAAGTGCCTTGCATTGTCCATACCACATGCTAGCCAACATGTTTAGGATTGCATTGCATTGTGCATACTTGGCCTCTTGAAGTGAGTGTGATAGAGGTTAGGACCCTTTGGTTTGTTGTTTGCATTGCATTTCATTTGACATGGAAATTGCACACTTGATTCTTTGGGCCATCATGCATGGAAATGCGTGATTGGTGGCCCGAGAATCGAGGCACATCCTCCTTTGAGTCATAAACATGATAAGGAATGTGTTTGGTGCATACATTGCTTGAATAACATTGCCATGCAAGATTTTGCCCTCTGCTGCTGTGAGTTGCAGGTTCTACAGGAATTCATTGCCGGCCGGCAATGTTTAGTGCCGACCGGCAATCAATTATCAGCCGATGGATGAATTCTGTGCCGATGGCCACATATAGCAGCCGGTGGCTATTCTGCTTAGCCGATGGTGATCCCCAGTATCCAAGGAAGTAGTTCTGAGACTTTGGCAGTTCTCAGAAGGGCAGGGCAGGGAAAACAGAGGCAGTCTAGGCATGGCAGTGCAATTCCGAGCAAGACCCGAGCACGCGCTGCATTCGGCTCTCCTCCCGAGGCGGTTTACTGTTTTTCTTAGTTTAGTTAGTTTGTCAACTAATTAGGCAATTTGTAATATTTAATTAGCTTGCGTAGTTAATTATTTGTATTATTCTTTTGGTCCCTCCGAGCGAGGGCGAATCTGTAATAAGTGTGGGTGAGTGGTGTGTATGTCTTCCAATCCCCATTTCTTTCTCCCTTTTATTTACCTGCTTATGATGGTAGATTAGGGCACGTTTAGTTTAGCATACCTTATGCAATGCATGCGTACATCCATGCATTTGTTGACATGCACCGGGCTCGGTACATCATACAAACCGCATTGTATTTCAATTTCCAACTTGAATACGTGCACGGAATGATTGCATTTCACATGCCACGCTTAGGATAGCCGAGCCTGTCTAGATTACGCCATTGTATGCGATGCATTAGTCACTCTAACATGAACTAGGGCATGCATTTTTGCTAACTAGTTTATTGTTTTGGCACGGAATACGATGTAAGTATTTATGCTTTAGCATATCGCATGCGTGTGAATGCTAACATGATAGTATGTCGACCATGTGGCTAAATGCTTATATGAGATAAACTGTTTGAAGGCCTGTGGGTGGAGGTTGGATTGCTTGAGTTGGAAAAACTCGTTGAAATCCGTGTTTTAGCCTACTCGTGAGTAGCAAATTCCGAAACGCTTTCAAAACGAACGGATATGCAATGTTTATTTCCAAATTAGGCAATCTAGTCTATACTTGTTTGTCATGCATAACATAGTAATTCTAGGCTAATAATTGGAATAAGAGTATGTAATGTTTTCAAAAACGAATATCACGGTTAGTAGAGGCGGTCTTGACCGGTAAAGGGGGTGCTCATAGCTGACCTTCCCCGATCGTACCCAAGCTCCCGAGCCAAGACAACTTTGGTGATGACGGACATGTGGCCTTCGGCACCGAGTCAGGGTTTCCTAAATTTCCCATTTTAAAACATTTAGGTGGCGACTCTGTATCTGGCAAAGCAGTCCATGTTTGGCACTTCTTTTCAAAATCTGTTTTTCTCAAAATGATTTGCCAGAGTTGGACTCTTTGGTTCAGATTTAGAACCGCAACAAAAACGAGAGTCTGAACTGTAGCGAGGTCCCCCCGCGGGCTTGTTACACACCTCATCTTTTGTATCCCATATACACAGACTAATGCACTCTCATAAATTGCCCTTTTCAGATTCCTTTCGAGATGCCAGCCCCGTCATACGCCCCAGCAGTGGCAGAGGCAGGACTTTCAGCATCCTTCCTATCTGTAGGGAGGAGAGGGAGACAGGCTCAGACATACGATCAAGGTAGAGCTAGAGGCAGCCGCTGCGAGAGTGGCCCTTCAGAGCCCGTTCTGGGCGATGATGATGACGAGATGAGTGAGGAGGAGGGTGAGGTGGTGAGTGCACGTTCAGAGTCCTTTAAGGATGGAAATGGCGACGCCGGCTTAGGTTCAGCTGGGGGCGAGGCTGGAGAAACTGAGGAGGGCTCTGGTTCAGCTTCAAACAGCGGTGCCGATGGTGACAGTGCTCCAGAGTTCGCTCGACCGAGGAAGGGAACGAAGAGGGCCTCTCGATCATGAGATAGACAGCACCAGCTCAGATGCTTTTTGCTTTGTTTTCTTTTTTCTAATAGTTTTTGCACATTGTACAGCCTTGGGCAGTTTTATTTTCTTTAAAACTTGTACTCTTTTGCAAAAAGAAACCATGATGCGAATGAAAATAGCTTTTTGGTTCAAAAGGTGTTATATTTTACATTCTAAGCATCGCATCGCATTGCACATCATGAAAAAAAAGATTGAACTTTGTTTGAAAACCACGTAGTCAAATTGCATTGCTCTTAATCAGGTAGTGAACCGACTGCAAAGAACAAAAACTATTCCATAAACTACACATATACAACTCGATAAGCAAAGTGCATACAGCTCGATAAGCAAAAATGCATACAACTTGATAAGTAAAGTGCATACAACTCGATAAGCAAACTAAATAGTTACAACTTAAACAGACATGTTCAAGCCTGAAAAGAACCAAAATAAGACCCCAAAAGGTGCTGATAACAGAATACAACTGTTGAGAATAACTGGATCTTCACACAGGAGGTCAGTGAGCACCACAGAGGGCCTGCCAGCCATGGGGAATGGCTTGCCGGCCATGGGTAATGGCCTGTCGGCCATTGATGATCCCTTACCGGCCATTGATGACAACCTGCCAGCCATCAATGTGATGCTGTCGGCTATCGATGGCAGAACCTCCGAAACGTCGACACCTGGCCTCCACTCATTGCCTTATCTTCTATAAAGGTTCCAGCTTCCTGGTTCCTTCATTCCAACTCCATTTTTGCCCCAAATAGAAGCATTTCTGGCCCAAAACCTCACAAATTGGATTGCAAACTTGGATGGCTCGGAAAAGTTAAATTTTTGGGGTTTCGGAATAAATGCACTATTCACACTGAGCTGCACCCCGCTGCGTTTTCCGTTCCTCCATGCGCGGCTAGGTGTTGGAATCCGGTAACTCATGTTTTTAGCTTTGGCGGACAAGAGATAAGTCCCACTTTTGAAGATTTCCAAGCTTTAATGGAATCTCAGTGCGATGAAGAGATCTTGCTCCAATTCCGTTTTGGCCACATCCAAGCCTTAGGACGAATGTGTGGGCTTACTTTGCATGACGCTCGGTCTTTGATTCACGATGGAGAACTAGACATTCTGAGCTTGATTCATCGATTTTCTGATGCCGGTGACCGCGGCGACCATCTTTGGCAGAGTTTTCAGCGACACGCCCTCCATTTATGCATGTTATTTCATTTCTTGCTTGCCCCAGGCTTCGGAGGGTCTAGCGTTTGTTTGGTTGAGGTTGCCCAAGGCTTAAAGGAGGGCAAGAGCTGCATTGCCATGACACTAGCTTAGACACTGATGGGTTTGGATGCCTTCTATCGTCGGGAGACAACTAGATTTGCGGGGAGTCCACTACTCTTACAGGTAATGTTTCCCTCCCTACTCACATGTGTATTCTTCACATCACTCGGCCTTCAGGCTCTGTTTTTCTCTCAAAACCCTTCCTCTCTTTTCCCTCCATTCACACGTCTTTATTCTTTAATCTCTTTTATTTTTTTTTATCCCTCCCCAGATATGGTTGATGAACAAGTTGAGAGTAGTGGACTCATGCCCAACATATTCAGCTCACGGCTATTTCTTCCAGCAATGACTAGTTGATGCCCCAGATGAGGGATGGTGGTGCGAATGGATGTGCAGCCTATCTGCTGCCAACATCGTTTGGCGCTGCCCCTGGCTTAGTCTGCCGGTAATGAGCTACAACATGTCTCGCCAACCGGGCATTCAGCTGATTGGGCTGACACACTGTGTCTTTTACTTCCCATTCAGATTCCGGCGTTAGTTCAGGCATCATCAGACTTGCCCGGAAGATGGGGTAGAGTACCCTACTGCATTTCTAGTCCGAGGCACACAGCTAGCTCAGTATGCCACAGCATGGAGAACAAGAGAACTTCTGGCCCCTGCCCCCACTTTCAGTTGTGCCCTTTCTGATGAGTGCATAGCTTGGCTCGATGAAGAGACGTAGGTCGGACCTACTTTGGCATTAGAGGCTTCCACAAGCTCTTGGAGGGGGTGCAGGAACACATAACTATGCCCTGAGTTTATTTGCTTTAATCAGTACTTTCAAGTTTTCTTTATGAATGTAATAAAAAACAACTTCAATTTGTATTCAAGAGTAGGAGAACTCTGTGCTGAAATCAATGAAATTGAAGGTTGTGGGCGCTAAAAATTTTCCGTTATGGTCCCAAAATAGTCTTAGTTGTAAAAAGATTAATTTTGAACAAAATCAACTTTTATTAAAACTTTTAAAAACCATTTTCGATATGGATCAAAATTGGAAACGCCTGAGATCTATCCTCGAGATGCACAACCCCGAATCCCAGCAACTGGAAAGTTGCCCCTAGTCTGAATAGCATTGCACTGAAATCACAACCGAGCTCTTGAATGATGATCACATAGACAAAGTTGATTTGGAAGTGTTTTATAGCTGGACTTTAGAAAGAAGTTGCCTACTATAGACGTCCCCGAACGTCCCGGGAGGGAATACCCCTGTTTTGTTCATTTGGGCTCACTACAGTTCAGGACTCAATGTCACAGTCCTGTATCTAATCTCGCAGAGTGCAATGTAAGACCGATGAATCATCAAAGAGTCCAAATCTGGCAAATCGTTTTAAAAACAGATTTTTTGAAAGAAGTGTCAAACATGGACTGCTTTGCCAGATACAGAGTCGCCACCTAAATATTTTATTTTGGGGAATTTAGGAAACCCTGACTCGTTGCCTAAGGCCACGTGTCCGTCATCACCAAAGTTGTCTCAGCTCGGGAACTTGGGTACGATTGGGGAATGTCACTTCGTGAGCACCCCCGCTCACCCGATCAAAGATCGGCTTCTACTAACCATGATATCGAGTTTTGAAAAACATTACGTGCTCTTATTCCGGTTATTAGCCTAGAATTACTATGTGATGCACACAGCATACAAATATAGACCAGATCGCCTGAATTGGAACAAAATATCAAATGTTTGTTTTTGAAAATGGTTTGCTACTCGCAAGTAGCTTAAAATGCGGATTTTGCCACCCTCGGGTGGGCTTAGAAAATATGATTTTGCCACTCTCAAGTGGGCTTAAAACTCGCAATCGATGAATTGTTCCAATCCAAATACCCTAACCTTCACCCACAGGCATTCAGGCAGTTATATCACATAAGCGGTTAGCCTCATGGTAAACATGCTATCATGGCAGTCACTCACACGCATGCAAGGATGCTAAAGCATAAACACTTACCGAGTACTCCAAGCCAAAACAAAAGCTATGTTAGAAATCCATGCATGATCCTAACTATACAGAAATGCCTAATGCAACACATGCAGGAATGCAACTAAGATAGGCTCGGCTATTCTAAAGATGGCATATGAAATGCTACAACTAACAAGTATTCAACTTGGAATTGAAATACAATGCAGTTAATATGATGCACCGAGCCTGGTGCATGTAATACAGATGAATGATGCAAACATGCAAACATAAGGATGTTAATTGAAACATGCCCTAATCTAACCATCATAAGCTGGTAAATAAAAGGGAGAAAGATGTGGGGTTGGAAGACATACATCACACACACGCACACTTATTACAATTGTGCCATCGCTTGGAGGGTCCGAATAAATAATACAGTCCGAACAAATAATTAACTACTCTAGCTAATTAAATATTACAAAACCCTAATTAATTAACATATTAACTCGGAAAGCAAATAAATTAGCATGCAAGCTAAACGAATGGACTGCCTCAGCTCTGTTCCGAATGATGAAAGATGCATGCATGTTCGAGTCGCCTTGTCGGGAAATTCCTTGCGATGCCTCGATTTGCTTCTGTTTGCAATTGATCCCGGGATACTGCACAAAGCTCCAGACAGCTACTGATTTCTGATTTGCTGCAACAGAGAGCAAGAAAGGGGCATGGCAAAGTATTTTCATATATGTATGCACGACCACTCTCCTGGGAGTGTAGTCCTCGATCCTCGTGCCACCAATCACGCATCTCGATGCATGATGGCCAAGGAGTCGAATTGCACGACTCGATGTGAAATGAATGCACATGAAAACACAACAAGACCTAGACTCCATCATGGATAATCCGTAGTGTCGGCGACCGGGAATTGAGACGCGTTTCGTCACTTTGAGTACGAAACGTCCCTCGTTTCCCGTGTTTGGACTAACCCTACTCCAAACACAATGCGATGAGATGGCATACACAATGCGACTAACATGCAACCTAGCATACGCAATGCTAGGGACTAAAATGGCATACACAATGCACATAAGCTATATGGCATACACAATGCACACATACGAAGATGGCATACACAAAGGCATAATCAAAGCATACACAATGCGATGGTCAAACATGCAACCAACATGAACTAAATGGCATACACAATGCAAGATGGACTTATACCAACATGAGTGGACCTCAGCCACACTCACATCAGTGGCCATATGATGAAAATGAGACAACCGAAATACATGCAAACATGCGCGAATGCGAAGGACCGATCCTAAGGGACAACATGCAGCTCTAACTAAGCATGGCAAGGAATGAAGCATGGCATAGAATGGCACATGATACAGCTCTGAAATGGCACAAAAGATGGTCCCGAAACATGCAAATATGTCACACAATGCATGCTAGGGGGCCGGGGTACCGAAACTAGTGAAGTGCGTTACACTAGAGGTACCCAAAGAAATGCACTAATGGAAAAACCAACCCCAAACAGACCCTAGGCAGGTCTGAAACAGTGGGGAAATGGCCTAAAATGATGGCTTGGAATGCAAAGAAATGGAGCTCATTCAATGGTCCGAAAACAAGGCATTCGTGGACAACTCTCAAGCACACTTAAGGAGTAGAAAACATGGCAATATGGCATTCATACAAGCTCTGAAATATGATGTATATTGGGCCCAAAACATGAACACACCTCAGTATATGCATGGAATGGACCTCAAAACTCAAAGTTAAGCATGGGTATTGAACTACAAGCATGCAAAACAAAGATCATTCAATCATGAGACCCAAAAATAGAGCTAGGGAAGTCCAAAATACACACAATATCAGTTTAAGGCATGGCCAAAAAGTGCTAACATGAAGGGTCAACAAAGCATGCAAAGTAAGTTAGTGAACCATGATTTACACTACAGGTATATGAAGCACATGAGGGCTCACCAAACCAACCAAAAAAAGAAGTATTCCATGCCAAAATATGCCCAAATAACCACTGAAACTCAGTCAACACATACAAGAATGAAATGCTCCTTTGAAAGGCCATGCAAGAGGTTATTCTACACATGTATGATGGACACACAAAATGGAAAAACCACCTCTGAAAAAAGGTTATAAGGGTCCTAAAACCCACCAAAAAGGCCCTGAAATTAGTCTAGGAAGCATGCAAGTGAAAGCCCCTTTGAAAGGCCTTGAATAGGATTGTTCTACACATGCATAATAGACATTCAAAATGGCCAAAAGGGCTTTGGGCAGAGCTTATGTAGACCTTAAAGCTCACCAAATAGGGCCTGAAACATGACTTCAAAACATGCAAATAAGGGGCCCTTTGGAAGGCCAACAAAGCTAGTAAAGAGAACAAGGGGTGAGAGGGTCACCCCTCTTTGATTTTGAAGCTCAAAGACCCATGTTGGCCACTGAAAATCCACTGGATTTTAGTGGCTAAAAGGCCAAACCAAGGCCAATGAAAATGCTCAAATGCATAGCTCAAAACATGAGGAAATGAAGCATGGAAAGGGGTAGATTACCCCCAACAGAAAAACAACCTTAAGTAAACATGTTTATAAGCTCAAAATAAAACTTTTTCCAGTTTATGTCGAAACCCAAAAATGCTTGTAAATAGGGCTAAGATATGAAGAAAAATAATGCAAAAAAAGGGGAAGTAGAGGCTTACCCTTGTAGAGCCGACCCTCAGCAACTTCTGGACCAAGGTAATGAGCATTCAACCTCTGCAAATCAGTTCCAAGGTGCTTGGAGGGATGGTGGAGGTGTTGTGCTAGGAGGTGTAGTGTAATGGGTGCAAGAATAATGGGGTTTGGAGCTTGAAGAAGACAGCTATGGAGAGAGAAGTGTATAAACCTCAGCCAAAAGTTTCTAACCCTTGCAAAAGAAGAGGAGACCCTCTCTTATAGAAGACAAAGGGCCAAGGCTTCTCTAAGAAGCTTCAACAAAGGGTCAAAGCTTCTAAAAGAAGCTTAACCAAAAGGATCAAGCTTCTCCTAGAAGCTAAGCAAAAGGACCAAAGCTTCCTTAAGAAGACAAGCAAAGGGGCTAAATCCCGGAGGATGGGTCAAATGCTTCCCAGCTGGCACAGCTGTGTTGCACTCAGGAAGGGCAAAAAACAAATGGCTAGCCGACCAGTTCAAGTGGTCAGCCCACCACTTGCCCTTGTCGGTCGACCAGGGTTCAAAAAGGTCAAGAAGAAAAGCTGGTCGGCCTACCCATATTGGTGGCCTCCCAGATGAGTACAACACAATGGTGGTATGGGAGACCAGAAAATGTGGCTTAAGAGTGAGAAAAACTAGCTTTCAAAGAAGGTTCAAAAGGGGCAATCACCAAAGGTGGTTGGCCAACCCATATTGGTGGCCTCCCAGGTGAATACAACACAATGGTGATATGGGAGACCAGAAAATGTGGCCCAAAAGTGAGAGAGAACACCTCTCTAACAAGAAAATCGGGCGGCGAAAAGAGAAGTGGTCTCCAAGAAAAAAAGGGTGGTTTCCCACCATACCACCACCTTCTTAACAATAAAAATAGGGTCCATGCCAAAAATGGACCAAGATGGATGCAAAACGAGGGTTCGGGGGCCAAAACGCGCAGCCCGGGGCCCCGAAAACTGACTACTAAGCACCGGAAGTGACGTGCGACCATGAAGGTGGTCTGCCGGGCCACAATCTCCCTCAAGAGAGAGGAAACAAGGTGTGTGCCAAAAATCGGAGCAAACGGAGATAGTTAAGCGGTCCCGAACCGAGGCACACGGTCGACGGCTCCGAAAACCGGAAACTGGTCTCCAAACGGGAAAAATGGCCTACGACCACGAAACATAGCCTACGGCCGCTGAGAGATGGTCTACGAGACCTCTCCCTCCCTTCGGGAAGAGAAAATAGAGAAAACAGGACCTGGTTCGCAAACCGAGGTAAAACACAAAAGTGCCCCGAAGTCCAGAGGCAAGGCTCGCAGCCGAGACTCTGAAACCTCAGAACGAGCACAATATGCATCATCACCGAGCGCTCAATCGGTGACGTCTGAGTCTTAAGGTCAGTCAAAAATGGGGTGTCTCTGGTTGCCCTCTTGATGTAACTCGAAGTCATAAGTGACGGGAGTGAATGTTAAAGCCCAGAGACGACCCATTTTTGACAAAACTGAAGACTTAGACAAAGAGGCAAGATAAACAACGATGTGCCCACAGGCAGGGGCAAAATGCAGAATGATATGCACCAAGCCGGACGTAACTCATGATCATGCAAAGCAGCAAGCTGTAATGAAACACATATTCACAATAGATGCAATAGTTTTAAGCAAGAATGCAAAGCAAAACTCCATTTCATGCAGTTTCAAAAACTGCGGAGAATTTATTCAATTCTTGACATGTCTCACACGGAGAAGATACAATACCTGTGCGGTTCGTCTGGTCGCACTAGCCTCAAATGAACCGTACATACAACATCGTGCCTCATGCTGCTGGGGATCTTTCGCTTCTCCTTGGTTGAACCACAGGTACTACTTTTCTCCCTGACTATGGTCGCAGCTTTCCCTATTCTCTAACAGGGTGACAGACTAGGTTGATTCAGTATCCAGAATTGAGGCGCATATACATGCTATCTCAATCTATGGGGCTACCATACAGATTTCAAGCCGAGGATATACCCCTGGGTATTCAAACCAAACTTCGTCTTGGAAATCCCGAACCTTTGCGTTCTAGGCATGAGCCATTCGAACTCTAGTTTCCACCGTCTCAGTTGGTCTCCTAGGAACTCACCGCTAACACAGACAGGTGGCTATACCAGACCATCGGAAGTCATTCGGGCACGACAAACACCAAAGGAATTGCACCTTTAGAGGATTTAAGGTCTCCTAGACTAGAGAGTGCACAGGACAGTGCGAATGATGCAGAAACAATGTGCACAAGACAGTGCGACACAGAGGGAATGCACAAAACAGTGTGATGTGCAAGAAAGCATGATAAAATGTATGCACAATGCAAGTGAGGTGCACAAAATAGTGCGATGCGCAATAATAGCGTGATAAAATGCTTGCACAATACAAGTAAGATGCAAGACCTGTCACACAGCTTATGACATAGCATCCCATTCATTTGGCACACAGCTCACAACACAACACTTTATTTGTTTGGCACGCGGCTCACAACACAATATTCTGTTCATTCGGCACGTAGCTCGAAACACAACACTCTATTTATCTGGGCACACGACTCTTTTGGGCACGCAACTCATTTTGGGCACACAGCACATGTCGGGCATGCAGCTCATTTCGGGCACATAGCAGATCTCGGGCACATAGCTCATTTCAGGGCACACAGCACATTTTGGGCACATAACTCATTTTGGGCACACAGTTCATTTTTCGAGCACGCAGCTCACAACATAGAATTCTGTTGAGTTGGCACACAGCTTGCTCTGAACACTCAGTCTATGACACAGCATTCTGTTTGCATTTTGAACACACAGCTCAAGCATTCGAATTTTTGAACACGTAGCTCATACTTCTTATCGTGAACACGCAGCTCATACTTCTTATCGTGAACACGCAGCCCATAGTTTTTGAAAATTGAACACGCAGCCCAAACTCTTAAGGTGAACACACAGCCCACAGTTTTTGAAATCTGAACACGTAGCTCAAACTCTTGAGGTGAACACACAGCCCACGATTTTTGAAATCTGAACACGCAGCCCAAACTCTTGATGGTGAACACACAGCCCACAGTTTTTGAAAGTTGAACACGCAGCCCAAACTCTTTGATAGTGAACACACAGCCCACAGTTTTTGAAAGTTGAACACGCAGCCTAAACTCTTAATAATGAACACATAGCCCATAGTTTTTGAAAGTTGAACACGCAGCCCAAACTCTTTGATGGTGAACATACAGCCCACAGTTTTTGAAAGTTGAACACGCAGCCCAAACTCTTGATGGTGAACACACAACCTACAGTCTTTGAAAGTTGGACATGCAGCCCAAACTCTTTGATTCTGAACATGCAGCTCATATACCTCATGTTGAACACGCAGCTCACACATTTGATGGTGAACACACAGCCTACGGTTTTTGAAAGTTGAACACGTAGCCCAAACTCTTTGATGGTGGACACACAACCCACAATTTTTGAAAGTTGAACACGTAGCCCAAACTTTTGATTCTGAACACGCGGCTCATAGTCTTTGAAAGTTGGACACGCAGCCCAAACTCTTGATGGTGAACACACAGCCCATAGTTTTTGAACGTTGAACACGCAGCCCAAACTTTTGATTCTGAACACGCAGCTCATGCTTCATGTTGAACACGCAGCTCACACATTTCAATTCTGAACGCACAGCTCACACTTTATGTTGAACACGCAGCTCATCCACTTCAATTCTAAGCACGCAGCTCATATACCTCAATTCTGAACACGTAGCTCATATACTTCATGTTGAACATGCAGCTCACACATTTTGTGTTAAACACGTAGCTCACACATTTCAATTCTGAATGCACAGCTCACATTTTATGTTCAGGATGTGACGACGGAACTTGCAGAAGTTAAAACAAACTCAGACGCCCGACATTTTCCCTTTTTCTTTTGCTTTGAAGTCTGGACCCTATATAGTTTCAGATAGGTCTTGGTTTTACTGTTCCCACATGACCTGGGTTGAACCCTGTGATTTTTGAAAGAACAAAATCATGTTTTGCAAAAATGTGGAGAACGGCACGGTACTCTGAGCACAAAACGATTTTTTTTTTTTGAAATTGAGAGTGAGAATAAGTTCTCAGCTGGGTATTGAGCGTACGACTGAACACAGCACACCACGTCTCAACAACAAAGAGAAAGACCAGGCAAGACACCCTAAACACATCTATACACCTGAAACGACTCAAAACAAGAATCGAGACAAACAAAACGACACAAACACAACACTCAGCTGTGTTATAAAGGCAAGAGACCTCTCAGTACACGAGGAGCCAGTTCCTCTGGGTATTGTTTCCCACCCTTTCTCACTTGTGATTCTCACATCACTCGGCCCTCAAGCTCTGTTTTTCTGAAAAAGCCATTTTCCTCACTTTTTCTCTTAGCGCACATCTCTCTATTCTTTAATCTCTCATTTTTCATCCCTCCCTAGGGTGGTTGATGGATAAACAGGAAGTTACGGGCCCTTGCCCCTAGCATTCTGCTAGATTCTCTTTCTTCTGCTCACAACAGTAAACTTCCCCCACAGAGGGGTTGTGATGCGGCTGGATGGCAACAGATCTGCAATTGACATTGGTTGACGATGCTCTACTGGGGAGTTTGGATGTGATTAGATCTGTCCAGATGAGGGAATGGAATATCCTGCTCCATTCCAGTTCGTGCTTCTTACTTAGCTTGATACCTCGGTGCTTGGAGGATAAGAGAACTTTCAGCCCTTTGTTGTTAGCTTCAGTTGTGCCCTTTTCTGGTGGGTAGAGTGCCATTTCTGGCAAGTAGAGTGCCCTTTTCTGGCAAGTATGTTGATAACGGGGAAAAGACAAAGCACCTTACTCAACTGTGCCCCTAGTTCATTATTGTGACCATTTTTTGTTTTTGCTTTCTATTAAAACAATTTTGACCAACATGAGAGTTAGATTAACATGCTTGTTCGATTTTCTTATTTAAAATTATGCAAGTTAGGTTATGAGCACTGAAAACTTTCCTTTTTTTGGGTCCAAGAAATGGTCCAGTTTTGGAAAATGGAATAATTTTCGAGAGAATTAGTCAACCTCAGTAAAAGTTCTCAAAAACTATTTTTGCAAATAGTCACTGCTCGACCAACACGGAACTTATGGTCACTGCTCGACCAACACAGAATTTACTCTTGAGATGCACAACCTCGGATCCATAACAATGGAAAATTGTCCCTTGCTTGAATGGCACTGCACGGCAACGGAAAGTTGCCCCTTATTTGAATAGCACCGCGGCGCGTTGGCAACGGAAAGTTGCCCCTTGTCTGAATGGCACCGCAGCGCTTTGTAATCAGTTGTCAGAGTGACAATCACATCCGAACTTTCGGACACAGGAATGACAAAGATGATCAAAGCCATTGCATGGACACAGTCGAATTTGAAGTGTTTTATGGCTGGACTTCAGAATGAAATTGCCTACGTATCCCAAAGATGGGAATCAAGCCTTACGTAGTTCGGGTTGGTACACTCGTGTATTAACCCTCACCTTTTACGCTCTAACTTTTGCCGAGGCCGCCCTTCCGGGTTTTCAACCTTGCGAACTATGTTTTCCTTTTCTTTTCTTTTCGATTCTTTTCGTTTTATTTCTTTTCTTTTCTTTTTCTCTCTTTTTTTTATCTCTTTTTTTTTTCTTTTTTTCATTCTTTGCATTTTTTCTTTTCTTTTCTCTTTTCTTTTTTTCTTGCTCTAACTTTTGCCTGGGTCGCCTTTTCGGGTTTTCGGCCCAGCGAGCCTCTCAAGGGTAAAAGTGTAGCTTTGTCCATGTCAATTGGTTTTAAGATCCCGAAGTCATCTGAATCTAGGAGAATGGCTGCTATTCGCTGACGATGCAGGAGTTCATCTAATGGGGGGCTGAATTTGCCCCTAGCGTTGTGGATACGAACTCGGTCGTCCTTCAGCAATACTTTCTTCTTTCTTCCCTTCTGGGATTTGGCATTCTTGCCAGTCTTCATTGATTTGCAGAATGATCCATCTTCAGCTCTTCGCACACACCTGACATTTTTCTGTCCCTAGTTCCAGGGGTGCTTCTGATCTAGTTTTGCAAGCTTCTTTTGATGATGGCTGGCCTTCTCGACCTGACTTTATTGCCGTTAACGCATAGGCTGCTTCGAATCTGGTCACACAGGCCTCACATTGCGGTTGGCCGTTGAACATTCTGAATTGAGGTCCAAGGTTTGAAAGCAAGGGGTCGAGTCTCAAGGCTGAGAGCGATCCTAAGCTGCACAATCTCAAGAGTGATTCCACACAGGTCTTCATAGGATTGCGCAAAATATTTTTTGAAATCTTTTAAGAAAGCGACTAGTCACTCGCGCCGAAGACAATGCAGAACCAATCTGGATCAAGCCAGGATCTTTCTCAGTACTCACATTAACAAGCATGATTTCATTCATTAAGGGCTTAGCACGCCTCTTTTTCTCTCAGTTGATTAAATTTTTGCAAATCCCGAGGAATTCCTTCCTCTTTGTTTTCAACACATTGTTCAAAAAAGTTTTGAAAAACTTAGGTCAATACAATGACTTAAAGGCACAAAAGAGCAGGTGAAATGCACTGCTGTTTCATTCAAACTTCTGGCACAACTGGCGCAAGGTAGAAGCAAGCACAAGAGTGTGAAAGTCACTACTGTTCATTCAAATCTGTTGGCATAACTAGCTCCAAGGCAGAAACAGACTCAAAAGAAAGTAGAAAAAAAACAAACACAAAACAAGACAGTGATGCCCGAGGTAACACCCCCGGAATCACCCGACTCCTTTACAACAAGACAGACCCTAACAAAAAGACTGACCCAAAACAAAGAGACAGACTCAAAACAACACAACTGAACTGACCTAAATACCCAAGTTAGAAACCACAAAAGCTAGCATTCACAAATGCTCAAAACAGTGCGTGCCATACGCCACATCTGGAGTAAATTGAGTGCCTCCCGCAGGGGGTTCACCTCCTGATCACATTACATTATCCTTCAGATTCACTAATCCAAGGATGATAGACTTTGCTGAGCTTGGTGGGAGGACGACCCCATTGTCAAACAAATCCTGTACTTCGTGGTGAAGACGGAAGCAATTGTCGATGCTGTGACTGGTTTTTTGATGGTACACACAGTACTGGGTAGTATCATGCTTAGCTGGAAGGGGGTTCGGGAGGGGGCGAGGCTCAAGAGGTTTGAGGTGGCCTTTCTCAACAAGGATTTGAAGGGCCTCAGACAAAGGCATATAGAGGGCATGGAAGACCCTGCGACTTCGGGGTGGGTACTTCGAGGTTTGTGGATTTTTGCTGGGTGCACTAGCGAAAGGGTCAGTAGGTGTTGGCTTGGTTTGCCGATCTCTTCCGAGCGCAGGATTAGAGCTCAAAGGATCATTTCTGGTACGACGACCCTTCTCTCGGTTTTCCCCTTGGCTTGAACTGCTATCACTTTGAGTGGGGATAGTGTCATCCACAACCTTTACAGCAACAGCGAGCACCTGCTGTTTATTCAGTCTTCCGACTTTCAAAGCCTTAACAGCCCATAGGAGTTGTTCGTAGGGATCGGTGTCCACCTTCACCTTGTTCTTACCACTCGCCTCAGCTTGGTAGGAGGTTTGAGTTGCTACATCAGAGCGGAGCCCCGTTGTTGTCGATATGCTACTGTCGGAATTTGGGATGGCTTCAGGTTGGCTGAGCTTAATTACAATTCGCCCCAGTAGTGGGGGCTCCTCCGGCATGAAGTTCCCAGCATACGATGTGGTTGGTGGCGGAGCCAACATTCTGTAGGCTAGATTAGCCACAGATCTCTAAAGATCGCCAATCATTCCAATCAACTTGAAAGTGGTAGGCTCACGGGCTTGAAATAGTTGGGGTTCCCAAATCGAATGTGCGGCAGGTGACCTGGATGGGTGTGGCATGTCAACAACGGTCTCACCTTGCATGGTGATTCCCTGGTTTAATGCGGCTGCCATAATCACTATTTTATCTAAATTCAGTGTCATCACGAGTTCGCTGAACTGATCGGAGGTGATGTGACTGGTGACTGATGGATTAGACGTCTGCCTTGTCCCAGCGAAGAACACCGGCTATTCTGAACTAAGTCTCTGAACCCCCCTGAAAGAGAAGACAAGTAGCATTTTAGCCCAATTTCATCAGAACTGACACAGGCATAGCTAAATGACTGTACTCTACTACTGATCACTGTTTTCCAAAATCACTGCCCCAAAAACTGAATCTAATACCCGCAGATAACTGATTCCCAAAATACCGAGCTGGTGCCCGCAGGCCTAATACCCAAACTTGTGAACTGATACATGCATTCCCTGTAGAGACGCACTCTAAAAGCATATAACAGATAAGTGAGAGCCAAAACACCCTTATGTTGGAGAAGGGTTTCCTTGTCCTATTTTGTCAGGAGCTAGGGTTTCACTACGCACGCAGCGGTTTCAAACAACCTATGATTGGGTAAGCAACCTGTCCTAGCTTTGGAATGGTCACTATGGATTCTGAATATGCACTAGGTCAAATGGTCAAAGAGGGTGCCCTGGTAAAACTAGGGTTTGTGTTCCCGTCGTGGCAGAGCCCGCAACCGGTTAGCCTTATGGCACGCTTCTCAAAGCGAGCCTCCGGCAAACCATTCAGGAATAGTATTAGGAAAACACGGTGTCCTAGGCGCACCAATGCAAATGCAATGCAAAGAATCATATAAGTGTAGTCAAAACTAGATATCATGAGTTTGAGTCAAGTTCTCTAAATCCCCAGCAGAGTCGCCAGAAACTGTAGATGTTCCAGAACATCCCAGGAGGGAATCCCCTCGTTTTGTTCATTTGGGCTCACTACAGTTCAGGACTCAATGTCACAGTCCTGTATCTAATCTCGCAGAGTGCAATGCAAGACCGATGAATCATCAAAGAGTCCAAATCCGACAAATCGTTTTGAAAACAGATTTTTTGAAAGAAGTGCCAAGCATGGACTGCTTTGCCAGATACAGAGTCGCCACCTAAATATTTTATTTTGGGGAATTTAGGAAACCTTGACTCGTTGCCTAAGGCCACGTGTCCGTCATCACCAAAGTTGTCTCGGCTCGGGAACTTGGGTATGATTGGGGAATGTCGCTTCGTGAGAACCCCCGCTCACCCGATCAAAGATCGGCTTCTACTAACCATGATATCGAGTTTTGAAAAACATTACGTGCTCTTATTCCGGTTATTAGCCTAGAATTACTATGTAATGCACACAACATACAAATATAGACCAGATCGCCTGAATTGGAACAAAACATCTCATGTTTGTTTTTGAAAATGGTTTGCTACTCGCAAGTAGCTTAAAATGCGGATTTTGCCACCCTCGGGTGGGCTTAGAAAATATGATTTTACCACTCTCAAGTGGGCTTAAAACTCGCAATCGATGAATTGTTCCAATCCAAATAACCCAACCTTCACCCACAGGCATTCAGGCAGTTATATCACATAAGCGGTTAGCCTCATGGTAAACATGCTATCATAGCAGTCACTCACACGCATGCAAGGATGCTAAAGCATAAACACTTACCGAGTACTCCAAGCCAAAACAAAAGCTATGTTAGAAATCCATGCATGATCCTAACTATACAGAAATGCCTAATGCAACACATGCAGGAATGCAACTAAGATAGGCTCGGCTATTCTAAAGATGGCATATGAAATGCTACAACTAACAAGTATTCAACTTGGAATTGAAATACAATGCAGTTAATATGATGCGCCGAGCCTGGTGCATGCAATACAGATGAATGATGCAAACATGCAAGCATAAGGATGTTAATTGAAACATGCCCTAATCTAACCATCATAAGCTGGTAAATAAAAAGGAGAAAGATGTGGGGTTGGAAGACATACATCACACACACACACACTTATTACAATTGTGCCATCGCTCGGAGGGTCCGAATAAATAATACAGTCCGAACAAATAATTAACTACTCTAGCTAATTAAATATTACAAAACCCTAATTAATTAACATATTAACTCGGAAAGCAAATAAATTAGCATGCAACCTAAATGAATGGATCGCCTTACTGTTCAATGATGAAAGATGCATGCATGTTCGAAGTCGCTTTGTCGGAAATTCCTTGCGATGCCTCGATTTCGCTTTGCAATTGATCCCGGATATCGCACAAAGCTCCAGACATCGATTTCGATTTCTTTGCAGAGCAGAGAGAAAGGGGCATGGCAAAGTATTTTCATATATGTATGCACGACCACTCTCCTGGGAGTGTAGTCCTCGATCCTCGTGCCACCAATCACGCATCTCGATGCATGATGGCCAAGGAGTCGAATTGCACGACTCGATGTGAAATGAATGCACATGAAAACAAAACAAGACCTAGACTCCATCATGGATAATCCGGAGTGTCGGCGACCGGGAATTGAGACGCGTTTCGTCACTTTGAGTACGAAACGTCCCTCATTTCCCGTGTTTGGACTAACCCTACTCCAAACACAATGCGATAAGATGGCATACACAATGCGACTACCATGCTACCAAGCATACGCAATGCTAGGGACTAAAATGGCATACACAATGCACATAAGCTATATGGCATACACAATGCACACATACGAAGATGGCATACACAAAGGCATAATCAAAGCATACACAATGCGATGGTCAAACATGCAACCAACATGAACTAAATGGCATACACAATGCAAGATGGACTTATACCAACATGAGTGGACCTCAGCCACACTCACATCAGTGGCCATATGATGAAAATGAGACAACCGAAATACATGCAAACATGCGCGAATGCGAAGGACCGATCCTAAGGGACAACATGCAACTCTAACTAAGCATGGCAAGGAATGAAGCATGGCATAGAATGGCACATGATACAGCTCTGAAATGGCACAAAAGATGGTCCCGAAACATGCAAATATGTCACACAATGCATGCTAGGGGGCCCGGGTACCGAAACTAGTGAAGTGCGTCACACTAGAGGTACCCAAAGAAATGCACTAATGGAAAAACCAACCCCAAACAGATCCTAGGCAGGTCTGAAACAGTGGGGAAATGGCCTAAAATGATGGCTCGGAATGCAAAGAAATGGAGCTCATTCAATGGTCCGAAAACAAGGCATTCGTGGACAACTCTCAAGCACACTTAAGGAGTAGAAAACATGGCAATATGGAATTCATACAAGCTCTGAAATATGATATATAATGGGCCCAAAACATGAACACACCTCAGTATATGCATGGAATGGACCTCAAAACTCAAAGTTAAGCATGTGTATTGAACTACAAGCATGCAAAACAAAGATCATTCAATCATGAGACCTAAAAATAGAGCTAGGGCAGTCCAAAATACACGCAATATCAGTTTAAGGCATGGCCAAAAAGTGCTAACATGAAGGGTCAACAAAGCATGCGAAGTAAGCTAGTGAACCATGATTTACACTACAGGTATATGAAGCACATGAGGGCTCACCAAACCAACCAAAAAAAGAAGTATTCCATGCCAAAATATGCCCAAATAACCACTGAAACTCAGTCAACACATGCAAGAATGAAGTGCTCCTTTGAAAGGCCATGTAAGAGGTTATTCTACACATGTATGATGGACACACAAAATGGAAAAACCACCTCTGAAAAAAGGTTATAAGGGTCCTAAAACCCACCAAAAAGGCCCTGAAATTAGTCTAGGAAGCATGCAAGTGAAAGCCCCTTTGAAAGGCCTTGAATAGGATTGTTCTACACATGCATAATAGACATTCAAAATGGCCAAAAGGGCTTTGGGCGGAGCTTATGTAGACCTTAAAGCTCACCAAATAGGGCCTGAAACATGACTTCAAAACATGCAAATAAGGGGCCCTTTGGAAGGCCAACAAAGCTAGTAAAGAGAACAAGGGGTGAGAGGGTCACCCCTCTATGATTTTAAAGCTCAAAGACCCATGTTGGCCACTGAAAATCCATTGGATTTTAGTGGCTAAAAGGCCAAACCAAGGCCAATGAAAATGCTCAAATGCATAGCTCAAAACATGAGGAAATGAAGCATGGAAGGGGGTAGATTACCCCCAACAGAAAAACGACCTTAAGTAAACATGTTTATAAGCTCAAAATAAAACTTTTTCCAGTTTATGTCGAAACCCAAAAATGCTTGTAAATAGGGCTAAGATATGAAGTAAAATAATGCAAAAAAAGGGGAAATAGAGGCTTACCCTTGTAGAGCCGACCCTCAGCAACTTCTGGACCAAGGTAATGAGCCTTCAACCTCTGCAAATCAGTTCCAAGGTGCTTGGAGGGATGGTGGAGGTGTTGTGCTAGGAGGTGTAATGTAATGGGTGCAAGAATAATGGGGTTTGGAGCTTGAAGAAGACAGCTATGGAGGGAGAAGTGTATAAGCCTCAGCCAAAAGTTTCTAACCCTTGCAAAAGGAGAGAAGACCCTCTCTAATAGAAGACAAAGGGCCAAGGCTTCTCTAAGAAGCTTCAACAAAGGGTCAAAGCTTCTAAAAGAAGCTTAACCAAAAGGGTCAAGCTTCTCCTAGAAGCTAAGCAAAAGGACCAAAGCTTCCTTAAGAAGACAAGCAAAGGGGCTAAATCCCGAAGGATGGGTCAAATGCTTCCCAGCTGGCACAGCTATGTTGCACTCAGGAAGGGCAAAAAGCAGATGGCTGGCCGACCAGTTCAAGTGGTCGGCCGACCACTTGCCCTTGTCGGCCGACCAGGGTTCAAAAAGGTCAAGAAGAAAAGCTGGTCGGCCTACCCATATTGGTGGCCTCCCAGATGATTACAACACAATGGTGGTATGGGAGACCAGAAAATGTGGCTCAAGAGTGAGAAAAACCAGCTTTCAAAGAAGGTTCAAAAGAGGCAATCACCAAAGGTGGTTGGCCAACCCATATTGGTGGACCCCCAGGTGAACACAACACAATGGTGATATGGGAGACCAGAAAATATGGCCCAAAAGTGAGGGAGAACACCTCTCTAACAAGAAAATCGGGCGGAGAAAAGAGAAGTGGTCTCCAAGAAAAAAAGGTGGTTTCCCACCATACTACCACGCTCCTAACAATGAAAATAGGGTCCATGCCAAAAATGGACCAAGATGGATGCAAAACGAGGGTTCAGGGGCCAAAACGCGCAGCCCGGGGCCCCGAAAACTGACTACTAAGCACTGGAAGTGACGTGCGACCATGAAGGTGGTCTGCCGGGCCACAGTCTCCCTCAAGAGAGAGGAAACAAGGTGTGTGCCAAAAATCGGAGCAAACGGAGATAGTTAAGCGGTCTTGAACCGAGGCACACGGCCAACGACTTCGAAAACCAGAAACTGGTCTCCAAACAGAAAAAATGGCCTACGACCACGAAACGTAGCCTACGACCATTAAGAGATGGTCTACGAGACTTCTTCCTCCCTTCCAGAAGAGAAAATACAGAAAACAGGACTTGGTTCGCAAACCGAGGCAAAGCACAAAAGAGCCCCGAAGTCCGGAGGCAAGGATCGTAGCCGAGACTCTGAAACCTCAGAACGAGCACAATATGCATCATCACTGAGCGCTCAATCGGTGACGTCTGAGTCTTATGGTCAGTCAAAAATGGGGTGTCTACACCTACGTATCCCAAAGATGGAAATCAAGCCTTACGTAGTTCGGTTTAGGTTCACTCGTGTATTAACACTCTCCTTTTGCGCTCTAAGTTTTGCTAAGGCCGCCCTTTCTGGGTTTTCAACCTTGCGAGCTCAGTTTTTATTATTTCAAATTTTTCATGCTTTAACTTTTGCCTAGGTCGCCCTTTCGGGTTTTCGGCCTAGCTAGCCACTCAGGGATAGTATTTCTTCAACTTGTCCATGTTGATCGGCTGGGAAAACTCAAGGCCATCCAAGTCCATAAGGATGACAGCTCTACCCGAACAGATAGACTTGATGATGTGGGGACCAGTCCAATTGGGTCTAAACTTGCCCCTAGGGTCGTGGATGGGAACTTGGTTGTCTTTGAGCACTAGATCCCCTTCTTTCAAATTCCTGGACTTAACCTTCTTGTTAAAAGTCCTGGAAATTCTTCGTTGATAACCCTGGACATGATACAGTGCTTTCAGCCTTCTCTCGTCAAGCAGTATGAGTTCTTCAAACCTACTTTGCTGCCAATCTGCCTCTGCTATCTGGCACTTAGCCATAACCTGCAGTGACAGAACCTTAACTTTGATAGGCAGAACAACCTCCATCCTATAGACCAAGGAATACGAAGTTGCCCCAGTAGATGCTCGAATTGAAGTCCGGTAGCACCAAAGAGCAAATGGCAGCTTATCTGGCCAATCCCTGTAGGTTTCCACCATCTTCTGCAGAATGTGCTTGATGTTCTTGTTGGCGGCCTCAACAGCTCCGTTGGTTTGCTGCCGATATGTGGATGACTTATGAAAAGCCATGTTGTATTTCTCCAACAAGTCGATCACCTCCTTCTTGAAGTGGGAACCATTGTCCGAAATAACCTCATTCGGGACGCCATAGCGACAGATGATGTTGTTTCTGATGAACTTAGCAACATGCGACGCCTTCAACACTGCGTAAGATTGGGCCTCAACTCACTTTGTAAAGTAGTCTATCGCTACCAGAATGTACTCATGCCCGTTGGACCCCTTTGGAGTGACTGCCCCAATTACATCAATCCCCCAGACTGAAAAAGGCCATGGCAAAGTCATGTTGTACAGCTTCAACGGCGGAATGTTCATGCGATTTGCATGGATCTGGCATTTGTGGCATCGCCGAACAAAGCTAATACAATCCTTCTCCATGGTTGACCAGTAATAACCCTGTCTAAGGATCTTTCGGGCTAGCATCACCCTGCTCATGTGCACTCCGCACTCTCCTCCATGGATGGCCTCCATCAGGCGCTTAGATTCTTCAGCATCAACACATACCTTATACATCCCGAAATGACCCTGCTTGTACAGTTTACCTTCGTAGACGATGAACTGAGCAGCCATGCTTCGAATTGCCCTTCTATCTTTGGCATTTGTCCCTGGTGGATATGCCTCATTTTCCAACATGTTCTAGATGTCGTAATACCAGGGGTTCTGATCTTGTACCTCATCTATGGCAGCAATCAGCTTGTAGGCTGGCACGAATTTCTGTTCAATGATGATCGGACGCATCTGGACTCCAAAAGGATGTCTATCATAGAAGATAGAGTTACTAATGAATTAGCGAACCTGTTGTTCTCTCTTAACAAATGAGCAAAGTTCAGTTTTTCAAACCGAGGAATCAGAACGTCCAAGGTCTGGTGATAGATCTTCATCTTTTCTTCTTTAACTTTCCAATCTCTTTAGCTTGAGATACAACAAGGTTCGAGTCCCCGATGACATCCAACCGTTTCCAGGGCGGTTTCTAGTCCAGCAATACATGCCTTATATTCTACTTCATTATTCGATACCTTGAACTGGAGCTTGAAGGCTAAGGGTATGCAGGAATTGTCGGGTGCTATCAGCAACACCCCTATCCCATACTTATACTGGTTTGATACTCCGTCAAAGTACATCGTCTAGGTTTCTTTTTCAACATGCAGAATGGCTTCATCTGGGAACAAATATTTAACTGCTTCATCTCCCTCTACTGGGTGATCAGCTAGGAACTCTGCTACCGCTCTCCCTTTCACTAACTTGCGCGTCATGTACTTCAGATCAAATTCGGGAAGTAGAGGCAACCAACGGGCTAGCCTACCCGTAAGCGCTTGTTTCTGAAAGAGATATTTGATGGGATCTAATCTCGAAACCAGTATTACGGAGTGAGCTAACAGGTAGTGCCTTAACTTCCTAGTAGCCCACACCAAGGCTAGACAAGCTTTCTCCAGCGGAGTGTAGCGAGTCTCATATTCCAACATTTTCTTGCTCAGGTAGTAGATAGCGTTCTTCACTTTATCCTTAGATTCCTGCACAAGCATGCAGCCCATCGTCATTTTGATCACTGATAGGTACAGAATCAACGGTTTCCCCAGCTCAGGCAGCGATAACATAGGTGGGTTCTGTAGATATTACTTGATCTGCTCGAAAGCTACTTGGCATCGGTCATCCCATTAGAACTTCTTCCCTTTCTTCAGGAGACCAAGCAGTGGTTCACAAGTCAAGGTTAATTTTTCAATAAACCGTCTTATGAATTGCATTTTACCCAGAAAGCCTCGCACCTCTTTTTCAGTCCTTGGTGGTGGCATTTCTAAGATGGCCTTGATTTTGGAAGGATCAACCTCGATACCCCTCTGTGTGATCAAGAACCCTAGCATTTTCCCTGCTGTAACACAAAAAGTACATTTCTAAGGATTTAGCCGCAACCAATACTCTCTGATCCGTTGGAAAAATTTCTACAAGGCAATGTTGTGGCCCTCTCTTTCCTTAGACTTGACAATCATGTCATCCACGTACACCTCAACCTCTCTATGGATCATATCGTGCAAATCGTGGTTGCAGCCCATTGATATGTAGCCCCAGTATTCTTCAAACCGAACGGCATCACCCTATAGCAATAAGTTCCATACAGGGTAGTGAAAGCAGTTTTCGTCCTATCTTCGGGTGCCATCAAAATCTGATTGTAGCCTGAAAGCCCATCCATGAATGAGAGCAGCACATGCCCAGCAGTAAAGTCCACTAATTCGTCGATATGCGGCAGAGGAAAGTCGTCCTTCGGACTGACTTTGTTCAAATCTCTGAAGTCCACACATACCCGAATTCTGCTGTCTTTCTTCGGCACCGGAACTATATTGGCCAACCAAGTTGGATACTCAGATACTAACGGGAACCCTGCGTCGATCTGTGTAGTGACCTCTTCTTTGATTTTCAGAGCCTAGTTCGGGCAGATCCTTCGAAGCTTCTGCTTAACAGGTTGGCCCTCTGGGTCAAGAGGGATCCAGTGCTGTACAATCTCAGGATCGATTCCAGGCATGTCTTCATAGGACCACGTGAAAACATCTTTGAAATCTTTTAATAAGGCGACTAAGCGCTCGCGTTCCTCAGAAGACAACATGGACCCGATCTGGACCAGTCACGGGTCCCTCTCAGTACCAACATTAATTAAGGTGATTTCATCAACCAAAGGTTTTACAAACCTCTCCTACTCTTGATCAATCAAACGTTTCAAAACTGGAGGAATTTCTTCCTCGTCGTTTTCATCAAAATTTTGAAAGTCCTGATTAATGTAATAAACTAAAGGCACAGAAAAATGCTCAGAAGCCACAGCTGTACAATTCTCATTAATAACATCCAGTCCGTCTGATCCTTTGGTTACAACAGACTCAAAGGAAAAAGAAAAAGACGACCTGGATAGGACAGTGGTATCCGAGTTATCACCCCCAAGAATACCTGGCTCTAACTCAGAAGAACCGGAATCTGATTCTGACTCCGCAGACTCTATGGAATCGGATTCTGGTTCACTACCTGACCCAGAACTACTCAATAAAAAGCCCTCCTCGTACTGCCAGATGAGGGAGGGTGCGATGGATGCATCGAGAATGCCAGAAGATGGGCCCACAGCCGCTTCATCCCTAATCATGGAAATTGAGAAGTTATCCCCCAAGCATTCCGATACGATCTGAGGATCTGAGAGGAGACAAGTCAGTGCTACCCCATCTCAATTTCTGTGCTTTTGAACTCATCCTCCTTGCACTGCTCAGCCTCAGCTGGTGGGTCTATTTGCTCTTCGGCAACTTCATCCTCGGACAACTGAAGGTCAAAATAGATCTCGAAGCCGGGCAAACGCCGCTTCTCTGAATTTAGCTAGGGCTCCGGAGAGCCGCAAAACGGGAAGTCTTCCCCTTCTCGGACAAAACGTCCATTCAAGGTTCCTTGGATAGGTCTGTGCATTAGCACATAGTGTTTCCCAGCTTACTTAGCGTTGGCTCTTCCAGCCATTTCCCTTCCTTTTCTCGCCCAATCCTCTCTGGTAGGTGAGTAACCAAATCCAAAGGTATATGGGTTATGTGGCACTTTGGCTAATGTTGCGACACCCTTCCGGTCACTGCGCCTCAATCCCATTCCAGGCATGTGTTGAAGCTTATTTATGAGGTAGACAGATTGTGCACTGACGTACAGTCCCTCATAAACAGCTAGTATATCCTGTACAACCCGGGCCTCAACTAGGGTGAATCCCGACAGAAAGACATCCTCTACGCCGTGCTTAATCTCCATAACTGGTGTAGAAACCTCTGGCGGCAGATGTATGGACGAGTTCCCAAAAACAATTGCCACCCCCTTCCTATGGGGATACTTCAGCATCTGGTGTAAGGTGGAAGAGACAGCCTTCACTTGGTGCAGCCACGGCTACCCAATGAGTAGATTGAAGGTGGCTGAAACATCCAAGACATGAAACTTGATGTCCTGCTACCCCAAGCCGACCTGAGTCTTGATCTGTATCGTCTCCATCACCTCCCGACTGGTGTTATCATAGGCCCGTATCACCTAGGCTATAGGCACGAAATCTGTGGGCTTCAACCCGATAGCATACGCCATTCTCGATGGACATACATTGATTGCAGATCCCGTGTCAACCAAGACCACCAGTATCCATTTCTCCTTGCACTCCATAGAGATGTAGAGTGGCTTGTTATGATCAGAGCCCTCAGGCGGTAGTTCTTTGTCGGTGAAGGTCAAAGTTGGGAAAGCTCCTCTCGGGAATACCAATCCCACCAACTGCTCGGGCGTTGTATTGATCGAAAGCTTGGCCCTATCTATGGCTGTAAGGACGGCCTGTCTGTGAACCCTTGAGGCCATAAGCAGTCCTTAGACGGAGATTTCTGCTTGAATTTTCTTTAGCTGTTTCAGCACAACTTCGTCCACTAGTAGTTTTTCTTTCTACCTCTTTGCTTCTTTGTCCTTTTCAGATGCCTCCGACTGGTCCAAATGTGGGGGCTTGAAATACTGCCCACTTCGAGTCATATGGTCAATCTCCTCGACATACCAGGTGTCATCTGGTTGATTTTTCCCCCAGTCTTCGTCAGTGTGGACAAGACGTAAATCGTCGTCTTCCCACCACATCCCATCAGTAACTGACAGGCAGCCGTCCAGTTCTGTTGTAACTGTTTTTGTGCTCACAGCATATTCCGCGCTCTCAGGTGCCTTGGCTTTTCTAGCCCTGTTATCGTTCTCGATTCTCTCTTGCTCAATCTACTTCAGCGTGGTTTCTTGCTCCGTGTCGGCTGTACACAAACTGCCCGAATCCTGAGCAAAATTCTTCGTACCGGTGCTCTCTGGCAATGCTTCCTAATTCTCGGCCATTCCGGCCACCATAGGTGTTCCCGTTTCTGACGATCCCTATTCTGGCTGAGGCTCTTCAATAACATCTAGCTCGTCACTGAGCCATTTGGTGGTATCTGCTGATCCATTCAAGTAGAACCAATTGATGCTCACATCCCCCGGGTTCTACTCATCAAAGAACTGAAGGTTGCTCTGATATCCTCCTTTAGCTCAGCAAGGTCATCTAGCCCCTGACTTGGTCCATCTTCTCGAACCACATCAACCTCTGCCCCAGTTGGCAACTCTACTCTCGGCTTAGCTTGATTTGCTGACACAATATAACCACACGGGTTGTATGCTTCCTCAATAAAGCTCCCAAATCCCTCAGGCTCTGAATCAATATTCCCATTCTCCTCCAAGATAACCCCGATTTTGTCTTCGACAGTCACCACCACTGGCTTGGGCTGGGTTAGGGAGGTGCTCATCATGCATAAGTCTGTGCTATCTGGGATGAACACCTCAGGCTTGGGTAGGTGGGATGGAGTGATGTATATGCTAGGGTCATACGAGATGGCCGCGGTTTGGATCAGGTTTATTTGCTTGGGTGGAGGAGGGTTGTTGTTATGTGGTGGGAGAGGGTTAGTGGTGACATTCGGCTTCTCTGGAGGCATAATCACCTTATTGTCAATGAGAGCTTGAATCTCATGACGTAGTCTGAAGCAGAGGTTGGTGTCGTGACCGTGCTGCTAATGAAAGGCGCAATATTTGGTTGGGTTATGTATTGGAGGGAGGTTATTTGGTAGTGGCCGCGACTCCAGGGGCTTTAGATGCCCCTTTTTGATTAAAACCCCCAAGGCTTTGGACAGAGGCATGTACAGTGGAGTAAAAGTCCTCTGGCCTCGGGGTGGATAATTGTTTGTTTGTGAGCTGGTTCTGGATGCACCGGTGAAGGGTGTAGCTATTTTTGATGTGGTGGTGACCATGCCGACGTCTGAAGTTCTAGTAGTTGCAGCACTACTCGTGCCTGCAGTTGAACTGCGGGTAAATGCCTTCTTAGGCTGTTCCTTGTCCTAGTCGATCAGACCCTGTTTCATAGCATCTTCAATCTGTACCCCAATCTCGTGTAAGTCTGCAAAGGTGGAAAGGGGTAAGACGATCATTTTCTGCATCAGCTTGGGTTGGAGGTTGCGCACAACCATCCTTATCTGATCTTTCTCAAGTGGCTAAGTTGTCATCATGGAGGCCTTAGCCCTCTATCGAGTGACAAGTCAGAAAAGCCTTCCTTTGGCTCTTGCCTAGTCGCTTCAAGATCACGGGTCGTGACCTCGATCTGGGTGTTGTATGAATATTGTGCAATGAAGGCCTCAGCCATCTCCTCCCAACTTCTTTTCACTGAGTCCTCCAGCTTGGCATACCATATGGCCGCAATACCCGATAGGGTCCGACGGAAGAGTGATAGTTTCTGGAGTCTCATCAAGCCCATTGGGCGCAGAATATCTGAGAATAACCTCAGATAAACCATAGGATCACCTGAACCATTAAAACGATCTATGTGAGGCATCTTGAACCTATCCGGCAATGTAACCGCTGAATCGGTGTATCCGTCTTCTATGTCTGGGATCGAGTTGACTTCCTGGGCTCGCTGGAACAGCTTTTCAAGCTTACTCACTTTCAGCACAGTTGGATCTACCTCAAATTCAAACGGTGTGTCCACTGGATTAGCCGGTGTTTTAGACAGCTGAGGTAGGACTGGGGGTGGGATTGCCCCAGTTGGCATGTCTGTATTCTCCTGGACGTTTACAGTTTCCTGGAGTGTTGGAACCCTAGGTGGGGGTGAGGGTGGATGCAAAGCAGATGCTCTGGCTTGTTGTGGTTGTTGCTGCTGTTGAAGCTTGGCAATCAGTTCTCCTAACGACAAGGACCTCTCCACTGGCAACATCCCGCATGGCTTGTATGGTCTCTTGGAGCTGATGCATCATGTCCTCCATACCAGCCATAAGGTGCTGATCTGACTGAACAGGTGTGTATTCCCTCTCTGAGGTAGAAGCAGGTATCCCAGCCCAACTGCGCACAGGTGAGGCGGATAATGACCGATCTGAATCTAACAGATCTTGACGATCTAGGCTGGATGACCTCCGTCTCAAATCGGGGTATGCAAGAAACATTGGTTGTCCGTCAACTAGATCCTCAGATCGATGAATTCTTCCAATTCGAGTCCAGAGTGCTCCGGGGGAATCTGCCTCCTCGGAAGCAATGATGCAATACTACCTTGCAAAAAGATAAATAAAGCAAAATAAGGAAACAACAAGCAGAAAAACAGACAGTATTTCGGCTTAAATAAAGACAACACACAGTTGATAACATAAGTTGAACAAAATGTTCTTAAACACTGATCTCTGCCCCCAAATCACTGCCTCAAATCTGATACCCCCAAATACTGATGTCCTCAGACTGATACCCAGACTTGCAACTGATACATACAACCTGTAGAGATATGCTCTAACAGCACATATCAAGCAAGTAAGAGCCAAAAACACCCTTATGGTGGGGTAGGGTTTCCCTGTCCTATTTTTTTCAGGAGCTAGGGTTTCACAATGCACGCATGCGGTTTCACACAACCTATATTCGGGTAGCAACCTATCCTAGTTGGAATGGTCTTTATGGCTTCCGATATGCATTAGGTCGAATGGTCAAATAGGGTGCCTCAGCAAAATCGAGGTTTGTGTTTCCATTGTGACAGAGGCTGTAACTGGTTAGCCTTATGGCACGCTTTTCCAAGCAAGCCTCAGGCAAACCATTCTGGAATAGCAGATGGCAAACATTGTGACTTAAGCGCACCAATGCAAATGCAATGCAAAGAAACACATAAGTGTAAATAAAACAACATATCATGATGTTCGAGTCAAGTTCTCTAAATCCCCAGTGGAGTCGCCAAAAACTGTAGACCGCCTCGAACTCTTTCCGCGCGCCCTCTTTTTCGGAGAGGGCGCGAATTGGGTTCTAGCTACTACAGTTCAGACTCCTATCACGGTTCTGAATCTAATCTTACAAAGTGCAATGTAAGACTGATAAATCACCAAAAAGTCCAAATCCGGCAATTGGGTTTGAAAAATCAATTTTGAATCAAAAAGCGCCAAATATGGACTGCTTTGCCAGATTACAGAGTCACCACCTAAATATTTTATTTAGGAAAATTTGGGAAACCCTGACTCATGCCAAAGGCCACGTGTCCGTCATCACTAAAGTTGCTTCGACTCGGGAACTTGGGTACGAGAGGGGAAGGTCTTGAAATGAGCACCCCCGTTCGCTCGATCAAAGATTAGCTTCTATTAACATAATATGTTGTTTTATAAACACATTTGTTCTTATTCTGATTATTAGCTAACTTACTATGTGATGCGCACAACACACGAGTATAGACTCAATCACGAGAATTAGAACAAAACAATTCATGTTTGTTTTTTCGAAAACGGTTTGAAAGTGCTACTCGCAAGTAGGCTAAAGCGTGGATTTGCGACCCTCAAGTGGGCTTAAAACATGATAATTTGCCACCCTCAAGTGGGCTTAAAACTCATAATTATCGAATTGTCCCAATTCAGGCAATCAAGCCTCTACTCACAGGCATTCATGTAGTTAATCAAATAAGCACATAGCCTCATGGCAAGCATGCTAAACATGGCAACATACACAACTCATGCAGTATGCTAAAGCGTAAACACTTACAGTGTACTCCAAGCCAAAATAGAAAACTAGTTAGAAATCAATGCATGATCCTAACTATGTCAACAATGCATAATGCAACACATGCAAAATGCAACTAAATAGGCTCGACTATCTAAGATGGCATATGAATGCAACACTTAATAACATGTATTCAAATAGGTATTGAAATACGATGTAGTTTGAATGATGCGCCGAGCCCGGTGCATGCAAAAGAAATGAATGATACAACATGCATAGCAAAACGTATGCTAATCGAAATATGCCCTAAACTAACTATCGTAAGCGGTTAAATAAAAGGGAGAAAGAAATGGGGTTGGAAGACATGCACACACGCACGCACCCTTATTACAACAGTGCGCCCTCTCGAAGGAAGGTCCGAATGAATAAGAGCTAAACTAATCTAAGCTAAGCTAAACTAACTAATCTAATTAAGCTAATTAGACTAATTATTACAAACCAATAAAGAAATAGCTAAACTAAGCTACTTAAATATTACAACACTTAATTAATTAACAAATTAATTAAATTACAAATTCAAATGCTAACTAACAAGCAAAGCACTAAATTAAAATACTTCGGCTCTGTTTGAAGCTATTGAACATGCATGCTTGCGTTTGGTTTCTCGCCCCGAAAAGCTCTTCGGTTTACTCCTGAGAGGCTCTGTTTGCAGGGTGTCTTCAAGAACTTGCTGCTAAACCTTACCAAATCCATGCTGGGGAGTGCACCAGTGGCCTGCTGGCCATAAGGAGCTACTGCCAGCCATCTGCCGGCCAAAGATGGCCCCCTGCTGGCCAACAATGAGAGGGTCTTGAAGCCATCAATGTGGCATCTTAGCCTTTGGTGTCTTTGTGACACCAAACTGCAACAGAGCACAAAATAGAGGAAAATAGAGGGTCTCCCAAGGATATGTATGTACTATGCCATTCCTTATCATCTCAAAACATCAAGGGAGAGATACCACCGGATCCAAGACCATCAATCAAGCATTTAGAATGCATGATAGCCAAAGATCCAATCTTGTACACATTCAATAAGTGCAATGCAAACAAGACTCTAAGACCATGGCCTTATCATGAGTGATCATGGAGACGAAGAGAATTGGCTCATTTTCATTGCTTTGAGTATGAAATGGACCAATTCGCCTTGTGTTCAATATAACGTCCGATTGAACGCAATGCAATGCAAACAACATGCTTATCTTGGCATGTTTTACTTGGTTGATTTTGTTTACACATTTTAACATTACCAACCATTCTTTAATTGGTTAAGTCCGAATGTGAAAGTCCTCTAATGATAAGGGGTCAACCAAAAGGGGAGTTTAAGGCATGAGAGGGATGCTGCCTTTGGCTAGGAGGAACCCTCGAAAGAGGGTTAAAGCCATTTAAGCATCAACCCTTCCTCATGTTTAAACACAACCTTAAGGCCAAACAACCCTCAAAGCAAATTGAAAAATGAAGAAATGAGGGAGATGACAGATATTCAATGCTGATATGGCATGAAACACAAGACTCTAATATGCAAACAACGTATGCACAATATGTTAAGAGACTTAAGCATTAAAACAAGCGAAGGACACAACACTAGAATCATGCTATACAATGCTCAATGGATAACATCAGCCCTAAATAGACCTCATGCATGCCAAAATAGTAGCTGAAATGTGATGAAACTTAAGCACATGAAGTAAGAAAAGCATGCTCAACTTATGGCTCGCAAGCAAGGCACAAAGCTCAACTCTCGAACACATTGAAAGAGTGATATATATGAGAGTATGGCAGAGGTATAAGCACTGAAATCATATGCCAAATGATGACATATCATGCAAACATCACAAGTATAGCATGCAAGAGGCCCTAAAACTCAAAGCTAGTCAAGGCATTCATACAAGAGGCATGCAATACATAGTCTAAATAGCCAAGCCAGCTCTGGACAGAGCTCAAACATGCCAAGTTAAAGGCCAAAAACATACTGAAATGGTAGCCCAAGAGCTTAGACAAGCATGCATGCAAATTGGCTCATGATCAAGGCATAAGGCACAACTCTTTAAAGCATTGAAAGAGTGGAATATGTGAGAGTGTGACTACAGTATACACACTAAAAATCATGTATGAAATGAGGTTAAGGTATACAAACACTTCAAATAAAGCATGCTAGAGACTTTGAAACTCAAAGCTAGTCAAGGGCCTTTACACTACAACCATACAAAGCAAGCTTCACATGGCCAAGACCACTTAAAACAAAGCTTAATCATGGCAAAACATGAGCAAAAACATGCTGGAGTATAGTCCAAACAAGCTAGGATGATAGGCATAAAGCATGAAGCATGAAGCATGAAGCATGTTAGGCCAACAAGTAGGATTACACTACAAGTATAAGATGCAAGCAACCAATGACCAAACCAACCAAAAAAAGAGTTATGGTAGATCCAAAAAGTCACAAAATCATGCTTGAGCTAAGTCACAAAAGAGTAGAAAAGCATGCTCAAGTATGAGGCCAACAATGCATGCAAGCAAGACAAAAGGAGAGGGGACCACCCCCTCCTATTTTGACCTCCAAAACCAACTTTTTACCATTGAAATTTCTCTGAATTTTAGTGGTTAAAAGGCCAAGCAAGGGGTGATTCAAAAGCTTAGAGTGTTGGCTCAAGAGGCTTAACAAGCCAAAGATCAAAAGAGGGGAACCACCCCCCTAACCACACAAGGCTCAAACCAACATTTTCATGCCTTAAAATTAGAGCTTTTTTGAGATAAAAACTAGCTTCAAAGTTGCATACAAAGATGGTAAAGCAATGAACTAGAACAAAGCTTAAAAGGGTGAAACTCTTACCCTTGAAGCACAACAAGAAGACAGCAAGCCTCTGAGCCAAAACCAAGCCAAAACCACTCCAATGAGCCCCAACAAGGCTTCCAAGAACCTCAAGCCTAAGGTTAAGGTGTTTGACTAGGTGTTTTGGTGCAAATATGAAGAGAAAACACCATTTCAAGCACAGAATATAGAGAGAGAGAGAGAGAGAGAGAGAGTATTCTAAAGAGAGAGAGAGAGAGAGGAAGAAATATCTCAGCCAAAATTTTCTAACCCCTTGCTTGCATATAGATGAGCCCTCTATATAGGTGATACAATAGAGCCTTGAAGAGATCCAGCCATCCACGTGGGTGTAGATGAGCTAACCTGTGCAAACAGTTGTCAAAATATCTGCAAAAATATTTGTTAACACATTGGTGGCTGGCCGGCCATCAGTGATGGCCGACAGTGCCTATTGGTAGCCGACAGGGCAAAAATCATGGCCGGCAGGCCATCATGAACATCAATATGGAAGGACCAAAGCACGGTCCAAAAATGAGACAGAATGGAAATAGGGTTTGGAAGGATCAAACCTGGAGCATTCCGTCGTGAAAGTCGAACATCTGACGAGTAATCAAACTTGTTGTTGGATGAACCTACAAGAATATCCAAGTCTTGAGGACGGTCAAAAATGGAGTGTCTACAGTTCTTCATAAGAGAGATCTTCTTAAATTTTCAGGTTCTCATAATCGACAACATGCTCTGAATCTTGAAGATATCTGTAGACATCCCATTTTGACCGCCCTTAAGACTTGGGCACCTCACTCTGAACACTCAATGATGAAATATTATACTGTGTAATCTTTTGAATCTTTTGTAAAAGAATTTGGTTTCGAGCTTCAAACCAAGCCTTCCACCCCATTTGGACCAAAGCCCTTTTTTAGCCTGACCACTCAGTGAGCAACAAGGCAAAAACAATTGGCTGGCTTGCCAATTTATGAACGGGTTGTACAATAAATTGGTCGGCTGACCATGTTTACCAAGAGCAGATATTTGACAGTTGTAGCTACACTCATGCACGAGCTCCGAGCCAGTTGTCCTCTTTTAGATGTTTCCGATGTGAGATGTTGTTTTTCTATAAATACATGACCTCCCCTCATGGTTTGGGATTAGAAAAAATCTCCCAAGTGCCTATAGCTTGTCCAACACACTTCTTTCCTCTCTTGCAATATGCATACACCATAGATGCACTATACAAGCTTGAACTTGAAGCTTTTGTTGAGATTCTTGAATACAATTTTAGCTCCTTGAGAGTGCTTAACTTGTGGTTTGTTAATTAAGAAGCTTTTCATCTCTTTCTAGAGGTAAACTTTGAACTTTTTTTATCATATTTCCTCTCTCTTTTCTTTGTCTTTACATACTGATTTCAGAGCTTTTTTTAAGCTTAAAATATGATTTAAACTTTGTTAAAAGTGAGTGAGCTAGCCACCCTTCCATTGACTAGCTCACTAGTTGTGTACCTCTTTGTTTTGTTTTGTTTTTTTTTTTTCACTTTATTTGGTAAATTTTAGTACCCTTTTAACACTGTTTTTGGCTTGTTTTTGTGTGATATGACTTGAATATGGGCTTATAAAAGGGTCCTAGTCCTTCCCACTATTTGTGCTCTTACTTCTTATGCTTTACATACCATATTTGTGTTGTTGTAAGTCCTCTCGGATTTGGTGTGTTTAGGATATAGCAGCTAATTCGTTGAGTTGATCATTTTTAGCTTTCATTATGTCTCTTGGAACCTTGTGGTCATGGGAGGATTAGAGCTTAGGCTTAGCCACCCCGCCACAAGTTTTCTTATCTAGTGTAAATTTCTTGCTTTCATATTATTGTTGACCACCTTGAAGCTAGGTAGTAGCTTCTATGTTCAAAGTGTTGAAAAACTCTCTTATCAATCATTTTTGAAACATAGAAATGGATATCTCATCTTTGTTCCATGAAAAAGAAGAGTTGTCAACAACTTTAGCAAGTTGTGTGTTTAAGCTTTAATAGATAGCTTGCTCTTTGTCTTTTTTTTCTTTACTTGCTTTGTCGCTCCTAAAGAGCTCTTTATTTAGAAGTGTTGAAAACTTTCTTCTATTTCCACTTTGAAGCATAGAAAGGGGTGTTTCATCTTTATCCCATGAGTAGGGAGATGAGTTGACAACACTTTTTAAGTTATTACTTTTTATAGCGATTCTGGTTTAAGACCCGACCTATGTGATATTCTAGATTCGAGTTTCTTGGTTTTGTATGGTTGTTTTTGTTTTATTCCTCTTTTCCCTCCTTGAGTTTGGCTATCGGGATGTGTTGGTTGTATTTGGAACAGGTTGGTACATTGTTTTTCAAAAACCTTGTTGTTCAGAATTTTGCTCTTACGCTTGAGCGTTATTTCTTGGGCTCGAGTGGCCTTGATGATTTCTCAATACTTTTGCAGACCTGCAAAACTACTGGGAGAGTGTATTCTACGCTCGAGCTGCTGTAGATGCGCCCGAATGTCCCGAGAAAATCCCGTTTTGTTCATTGGGCTCACTACAGTTCGGACTCAAATGTCACGGTTTTGAATCTGATCTTGCAAAGTGCAATCATCACCAAAGAGTCTAAATCTGTCAAATCGTTTTGAAAAACTGATTTTTGAGAAAAAAGTGCCAAACATGGACTATTTTTCCAGATACAGAGTCGCCACCTAAATATTTTATTTTTGGGAAATTTAGAAAACCCTGACTCGTGCCTAAGGCCACGTGTCCGTCATCACCAAAGTTGCCTCGGCACGGGAACTTGGGTACGAGAGGGGAAGGTCATGCAATGAGCACCCCCGCTCGCCCAATCAAAGATCAGCCTTTACTAACATGATATCTTGTTTTTGAAAACACATGTGCTCTTATTCCGGTTATTAATCCTAGAATTACTATGTGATGCGCACAACATACACGTATAGACTGGATCGCCTAAGTTGGAACAAAACATCTCATATTTGTTTTTAAAAACGGTTTACTACTCGCAAGTAGTCTAAAATGCGGATTTTGCCACCCTTAAGTGGGCTTAGAAAACATGGTGATTTGCCACTCTCGAGTGGGCTTAAAACTCGCAATCAACGAATTGTTCCAATTCAAGTAATCCAACCTTCACCCACGGGCATTCAGGCAATTATATCACATAAGCAGTTAGCCTCATGGTAAGCATGCTATCATGGCAGTCACTCACACACATGTAAGGATGCTAAAGCATAAACACTTATCGAGTACTCTAAGCCAAAACAGAAACTAGTTAGTAATCAATGCATGATCCTAGTTCATGTTAAGATGGCTAATGCAACACATGCAAGAATGCAACTAAGATAGGCTCGGCTATTCTAAAATGTCATGTGAAATGCAACTTGATACATGTATTCAAGCAGGAATTGAAATACGATGCAGTTAGTATATGCACCGAGCCCGGTGCATGCAAGACAGATGAATGAATGCAAACATGCGAGCATAAGGATGTTAATTGAAATATGCCCTAAAACTAACCATCGTAAGCTAGTAAATAAAAGGGAGAAAGAAATGGGGGTTGGAAGACATGCATTACACACACGCACACTTATTTACAATATTGCCCTCTCGGAGGAGGGTCCGAATTAATAATACATAACCAGCTAGCTAATCTAAGCTAATCTAATTGAACTAGTTATTACATAACAAAAAAATGAATAACAAGCTACAGCTAATTATTACACAACTCTAATTAATCAACAAATTAACTAAATTAGCAATTGAATAAGCATGCAAGCTATATGATGTAGGCTGCCTCAGCTCTGCTTTGGATGACAAAGGATGTATGCATGCTCGAGTCGCCTTGTTCGGAAATCCCTCGCGACGCCCCGATTTGCCTCTGTTTGCAATTGATCTCAAGAACTTGCACCAAGCTCCAGAGAGATGAAACTCCATCTTGGGAATCTGTAGGGATGCTGCTAACCAGATATTGGCCTTGGAGACCACCTGCCGACCACTTTTTGTGGTGAAAACCAGAAAAAATGGTCGGCCAGCCACTTTATCTGGTCGGCCGACCAGTTTTTGCTGCTGGTTTCCGATTTTCCTTGAAGCACTGTGTAGACACCCCATTTTTGATCGACCTTAAGACTCAGATGTCATCGATTGAGCGCTTGGTGATAGCGCATGTTGCGCTCGTTTTGAGGTCACGAAGTCACGGCTGAGAGCCTTGCCTCCAGACTTTGGGACCTTTTTTGTGCTTCGCCTCGGTTTGTGAACCAAGTCTTGTTTTCTCTGTTTTCTCTTTCCGAAGGAAGGGAGAGGTCTCGTAGACCATATTTCAGTGGCCGTAGGCTACTTTTCGTGGTCGTAGACCACTGTTCCTGTTTGGAGACCAGTTTCTGGTTTTCGGAGCCGTCGGCTGTGCGCCTTGGTTCGGGACCACTTAACTTTCTCCGTTTGCTCCGGTTTTTGGCACACACCTTGTTTCCTCTCCCTAAAGGGACACTGTGGCCCGGGAGACCACCTTCGTGGTCGCACGCCACTTCAGTGTGATAGTCGGGTTGGTACATTGCGTTTTGACCCCCGAACCCTCGTTTTGCATCGGTGTGGGTTCATTTTTGGCATGGACCCTATTTTCATTGTTAGGAAGGTGGTACAAGGGTGGGAGACCAACTTTTCTTCTTGGAGACCACATTTCTCTTCGCCGCCCGATTTTCTTATTAGAGAGCTGGTCTCTTTCACTTTTGGGCCACAATTTCTAGTCTCCCATACCACCACTGAGCTGCATTCACCTGGGAGACCACCAATATGGGTAGGCCGACCACCTTTTTAGCTTGAACCTTTTGACCCCTGGTCGGCCGACCACCTAAAGTCGGCCAATATACCTTTTTTGTCTCAATGAGTTGAAGCCAGCTGTGCCAGCTGGAAGCCTCAAAATGCATCCTCCATACACGTGTATAGAGGATGTTTAAGCTAGCTTTTAAGCTTCTTTGGGAAGCTTTAGATCTTCTCCTGTATAAAGGGAAGGGCCCTCTTCCATTGCTAGGTTCAGAATTTTGTTTAAGGCTCATGCATACACATGTCTTTGTATCTCTCTCATTTAGCTTCAAAAGTTGAAGTTCTTGGCCCCATTGCCCTACACCTCCAAGCAAAACACCTCCATGGTCAACCTAAGCACCTACGAAACTCATTTTCAGAGGTTGAAGAATTCCTATTTTGGTCCAGAAGCTGCTGGCCTTCTTCTCTAGAAGGGTAAGTCTCTATTTCCCTCTTTATAGCCTTATTTTGCTTCATAGTTTAGCTCTATTTTCAAGCATATTTAGGCTTTGTCATAAACTGAAAAAAGTCTTGTTTTGAGCTTCTAAACATGTTTGTTTAAGGTCATTTCTCTGTTGGGGGTCATCTACCCCCTTGCATGCTTCATTTCCTCTTGTTTTGAGCTATGCATTAGAGCATTTGTGTTGGCCTTGGTTTGGCCTTTTAGCCACTGAAATCCAGCAGATTTTCAGTGGCAAACATGCTATTTTGAGCCTCAAAATCACAGAGGGGTAACCCTCTCTCCCCTTGTTTTATTTACTATCTTTGTTGGCCTAACAAAGGAGCCCCTATTTGCATGTTTCAAAGCCATGCTCCAGGCCATTTTTGATGAGTTTTGTGACCTGCATGACCTCTGTCCAAAGGTGGTTTTGCCATGTTGAATGTCTATTATGAATGTGAAGAGTAATCCTCTTCAAGGCCTTTCAAAGGGGCCTTTATTTGCATGCTTCCAAGACTCATTTTAGGCCCATTTCAGTAAGTTTTAGGGCCATCATAACCTCTTTCCAGAGGTGGTTTTGCCATGTTGAATGTCTATTATGCATGTGTAGAATAACCCCCTTATTGGCCTTTCAAAGGGACACATCATTCTTGCATGCATTGACTATGTTTTAGAGGGTTTTTGGTCATATTTTGGTGTGGCATACTTCTGTTTTTGGTTGGTTTGGTGACCTCTCATGTGCTTCATATAGTTGTAGTGCAAATCATGGTTCACTAGCTTGTTTTGCATGATGTTTTGGCTGCCTTTCCTAGCATATTTTGGCCATGCCTTAAACTGATTTTGTGCATGTTTTGGACTACCTTAGCTCTATTTTTTGGTCTCATGGTCGAATGATGCTTGTTTTGCATGCTTGTAGTTCAATATCCATGCTTAACTTTGAGTTTCGAGGTCCATCGCATGCTTATACTGAGGTGTTTTCAGGTTTTGGGGCCATTTCACATCATATTTCAGAGCTTATATGCATGTCATATTCCCATGATTTCCACTCTTTAAGTGCATTAGAGAGTCGGGCTTGTATGCCTCATCTACTGACCATTGCATGGGCTTCATTCGAATGCATTCCGAGCCATCATTTTAGACTAATTTCCCACTGTATTGGACCTGCCAAGGGTTTTTTTGGGGCTGGTCTTACCATTTGTACATTGCTTTGTGTACCTCTAGTGTAACCTGCTTCACTAGTTTCGGTATTCGAGCCATTTTGCATGCATTGTGTGAAGTATTTGCATGTTTTGAGACCATCTTTTATGCCATTTCAGAGCTGGATCATGCACCTTTCTATGCCATATTTCATCCTTTGCCGTGCTTTGTTAGAGTTACATGTTGTGCCTTAGAATAGGTTCTTTGCATTCGTGCATGTTTGCATGTATTTCGGTTGTCTCATTTTCATCATTTGGCCACTGATGTGGGTGTGGCTGAGGTCCACCCACTTTGGTTTAAGTCCATATTGCATTGCGTATGCCATATAGTTCATGCGCATTGAGTATGCCATTCTAGGTTCATAGCATTGCGTATGTTAATTGCATGTGTGCATATCATCCCTCGCATGCCAGCATGACTAGGTTGCATTGCATTTAGGGTTGTATGTTAGCTGCATTGTGTATGCCATCTCATTGCATTGTGTTTGGAGTAGGGTTAGTCCAAACACGGGAAACGAGGGACGTTTCGTACTCAAAGTGACGAAACGTTTCTCAATTCCTGGTCGCTGACACTCCGGATTACCCATGATGGAGTTTAGGCCTTGTTGTGTTTATACGTGCATTCATTTTCATATCGAGTCGTGCAATTCGACTCCTTGGCCATCATGCATCGAGATGCGCGATTGGTGGCACGAGGATCGAGGACTACACTCCCTAGAGCTCATGCAATGACGGGAAGAGTAGTCGTGCATACATATGTGAAAATACTTTGCCATGCCCCTTTCTTGCTTTCTGTTGCAGCAAACCGGAAACCGATAGCAAAACTGGTCAACAACCTTCTGGAGTTTTGTACAGCATTCCGGGATCAATTGCAAACAGAGGCGAATCGGGGCATCACGAGGAATTTCCCGATAAGGCAACTCGAGCATGCATGCATCTTTCATCATTCGGAACAGAGCTGAGGCGGTCCATTTAGCTTGCATGCTAATTTATTTGCTTTCCTAGTTAATTTGTTGATTAATTAGGGTTTTGCAATATTTAATTAGCTAGAGTAGTGGATTATTTATTCGGACTGTATTATTTATTCGGACCCTCCGAGAGAGGGCCAATTGTTGTAATAAGTGTATGTGCGTGTGATGTATGTCTTCCAACCCCACGTCTTTCTCCCTTTTATTTACCAGCTTATGATGGTTATATTAGGGCATGTTTCAGTTAGCATACTTATACTTGCATGTTTGCATCATTCATCTGTATTACATGCACCGGGCTCGGCGCATCATACTAACTACATTGCATTTCAATTCCAAGTTGAATACGTGTATCAATTGTTGCATTTCACATGCCATCTTAGAATAGCCAAGCCTATCTTAGTTGTATTTTTGCATGTGTTGCATTAGGCATTTCAGCATAGTTAGGATTCATGCATAATTTCTAATTAACTTCTTTCTTTGGCTCGGAGTACTTGGTAAGTGTTTATGCTTTAGCATCTTTGCATGCGTGTGAGTGACCGCCATGATATCATGCTTACCATGAGGCTATGTGCTTATGTGATATATCTGCCTGAATGCCTGTGGGTGAAGGTTGGGTTATTTGGATTGGAACAATTTATCGATTGCGAGTTTTAAGCCCACTTGATAGTGGCAAAACCATGTTTTCTAAGTCCACCTGAGGGTGGCAAAATCTACATTTTAAGCCTACTTGCGAGTAGCAAACTGCTTTAAAAAACAAACATGAAATATTTTGTTCCAATTCAGGCGATCCGGTCTATACTTGTATACTGCGCGCATCACATAGTAATTCTAGGCTAATAAACCGGAATAAGAACACATATGTTTTCAAAACTCGATATCATGGTTAGTAGAGGCCAATCTTTGATCAGGCGAGCGGGGGTGCTCACGAAGTGACCTTCCCCAATCGTACCCAAGTTCCTGAGCCGAGGCAACTTTGGTGATGACGGACACGTGGCCTTAGGCAACGAGTCAGGGTTTCCTAAATTCCCCAAAATAAAATATTTAGGTGGCGACTCTGTATCTGGCAAAGCAGTCCATGTTTGGCACTTCTGTCAAAAAAATCTATTTTCAAAAACGATTTGCCGGATTTGGAGTCTTTGATGATTCATCGGTCTTGCATTGCACTCTGCGAGATTAGATACAGGACCGTGACATTCGAGTCCTGAACCGTAGTGAGCCCAATGAAGAAAATGGGGGGATTCCCTCCCGGGACGTTCGGGGACGTCTACAGTTTTTGGCAACTCTGCTGGGGATTTAGAGAACTTGACTCGAACTCATGATATCTTGTTTTGACTTCACTTATGTGTTTCTTTGCATTGCATGTGCATTGGTGCGCCTAGGACACCGTGTTTGCCGTATGCTATTCTGAGCGGTTTCTTGGGAGGCTTGCTTTGAGAAGCGTGCCATAAGGCTGACCGGTTGCGGGCTCTGCCACGACGGGAACACAAACCCCGATTTTACCGGGGCACCCTTTTTGACCATTCGACCTAGTGTATATTCGAAATCCATAGTGACCATTCCAAAGCTAGGATAGGTTGCTTACCCGATTATAGGTTGTTTGAAACTGCTGCGTGCGTAGTAAAACCCTAGCTCCTGACAAAATAGGACAGGGAAACCCTACCCCAACATAGGGGTGTTTTGGCTCTCACTTGCTTGCTATATGCTTTTAGGGTGTGTCCCTACAGGAATGCATGTAACAGTTTGCAAGTCTAGGTATCAGGCCTGCGGGCATCAGTATTTGGGAACTAGTTTCACCTGAGGGTATCAGTTTACAGGTGGACTTTTAGGCAGAATTTGGTAGAGAGCACGGTCATTTAGCTACGCTCATATCTGTTTTGGCAAAAATGGGCTGAGATGCTGCCTGTTTTCTCTTTTGCTAGGGGGTAGTCCTGGAATCATAGCTTCAAAAGGCTCCAATATCCCCCGAGTACACCGGACTTATGTTGATAGATTTTGTCAGGTTAGAGACTCAGTTCAAGGGCAATTAGAGACAGAGAAGGCTAGTCAGGCGCAAACCACCAGTGCAAGAGCTACCAGATCAGTGGTCTTAGAGCAGTCGGGTTGTGATTCCCGAGCCTACTGCAGAGACAGATATATCGGTAGTTCAGTTAGATCAGGGCAGTATGGCAGGAATGGAGGAAATGATGCGTCAACTCCAAGGGAGCATGAAAACCATGCAAAGAAGATCTTTGCCGTCAGCAATTTGCCAAACAAAGGCCGAGATCATGGCCCAACAGTGAGACTTAATTGCCCATTGCAATGTAAGCAGAGCATTTGCTTCACATCAGGCTCCTCCCCCATCTAGAGTTCCAACACTCGGGGAGACAGCTAATGTCCAGGAAGATACGGACATTCCGATAGGGCCACCTCTGCCCCCGATCCTACCCCAGCTATCTAAAGCTCCGATCAACCTACCGGATTCACCCTTTGAGTTCGAGTTAGACCCTACAGCGCTGAAGGTGAGCAAGCTGGAAAAGATGTTCAAGAAATCTCAGGGAGTAAAGTCCATTCCAGACATTGAGGACAGATACACCGACTCAGTCGTGATGTTGCCAGATCGGTTTAAGATGCCACAAATTGATCGTTTTGACAGATCTGGGGACCCCATGGTGCATCTACGGTTGTTCTCAGATATACTAAGGCCGATGGGCCTCACCAGGTTACAGAAGCTTTCTTTGTTCAGACGGACCCTGTCGGGTATAATGGCCATTTGGTACGCAAAACTGCAAGACTCCGTAAAAAAGAACTAGGAGGAGATGGCCAAGGCCTTCGTTGCACAGTACTCCTATAATATGCAAATCGAGATTACAACCCGTGATCTTGAGACGACAAGGCAGGAGCCTAAGGAGAGCTTTTCTGATTTCGTAACCCGCTGGAGGGCCAAGGCCTCAATGATGACCATTAGGCCGACCGACAAGGATCAAATACGGATGGTTGTGCGTAACCTCTAGCCTAAACTCATGCAGAAAATGATCGTTCTCCCATTTCCCACCTTTCCAGACTTACATGAGATGTGAGTACAGATCGAGGACGCTATGAAGCAGGGCCTCATTGATTAGGAGAAGGAGCAGCCCGGGAGGGTGTTTACCCGCAGTTTGAATGTGACCACCAGCGGTGATGCAACTGCAAGATCTTCCGAAATGGGCATGATCGCCACCACCACACCAAGAACAGCCACCCCCTTTGTTGGTGCATCCAATCCAAACCCCCGAACTTCAGACTATCTACCCCGAGGCAAGAGGGTTTTCACCCCACTCTATATGCCTTTGTTTAAAGCCCTAGGGGTCCTACTCAGGAAAGGACATCTGAAACCGTTAGAACAACGGCCTCTACCCAACCCTCTCCCTACAAAGGATGACCCGGCTAAGTACTATGCTTTCCATTAACAAATCGGTCATGACACTGACAGCTGCGTCCGTCTTCGTCACGAGATACAAAATCTGATTGACAATGAGGTCATCGTCGCACCAAGCTCTGCAAAGTATATCGGCACTTGATCAATGAACTTGTGGGGGATAATGTGACTATGTGATCGGGGGATGAACCACCTGCGGGTGGCATTCAGTTTATTTCAGATGTGGCTTATGGCACGCACTGTTTTGAGCATTTTGCGCATGCTAGTTTTTGTGCTTTCTGACTTGGGTATTGGGTCAATCTTGTTGTTTTGTATTAAGTCAGTCTTTTCATATTAAGTCAGTAGAGTCTGTTTGGTTGTATCGAGTCAATCCTGTTGTACAAAGGTCGGGTGATTCCAGGGGTGTTACCTCAGGCATCACCATTTTGTTTTGCATTTGTCTTTTCATTTTCTTTTGAGTCTATTTCTGCCTTGGAGCCAGTAATGGCAACAGATTTGAATAAACAGCAGTGATTTTCACACTCTTGTGTTTGCTTCTGCCTTATGCCTTTTTGAATAACGTATTGAAAACGAAGATGAAGGAATCCCTCGGGTTTTGCAAAACTTGATCAATTGAGAGAAAAAGAGGCATGCTAAGCCCTTAATGAATGAAATCATGTTTGTTAATGTGAGTACCGAGAAGGATCCTGGCTTGATCCAGATTGGTTCTACATTGTCTTCCGTGCGAGCGATTAGTCGCTTTCTTAAAAGATTTCAAAAAATGTTTTGCATAGTCCTGCGAAGATCTGTGTGGAATCGCTCTTGAGATTGTGCAACTTAGGATCGCTCTCAGCCTCGAGACTCGACCCCCCTTTGCTTTCAAGCCTTAAACCTTAACTCAGAATGTTCAACGGTCAACCGCAATGTGAGGCCTGTGTGGCCAGATTCGAAGCAGCCCTCGACCTAGGGGCAGAAAAATGTCAGATGTGCTCGAAGAGTCGAAGATGGATCATCTTGTAAATCAATGAAGACTGGCAAGAATGCCAAATCCTAGAAGGGAAGAGAGAAGAAAGTATTCCTGAAGAACAACTGAGTTCCTATCCACAACACTAGGGGCAAATTCAGCCCCCATGGGATGGACTCCTACATCGTTAGTGAACCATCTGATTTCGACTCCACAGACTCTATGGAATCAGATTCTAGTTCGCTATCTGACCCAGAACTACTTGATAAAAAGCCTTCCTCGTACTGCCAAACGAGGAAAGGTGCGATGGACGCATCCAGAATGCCAGAAGAAGGGCCCACAACCATTTGATCCCCAATCATAGAAACAGAGAAATCATCCCCCAAGCACTCCGGCGTGATCTGAGGATCTGAGAGGAGACAAGCCAACGCTGCTCCTATCTCAAGTTCTATGCTCTCAGACTCATCTTCTTTGCACTACTCAGTCTCAACTGGTGGGTCACTCTACTCTTCCGCAACTTCATCCCCTGACAACTGAAGGTCAAAAAAGATCTCGAAGCCGGGAAACACCGCTTCTCTGAATTCAACCATGGCTCCGGAAAGCCGCAAAATGGGGAATCTTCCCCCTCCGGGACAAAGCGTCTGTTCAGGGTTCCTTCGATAGATCTGTGCACCAACTCGTAGTGCTTCCCGGCTTGTTTAGCCTTGGCTCTTCTGGCCATTTCTCTTCCCTTCCTTGCCCAATCCTCTCTGGTAGGCGAGTAACCTAAACCAAAGGTATAAGGGTTGTGTGGCACTTCGGCCAATGCAACAACGCCCTTCCGGCCACTCCTGCCCAATCCCATCCCAGGCATGTATTGAAGCTTATTTATGAGGTAAACAGATTGTGCACTGACATACAGTCCCTCATCAACAGCCAGCAAGTCCTGTACTACCCGAGCCTCAGCCAAGGTGAATCCTGACAGAAAGACATCCTCCACGCCGTGTTCAATTTCCAAAATCGGTGTAGAAACCTCTGGCGGCGGATGTATTGAAGAGTTCCCGAAAACAATTGCTACCCCCTTCCCGTGGGGGTAGTTCAGTATCTGGTGTAAAGTAGAGGAGACAACCCTCACTTGGTACAGCCACGGCCGTCTAAGGAGTAGATTGAAGGTGGCTAGAACATCTAAGACATGAAACTCAATGTCATGCTACCCTGGGCCAACCTGAGTTTTGATCCATACCGTCCCCATCACCTTCCGACTGGTGTTCTCATAAGCTCGGATCACTTGGGCTGTTGGTGCGAAATCTGTGAGCTTCAACCCGATAGCATACGCCGTTCTCGATGGACATACATTGATTGCAAATCCCGTATCAACCAGAACAACGGGTATCCACTTTTTCTTACACTCCACAGAGATGTACAACGGTTTATTGTGTTCAGAGCCCTCAGGCGGTAGTTCTTTGTATGTGAATGTTAAGGTCGGTGAAGCTCCATCCAGTAAAACCAACCCCACCAACTGCTCCGGAGTTGTATCGATGGAAAGTTTAGCTTTGTCCATGGCCGAAAGGACAGCTTGTCTATGCACCCTCGAGGCCATAAGTAGTCCCCAGATGGAGATATCTGCCTGAATTTTCTTGAGCTGCTTCAATACAGCTTCCTTCTCTAGTAGTTTGTCTTTCTGACTTTCTGCTTATTTGTCTTTCCCGGACGCCTCTGGCTGGTCCAAGTGTAGGGGCTTAAAGTACCGCCCACTCCGGGTCATATGGTCGACCTCTTCGGTGTACCACGTGTCGTTTGGTTGATTCTAACCCCAGTCCTCATCGGTATGTGTAAGACGCAAGTCATCGTCTTCCCACCACAACCCATCAGCAACCGATAAACAACCGTCCAGTCCCGCTGTAGCTGTTCCTGTGTTCTCAACACATTCTGCCCCCTCAGGTGCCTTGGATTTTCTAGCTCTGTCATCATTCTCGATTTTCTCTTATTCAAACCGCTTCAATGCGACTTCCTATTCGGTGTCAGCTGTACACAAACTGCCCAAGTCTAGAGCAAAATTCTCAGCACCAGTGCTCTCTGGCGATTCCCCTTGATTCTCGGCCGTTCCGGCCATTGTAGATGTTCCAATTTCTGACTGTCCCTATTTAGGTAGAGATCCCTCATCAATATCAGGCTCGTCACTGAGCCCTAGTAGTATCTGTTGCTCTGTTCGCATCAAACCACCCAAAATGCACATCCCCAAAGTCCTGCTCATCAAAGAACTGTAGGTTGCTGATATTCCCCTCAAGGTCGACTAGATCATTGAGCCCTTGACTTGGCCCGTCCTCCCGGACAACATGTACCTCTGCCTCAGTTGGCAATTCCACCCCTGACCTAGCTTGATCAACTGGCACGATATAACCGCACGGGTTGTATGCTTCCTCAGTTATGTTCTCAGTGCTATCAAGGTCTGAACCAATGTTCCCATTCTCCTCCACAGTCACCCCGTCTTTGTCTTCGACAATCACCACCACTGGCTTGGGCTGGGTTAGGGAGGTGCTCATCATGCATAAGTCTGTGCTATTTGGGATGAACACCTCAAGCTTAGGCAGGTGGGAGGGAGTGATGTATATGCTAGGGTTGTACGAGACAGCCGTGGTTTAGATCAGGTTTATCTACCTGGGTGGAGGAAGGGGGTTGTTATGTGGTGGGAAAGGGTTGATGGTGACATTTGGCTTCTTGGGCGGCGCAATCACCTTGTTGTCGATGAGATCCCGGATCTCATGACGCAGTCTGAAGCAGAGGTCGATGTTGTGACCATGCTGCTAATGAAAGATGCAATATTTGGCCGAGTTATGTGTTGGAGAGAGGTTATTTGGTAGTGGGCGTGGTTCCAAGGGCTTCAGATGCCCCTTTCTGATCAAGACCTTCAAGGCCGCTGATAAAGGCATATAGAGCAGAGAGAAAGTTCTCTGACCCTAGAGTGGATTTTTTACTGGTTGCAAGGTGGTTCCGGATGTACCGGTGAAGGGTGTAGCTGTTTTTGGCACGGTGGTGACCATGCCGACGTTAGAAGTTCTTGCGGCTGCACTACTACTTGGTGTTGCATTCGAACCGCGTGTAAACGCCCTCTTGGGCTGCTCCTTTTCCTGGTCGATCAGACCTTGCTTCATACCATCTTCAATCTGTACTCCTATCTCATGCAAATTAGCAAAGGTGGGGAAGGGTAACACGATCATTTTTTACATCAGCTTGGGTTGCAGGTTGCGCACAACCATCCTTATCTGATCCTTTTTGGGTGGCCGAGTTGTCATCATGGAGGCCTTGGCCCTCCATCGAGTGACAAAGTCAGAAAAGCCCTCTTTCGGCTCTTGCCTAGTTGCCTCGAGATCACGAGTTGTGACCTCGATTTGGGTGTTGTAAGCATATTAGGCAATGAAGGCCTCGGCCATCTCCTCTCAACTCCTCTTTACTGAATCCTCCAGCTTGGCATACCAGATGGCTGCAATACCCAACAGGGTCCGACCGAAGAGAGATAGTTTATGGAGTCTAGTCAAGCCCATCGGGCGCAGAATATCCGAGAACAGCCTCAAGTAAACCATAAGATTGTCCGAGCCGTCAAAGCGATCTATATGAGGCATTTTGAACCTATCCGGCAACGTCACCGCCGAATCAGTGTAGCCATCATCTATGTCCAGGATCAAGTTAACTCCCTGAGCTCGTTTAAATAGCTTTTCAAGCTTGCTTACTTTCAAAGTAGTAGGAACGAACTCAAATTTGAACGGCAAGTCTGTTGGGTTAGCCGGTGCTTTTGAAGTCTGTGGTAGAACAGGTGGTGGGACTGGCCCTGTTAGAACTTTTGTATTCTCTTGGACATTTGCTGTATCCCCGGGTGTCGGAACCCTAGGTGGTAGTGGGGGTGGATACGAAGCAGATGCTCCAGCTTACTATGGTTGCTACTGTTGTTGAAGTCTAGCAATTAGTTCTGCCTGCTAGGCCACAATCTCTGTCTGACGAGCGGTAATCTCCACTTGGCGAGCAGCATCACACTACATGGCCTCCATGGTCTGTTGGAGTTGACACATCATGTCCTCCATATTGACTGTAAAATGTTGATCTGTCTGAACAGGTGTGTATTCTCTCTCTAAGCCAGAAACAGAAATCTCAGCCCAACTGCGCACAGGTGGGGTAGACAATGACCATTGAACTAGCGACTGCTGTACTGATACTCTATGCATGACTGCCCTCTATCTTGTGATTAGGGGTAATGAAGCAAACACTGGTTGTCCGTCAATAAGATCCTCAAATCTGGAAAGCCTTCTACCTCTGGTCCAGAGTGCTCGAGGGGTATCTGCCTCGTCGGAAGCAATGATGAAACACTACCTTGCAAAAAGATAAATACAGCAAAAAGGAAACAACAATCAGAAAACAGACAGCATTTCGGCTTAAATAAAGACAACACAGAATTGATAACCATAAGCTGAACGATTTGTTCTCAAACACTGATTTCTGCCCCCAAATATTCTGCCTCAAAACTGATACCCTCAAACACTGATATCCTCAGACTGATACCCAGACTTGTAACTGATACATACAATCCTGTAGAGACACACACCTAACAGCACATATCAAGCAAGTGAGAGCCAAAACACCCCTATAGTGGGGTAGGGTTTCCCTGTCCTATTTTGTCAGGAGCTATGGTTTCACTATGCATGCATGCGGTTTCAAACAATCCTGCATTCGGGTGAGCAACCTGTCCAGGTTTGGAATGGTCTATATGGCTTCCGATATGTAACTAGGTCGAATGGTCAAAAGGGGTGCCTCAGCAAGACCACCTAATATACTTCTCGCTCCTAACACTGAGAAGTGAGAGGAGGATCAAACGGTACGGCGGTGATCCAGATCCAAGGTTTGTGTTCCCATCGTGGCAGAGCCCATAACCGGTCAGCCTTATGGCACGCTTTTCCAAGCAAGCCTCCGGTAAACCATTCAGGAATAGTAGATGGCAAACACTGTGACTTAGGCGCACCGATACAAATGCAATGCAAAGAAACACATAAATGTAGATAAAACAACATGTCATGAGTTTCGAGTCAACTTCTCTAAATCCCCAGCAAGGTTGCCAGAAACTATAGACTCAACTTTTTCCGCGCACCCCCCCTTTTGGAGAGGGCGCGAATTGGTCTTACTACAGTTCAGACTCCTATCATGGCTCTGAATCTAATCTCACAAAGTGCAATGTGAGACTGATAAACACCAAAGAGTCCAATCTAGCAAATCATTTTGAAAAATCAGATTTTGAATCAAATAATGCCAAACTAGACTGCTTTGCCAGATTACAGAGTTGCCACCTAAATATTTTATTTTTGGAAAATTTAGGAAACCCTGACTCGTGCCAAAGGCCAGGTGTCTGTCATCACCAAAGTTGCCTCAACTCGAGAACTTGGGTACAAGAGGGGAAGGTTATAACATGAGCACCCCCGCTCGCCCGATCAAAGGATCGGCCTCTACTAAGCATGATATGTTATTTGATAAACACATGTGTTCTTATTCCGGCTTATTAGCTAACTTACTATGTGATGCGCACAGCATACAAGTATAGACTAAATCGCAAGAATTGGAACAACTCAATTCGTGTTTGTTTTTCGAAAATGGTTTGAGAGTGCCACTCACAAGTGAGCTAAAGTGCAGATTTGCCACCCTCAAGTGGGCTTAAAACATGATGATTTTCCACTTCGCAAAGTGGGCTTAAAACTCACATTTATCGAATTGTTCCAATTCAAGGAACAAAGCCTTCATCCACAGGCATTCATGCAGTTTAGCATTTAAGCACATAGCCTCATGGCAAGCATGCTAACATGGCAGCATTCACACTCATGCAAGTATGCTAAAGCGTAACGACTTACAATGTACTCCAAGCCAAAACAGAAAACTAGTTAGAAATATGCATGATCCTAACTATGTTAATCAATGCCTAATGCAACACATGTAATATGCAATTAAACAGACTTGGTTACCTAAGATGGCATATGAATGCAACACTTTGATAGCATGTATTCAAATAAGTATTGAAATACAATGCAGTTTGTACGATACGCCGAGCCCGGTGCATGCAAGACAAATGAATGGATGCAAACATGCAAGCATAAGGTATGTTAATCAAAATGTGCCCTAATCTAACCACCAAAAGCAGTTAATTAAAAGGGAGAAAGACGTGGGGTTGGAAGACATGCACACACGCACACACCCTTATTACAGCATTGCGCCTTCTCGAAAGAGGGTCCAAATAAATAAGCTAAGCTATACTGAGCTAAGCTAATTATTACAAACCAATTAATTAACTACGCTAAGCTAATTAATGATTACAACACAATTGGAATAACTAATTACACAAACTAATTAAAATATTACAACACCTGAATAATTAGCTATACTAACTAATTAAAACGATAAAGTGGCCTCGCCGGCGAGGGAGGCATGCATGCTCGGTTAGCGTCCGCTCGAAAATCCATTGTTTTGCCATCAATTGCCTCTGTTTGCACCTACCTTGGTTTCTGAACATTGAACCAACTTCCACACTATTTCTGCCCCAAAACAGGATGATTTCTGCACAAAATTGGACTAGTGGCCGGTCGGCCACAAAAAGTGGCTGCTGACCACCTCAACTGGCCGGTCGGCTAGTGTAAGTGGCCGGTCGGCTACCTCAAGTGGCCGGTTGGCCACCTGCTTTTCCAGGCTTCTGGTCTTGCTGCAACAGAGAACAACAGAGGAAATGTATTTCCAAGAAAATGTATGCACTGCCACTCTTCTCATCATGTCTCAAGCTCAAAGGAGTGTGGCACCCGGCTTTCAAGCCACCAACCAAGCATTTCAATGCATGATGGCCTAAAAACCAAGCTTGTACAAGCTTAGTGAATGCACAAACAATACACAAGATGCCTCCACCCTATCATGCGTGATCAAGGGTGTTGGCGATCGAGAAATGTGACACGTTTCATCACTTTAAGTATGAAACATCCCTCATTCCTCGTGTTTGTATTAACGTCCGATCCAAACACATGCTATGTGAACAACATACTTATCTTGCACAAGTTTTACTTTGCTCATTTTGTTTACACATTTTACATTACTGATTAATCCTTTAACCGATTAAGTCCAATGTGAAAGTCCTCTAATGGGAAAGATAGCCTAAGCCACAAGCACCTTAAGCATGAAAGAAGCCTCATGCTTTTGGTTAGTAGAAACTCTCAAGAGAAGGCTAAAACCATTAGGCATGAGAACCTCGATTCTATGCTTAAGCCAACAAGGGGCTTAAGACCACTTCCAAAATCAAATTCAAAAGTGAAGCATGAAGGAAGATTGCAGAAATTCAGTGCTGATATGGCATGCTAAAGACACTAAATCATGCAATCAACATATGCACAACATGTTCGAAGCCAAAAACAACAAAGCTAGTGAAGTGCATTACACTAGAAGCAAGCAATACCAAACTTAAATGACCCAACCAGCTCTAGACAGAGCTTAAACGTGCTAAAACAATGGCCAAAACATGTTGAAATTGAAGCATAGCAAGCAAGAAAATCATGCTCATTTGTTAGCTCGCAAGCAAGGCTCAAGGCACAACTCTCAAAAGTAATTAAAGAGCGATATATGTGAGAGTATAACAAGGCTACATGCTCTAAAATCACATGCTAAATGATGTTATGGCATGCAAACAACTCAAGCAAAGCATGCTAAGGGCCTTGAAACACAAAACTAGTCAAGGCTAATTACACTATAGCTATATAAAGCAAGCCTCATATGCTCAAGACCACTCAAAACAGAGTTAAAGCATGGAAAATCATGAGCAAAAATGTGCTGGAGTGGAGCCAACACATGTTAAAATAATAGGCTACAACATCAAGTAAACTAGGCTAGCAAGTATGATTTCACTACAAGTGTAAGAAGCAAGCAAGAGGTGCTCCAACCAGCCCAAAACAGAGTTATAACATGTTAAAATAAGGCTAAAAACATGCTGAAAACAAGCTAAGAGATGGTAGAAAAACATGCTCAACTACTAGGCCATTAACACATGCAAACAAGATGTGAGGAGGGGGGACCACCCCCCCTATTTTGGTCCTCAAAACCAACTTTCTACCACTGAAAGCCCTCTGTGTTTCAGTGGTAGGAAGGCCAAATAAAGAGTGTTTTAAAAGCTTTAAAGGATGGCACCAAGCTTAGCAAATAAAGCACAAAAGATGGTGGACCACCCCTAACTCCAAAAGGGCCTCAAACAACCATTTTTAACACTTAAAAATAGAGGTTTTTGTAGCTAACAACTAGGCCAAAACAGCATGCAAAGGTGGCTCAAACTAGTATACAAAAACAAGCTTAAAAGGAGTAAATGCCTTACCCTTGAAGCACAACAGCAAGGAAGCAACTTCTGAGCCAAAACCAACTTTTTGAGCCTAAACAAAACCTTCAAGAACCTCAACTCCAAGGTAGTGGTGTTTGGCTAAGGGGGTTATGTGCAAAAATGCAAAGAAAACTCACTTTCAAGCAATATAGAGAAAGAGATAGAGACAGAAACAGAGACAGAGAGAGAGAGAGAGTTCTAGAGAGAGAGTGAAATTTTGTTTCTAAATTTTCAGAACCCTTAAATAGGGAGAGGGACCTCCCCTTATATAGAACAAGCAAGCAAAAAGCTTGCTTCATCCCTTCATACACGTGTATGGAGAATGAGCCTCAGTGCTCAACAGCTGGCTCAAAAGATCTAAAAATATCTGAAAAAGGAGAAAATTGTCCGTCGGCCACTTCGGGTGGCCGGCCGGCCACCTCCCCTAGCCGACCGACCACTTCAAGTGGCTGGCAAAAAGGAAAAGTGGCTGGCAATAGCCAAAAGTGGCTAGCAAGGCCCTTCTCCCCTCCGGGCAAGAGGCACCAAAGTTTGGTCCAAAAACAAGGCCAAAACACAAAGTGTTAAGAGGCTCAAAGACAAGGCACTCAGCCGAGAACCTCAGACACTCAAAACGAGCGCAAACATGCACAATCATCGCACGCACAAACGATGACGTCTGAGTCTTAAGGTTGGTCAAAAATGGGGTGTCTATACGAGGAGGATGGTTTGAAGGTGACCTTGGCATCCTTCCAGCTGAAGGGAGATGTGGGTCAATGATGGAAATATGCGTTTGGGCGCATTGGGGTGACTTGGAAGGCCTTTGTTAACGTCTTCCAAGATAAGTTTTTGCCTTCCATTGCTAAGGAGAAGTTGAGGGATCAGTTTTTGAAACTCAAGCAACTGAACACAACTGTAATGGAGTTTGAGGTAGCTTTTATTAGCCTCTCTAGATTTGCACCGAAGCTTGTGGTGACGAAGGAATGCCGTTGTGTTGAGTTTGAGAAGCGACTGAGGACTGAGCTCCTTTTCAAGATGGTGTAGACACCCCATTTTTGACCGTCCTCAAGACTTGGACGTCACCGTTGGAACACTCGGTGATTATCCATGTTTGTGTTTGTTTGGAGTCCCCGGAGTTCTCGGCTACGCGCCCTGCCTCAGGACCTCCGAACTTGACCGTTTTGTGTCTGGTTTTGCACCAAACACTTGTGTTTTGCCTTGGAAGGGCAGGGAATGCTTTGTGAGGCACCCCCGCATACCACCAGCCGTGGCTAGAGGCCACCGGCTGGCTGGTGTTACCATCGGCACTTTATTGTGCCGACCGGCACTCTTTTGTGCCGACCGGCACTAAGCTTTGTCAAAATGACACTCTTTGCCGGCGGGACACTGTGCAGTTGCTTTTTGAGATGTTTTCAGACAACTGTATAGTTTTGGTTCCCCTCCATACACGTGTATGGAGGGATGACCCTCTTAGTTAGCTTAGCTTGTAAGCTTTGCAAGCTTTGCTTGCCTATAAGAGGACCACTCCTCTTCTTGGCTTAGGGTTACAAAATTTTAGACATTTTAGACAGACCAAGCTCTGGTTTTTAGGGTTAGGATAGATACACATCCTATCTCTCTTCTTCCCTCTTGTTTAGTATACTAGGTGTTTGTGTCATACTTTTGCACATCAACACCTAGTGTTTCACCTTTCCTTGGTTTCTGAGGTTCCAAGAGGTTTCTCTTGCTGTTCTTGACTGGTTTGGAGCTCAAGGAAGCAACAACATCATCATTTGTGAAGAGAGTCAACAAGGGTGAGAAACTTACTTTATTTACCCCATTCTTGCATTCCATTTTGACCTATCCTTGAAATATTTTTGTGCTTGGTGTTCAATACAAAAAAGTTCTTTTTTTTAGTCCTCTTGATAGTTTATTAAGGGTACTTTGTGCTTTGGGGAGGTTTGGCCCCTCTTAGGCCTTGAAAAGGGCCATTTTTGTGCCATTTTGTAGAGATCCGAGATTTTTGTGCTTGGGCCTCTCCACCACTGAAATCTTGAGGGATTTCAGTGGTGGAGATGGTGCCATAAAGTCTCCAAAAGGGGAGGGCCACCCCCTCTCCTTGATGTCCTTGAAAAGGACAAGTTTTGGCCTCCAAAGGAGCACCATGTTTGGTTGTGTTTTGAGCATGTCTTGGCTGCATTTCATGCTTATTATGCCATGATTTAACTTGCTTTTAAGTTGGTTTAGGTCCCTTATACATGCTTAGCATAGTTGCCTTGTAATGCCTTTTGATCCCCTAACATGTCTAGGTTGTATGCCTTAGCTTCTAGCATGTTTTAGGCTTGCATTTATGAAGTTTTGTGCTCATATTTCCATGTTTTAGGTCTGTCTCATGTTGTTTGAGCCAACCATAGCATGTTTAATATAGCCTCTTTGCATTGGGCTTGTTGGCCTTAAGAGCACGAGTGTGTAGCATGCCTTGCTTGCTTCATTTTTGACGGTTTGGAACCATTTTGCATGCTATTTCAGTCCTTCATACATGTTTGTTTGATTGCTTAGCATGCCTCTTTAATGCTTTAAGAGTATGTGTTAAATGCTCCATGTTTTGGCTTTAATGCATGCCTTTGGATTCATGTCATCTAGATGCCATCTAGGTGGTCCTTTAGGCTTAGTTTTATGTGTTAAAACTCTGTTTTTAAGTGTTTAAGTATTGCCATGTGTGGTTGTGCTGAGTGTGGTTCAAAGCCTCATTGATTTGCTTTGAACCTTAGACCATTTGCATGCTTTGTTTGGCTTGTTTTGTTGCATGATTTGGCATCATGTTTTGCATGATTTTCAGAGCCTAAATTGCATGCTATTTGTCCATTGTTATGCCCCTCTTAGATGTGTTTAAGAGTCGCTTAATTATGCTTAAGTGTTGGTGCCTTAACTTGTGCATGTGTGCATGTGTGTTTGGCCCTCTTGACTTAGCATTTTGGCCACTGATTTTAGGACTATTTGAGTTGCCTAATTCATGTATAAGACCATCCTTCCATTGGTTTGCATGCTTACCTTGCATGCTTGCTTGAACCCTTTGCATGAACATATTGCATAGTCCATGTTGCATGCCTAGTTGACATGTTTAGGGTTGCATTTGTATTGTGCATGTTTGGCCTCTTGAAGTGAAGTATGATGGAGGTTGAGCACCCTTGTTTGCTTGTTTGCATTGCATGCATTTGAAATCAAAGTTGCATTCTTGGTTCCTTGGGCCATCATGGATGGAAATGCGATTGGTGGTCCGAGAATCGAGGCACATGCCCCTTGAGTCACTAACATGATAAGAGGTGTGTATAGAGCATAAATACCTTGAATCACATTGCCATGCATGTTGTTGTCCTCTCGTTTGTGGGTTGCGTGTTCTCGGTGTTAAGTGCCGTAAGCACTATTTAGTGCCGACCGGCAGTCAATTGCCAGCCGATAACTTCATCTAGTGCCGGTGGCCTCCTTCTTCAGGTACTCCCCGGTGGTACTTACCCAAAGGTTCTCGAGAGGCACTCCTGGGACTTTGGCAATTTTCAGAGGAGGATAGTAGGGGAAACAGAGGCAATCCGTGCATGGCAGTGCGGTTCCGAGCCAGTCCCGAGCACGCGCTGCATTTGGCCCTCATCCCGAGGCGGTTTACTGTTTAATTAGATTAATTATTTTATTTAATTAATTTAGTTGATTTGTAATAATTAATTAGCTTATGAGTTAATTAGTTAATTAATTTGTATATTCTTTTGGTCCTCCGAGCGAGGGCAAATGTAATAAGTGTGTGTGAGTGGGTGTATGTCTTCCAAACCCCATTTCTTTCTATCCCTTTTATTTACCCGCCGATGGTAGATTAGGGCATACTTATTTTAGCATACCTTATGCAACGCATGCGTGCATTCATGCATTTGTTTACATGCATCGGGCTCGGTACATCATACAAATTGCATTGCAATTTTCAATTTAATTGAATACGCATACTCACAAGATTTCACATGCCATGTTTAGGGTTAGCCAAGCCTACTCTAGATTGCATCTATGCCTGTGTTGCATTAGCCACTTAACATGAACTAGGTCATGCATGTTTGCTAACCGGGTTATTGTTTTTGGCACGGAGTACGATGTAAGTTTTTACGCTTTAGCATATCGCATGCGTGTGAATGTTTGCCATGACAGTATGATTGCCATGCGGCTAAATGCTTATGTGTTATAAACTGTTTGAATGCCTGTGGGTGGAGGTTGGATTGCCTGAGTTAGAACAACTCATTAAAATCCGTATTTTAGCCTACTTACGAGTAGCAAAATCTAACACGTTTTTCGAGACAAAACGGATATGCAATGTTTATTTCCAAGTTAGGCAATCTAGTCTATACTTTTGTGTTGTGCGCATCGCATAGTAATTCTAGGTTAATAACCGGAATAAGAACGTATAAAGTTTTCAAAAACGGATATCACGGTTAGTAGAGACCGGTCTTCGGATCGGGCGAGAGGGGGTGCTCATAGATGACCTTCCCCAATCGTACCCAAGCTCCCGAGCCAAGTCCCTTTGGTGATGATTTTATATGGCCTTTCAAGACCGAGTCAGGGTTTCCTAAATTTCCCATTTTAAATATTTAGGTGGCGACTCTGTAATCTGGCAAAGTAGTCCATGTTTGGCACTACTTTTCAAAAATCTGTTTTCTTAAACGATTTGCCGGATTTGGACTCTTTGGTTCAGATTTAGAACCGACACAAAAAGTGAGTCCGAACTGTAGCGAGAGGCCCCCACGGGCGCCATTACAGTTTGGACTCCTCACCTATATCAGGCTCGTGAGCCTACTACTTTTGAACTAATGGGAATGATAGGCGATCTCCAAAGATCTATGGCGGATCTTGCATATGGAATATCTGTTTCACCGCCAGCTGCATCGTACGCCGGGAACTTTGTACCCCAAGAGCCCCCACTACTGGGACGAATTGTAATTGAACTCAGCCAACCGAAGATGACCTCCAGCTATGGCAACGACGCATCAAACCAAATTCTAGATCAGGCCGAGACCAGAGAAAAAGGCAAGATGAAGGCAGATGCCGACCCTATCGAACAACTGCTGTGGGCAGTAGAGGCTTTGAAAGCCGGGGGAATGAACAAGCAACAGATATCTGCAGTTACGACAAAAGCTGTGGAGGGTGCTTTCCCTACCCCGCCTGAGGGCAGTTCCAGTCAATCAGAGAATCGGGATAGGCCCCGTCATGCCAAGACAGTTCTTCCCGCTCCCAGCCTTGCATCCGGGAAGGATCAAAAACCCAAGGCCGCACCCGCCGACCCATTTGCTAGTGCGTCTAGCAAGAGTGCTCAGACTAAAAATACCGCCGAGGGCGCAGGTCTTTCATGCTCTATATGCCATTGTCCAAGGCATTGCGATCCTGCCGAAAGGGGACACCTTAAGCCCTTGGAGCCTCGCCGCCTCGAAGAATCTCCGGCCACACATGATGCTTCCTCGCATCAGGCGTACCATCGCCAGGCCGCCATGCCATCGACAATTGTTTCCGCTTTAAGACGAGGTGCAAGATTTGATTGACAACGAGATTATCCTCCCGCTCACCTCAGCAATGTCCGTCACCACTCAGTTGTTGGATTTCGAGGACACAGATACTACAAGTATGTAATCGGAAGGTGAACCGCCATGCGCAAGGTTCTGTACATTTTTGGATGTGGCGTTGGCACGCATTTTGAGCACCGCCAATGTTAGTTTTGTAAATCCCGACTTGGGTGTCGAGTCACTTTTTGTTTTGTTTTTGAATCCGCCTCTCAGATTGAGTCACTTTTTTTGCTTACTGGTCTGTCTTTGTTGTAACGAGTCCCTCTTGTATAGTATACCAGGTGATTTCGGGGTTATTGCCTCGAACACCATTTTGTCTTGTAATTAGTTGCTTTTGCTTTTTGAGCCTGTTTACTGCCGAAGAGCCAGTTACACCAACAGATCTAAATGAAACAGCTGTGGCTACCGCGTTCCGTACTTGTTGCTATTTGAGTCAGCCGTGCCAGAGGATGTGAATGGAACGACAGTGCATTTCGCCCACTCTCTTGTGCCCTAAACATCGTCACAATGACCTAAGTTTTTCATAAAACCCCTTTTTCGAACACTGCGGTGATAAAAACGAAGAGGAAGTAATTCCTCGGGTATTTGCAAAATTTTGATCAGTTTGAGAGAAAGAGAGGCATGCTAAGCTTTTAATGAAGTCATGCCCGTCGGTGTGAGTACTGAGAAGGATCCTGATCCGATCCAGACTGGTTCCACACTATCTTCAACACGAGCGATTCGTCGCTTTCTTAAAAACTTTCAAAAACAAAATATTTTGCGCAAGTCTTGCGAAGACCCGTGTGGAACCGCTCTTGAGATGGTGCAGCCCAGGATCGCTCCCAGTCTTGAGATTTGATTCATCTGTTGCAAACCGGAATCCGTTCGAAGCGATCAGTGCCATGAAACGCTTGTGTGGCCCATTTCGAGGCAGTCCTCGAGCAAGAGGCGTCAAAGTTAGATCAAGGAGATCAGATCCCACCAAGCAAAGCTCGAGAAGCAACCGTGATGGACTTCCCTGCAAATCAACACAACAGTCGCTCTCCTGGATACGGGGAGGCTTCAATCTCAAAACCATTTGGCATAGGCTTGCTACACTTTTACCCTTTGAGAGGCTCGCTGGGCCGAAAACCCGGAAGGGCGGCCCAGGCAAAAGTTAGAGCAAAGAAAAAGAAAGCAAAAGAAAAAAATACAAAATACAAAAAAAGAAAAATACAAAAGAAGCAAAAAAAAGAAAAGAAAAGAAAAATGCAAAAAAGAAGAAGAAAAAAAAAAAATATATATATATATATAAAAGAAAAGAAAGAAGAACAAAGCTCGCAAGGTCGAAAACCCGCATTGGGCACCTTGGCAAAAGTTAGAGCCTAAAAATAGTGAAGGTTAAAATACCCGAGTGTACCTTAACCGGAACTACGTAAGGCTTGATTCCCATGTTTGGGATACGTAGGCAACTTCATCTTGAAGTCCAAATTTCAACGCCCATAGCGTCTCACCATGTCATGGTTTTGATCACTTTTGCCTTCTCCGAATCCAATGTCTCGATTGCAAAGAACCCTAACTACGTGATTAACTTCCACTTGAAGCCAAGCCACCAACACCTCCCAGTGGACTGTGACCACATATTGATCCAAGCCGACTCCGCCTCCTCCACGCCCGAGGATCCGATCGTCGTCAACGAGGACTGGCTTACAACACGCCGCGGCATCATCCAAACAAGGGGCAACTTTCCGTTGCCATGCATTGCCATAAGTCGCCCTGAGTTACCGTCCAAACCAGGGGCAACTTTCCGTTGCCCTTATTCCCCCCTTTAAGCCAGGGGCAATTTTCCATTGCCTCCGATCCGAGTTTGCATATTTCGAGGGTAAGTTCTACGCTCGTTTGAGCATTGACTGTTTGCAAAAATAGTTTTTGAAAATTTTCACTGAGGTTGACTTATTTTCTCGAAAACTGTTTCATTTTCAAAATTGGTCCGTGTTTGGACCCAAAAATGAGAATTTTCAGTGCTCACAGCCTGATTCGCATGATTTTCAAATCAAAAATTGAATAAGTGTGTTTATCCAACTCTCATTTTTTATCAAAACTGTTTTAGAAAACAAAAAAAAAATGGTCAAAATGACGAACTAGGGGCATAGTTGAGTCGGGTGTTCCGCCTCCCCCCCTTTGTTATCAACGCACTCGCCAGAAAGGCACTCTATCCACCAGAAGGAATGGCCGTGAGCTAACAGTGTTGGACGTGAATCCGCAACTTCCTATTCATCTGTCAACCACCCTGGGGAGGGATAAAAAATGAGAGAATAAAGAATAGAGAGGAGTAAGTTGAGAGAAAAGTGAGAAAAGGGCTTTGAGAGAAAAAACCGAGCTTGAGGGCCGAGTGATGTAAGTACCACAAATCAGAAAGGGCGGGAATAATACCCGGAGGACTTGACTCCTCGAGATTTGAGGGCTTTGTAAACACGTCCGTATGTCGTATCTTCTGATTTGTTGGTCTCAATTTTGGCTTTGAGTCTTTTCCAAGTGCGTCTCGTTGTGTTAGGTCGTGTGCCTTTTGTTTCTTCGTTTGAGTCTGTCTCGTCGTGTTCTATGGTAGGCTCGATACTCTGGTTGAAAACCCATCCTCTTCCAAAAGGTAATCGCTTGTGCTCAGAATGCTGTGCCATTCTCTACATCCGTGCAAAGCAAGAGAAGGAAAGGGAAAATTTGGGACATCCAAGTGTGTTCCAACTGCAACCGTGTCGCTTTTGTGATCCGCTCTCGCCGATTGGGGGTATTTGTTCGTGGTTTGTTGTGTGTGAATGAACCGAATCTTTGGTTATGGGTTATGTCTGAGTCAATCCCGCAGATTAGTCCCTAGCAGAGTATGGGCTGTGAACCCAGTTTTGAGCAGTGGTTCGTATGTGTTGTGTTGCTGTTTAGTTGGTTGGTTATCCGATTATTACAGTGCAAGAGTTCAATTGTCAGACAACAGATCAATATCATTTACATTTGAGGTGTAATATGATGCAATGCAGTGCAGGGTGTGAAATATGCATATATATATACAAATGTAACACTCTTTTTTAGACCAAAAGTTTGTTTCATCCCATATAATCTTTTCAAGTACAACGTTTGAGAAAAAAACAAAAACCTGCCTGCGGCAGTACATAGTACTCTATCTACCAAAAAGAGAAAAGTACAAAAAAAAAATGAAAATGAAAAAAAAAAAAACAGCAGAAGTCTATAATCATCATCAATGGCCTCGCGCCGGGGGATCCGTCCTCGCCCTCTTCCTGGGCAGAAGCACAGGAGCATCGTCGGCGTGTCATTGCCGGAGCTCGAGCCCGAAGCCGCCTCGGCCTCCTCGAGGCCTCCGCCCGACTCGCCATCCTCGCAAATCGAGCTGCGAGCCGCCCCACATGGCCACACCCTCCGTGCGGGGAATATCCTGCCATCCCGAGTAGAAATGGGAGGTCCAGATGGAGCGCCGCCACCCACGGGAGGAATCGGGAAGGGAGGCTGAAAAGTACAAAAGGCAAATGCATCAATACACATGAAGCAGTTTATCAGTGCGGAATGTAGTGTATGAATACAGTGTTTGAATGTCGTGGCGGTTTATCGCTGCGTAACGCAGCGGTATGATTCTGATGTTTGAATGCCGTGAGCGCTTTATCGCTGCGTAACGCACTGTATGATTACAGTGTTTGAATGCCGTGAGCAGTTTATCAGTGTAGAATGCAGTGTATGAATACAGTGTTTGAATGTCGTGAGCAGTTTATCAGTGCAGAACGCAGTGTATGATTACAGTGTTTGAATGCCGTGAGCAGTTTATCAGTGCAGAACGCAGTGTATGATTACAGTGTTTGAATGCCGTGAGCAGTTTATCAGTGTAGAATGCAGTGTATGAATACAGTGTTTGAATGTGGAGCGCTTTATCGATGTAGAATGCGCAGTATGAATACAAAGGTTTGAATGCCGTGAGCGCTTAATCAATGCGTAATGCAGCAGGCGAATACGGTGTGCCAAGTGCCATGAACAGTTTATCAGATGTTGTGTCGTGCATCGATTATGCGGCGCTTTGTATATAGTTTGGAACTATGTCGAGAAAACATACCGAAGGTCAGAGAAGGCTAGGAACTCAAGGTCCGCCGCAACATCCCCGCCATGGAGGCATTCACCAATGACCGGGTGTACTCAGAGGAAGCTCGCAAAAGTATTAGATGCATCAATATTCGTGGAATATCGAATGAATCGAATCGAAATGACAATGCAAGATGCGTAAATAAATGGTACATACCGAGGCAAGTCAGAATGCCAAGAACTCATGACCACCGGGAGGAGCAAAGGATCCGTAGGTCTCCCCACTCGCCCTATCGTCACGTGGTAGGCAGAGCGGCCACCCATCCTCGCCCCTCTGACTCCCGCCACGAGCTCGAGCTTCAGGACGATCCCGCCTCGCCCCACCTTCGCCCTAGCCGCCGGCGCCGCAGTCTTCGCTCACTCGGCGACCACCGCCAGAGGCCGCATGATAAAGGTCCGACGTACTGAGTAGTCGCCGCCTGGTGCCTCGCTCCCCACCGATGGTGTAGTCCGCCATCCGCCCGGCCGTGAACGCCGGTGTCCTCATATGCTCGGGAGGATGCACCGACTATTCGCCAGTAACCCCGAGGTCCGACGAAAGCGCCACCAGTACCAAGCCCGATGCATCGCCTCTAGCAAAATCCGTGAACGCGAGGTCTCCATCGCGCCGCAAACCGATCCCGCACCATCGCCGCAGAGGAGCCCATGGTCGCCAGAGATCTCAAATTGAAATACGCTTTATTGCTCATCGGTATTGCAAATATACAATGGAAAAGTGAAGCTTAAATGAACTACAAATAAAACATACCTCAAGGGGGTGATGGTGTCAAGTAGCGACGAAGAAGTCTCCGTGGTCACGGGCGCACCTCCCATCATAACGGCGTGAGAAGGAATGACCAATGAGTCTCGTTTTCGACTCGGCTCCACCGAAAGTAGGCATAGACCCACAACTGCAAAACAGATGTCAGTATGATCATCAGATCCTGCAGAAATGAAGAATAAAGGTAAATGGCAGAGCTGCAGGTTGTGCAAAGGTATTGAGCGAGTGTACAGCAGAGCGAGTACAACAAGGTAAAGGTAGTATCGTGTGTGCGTGTGTACAAGATACATGAAGTGTAAAGCAGACTACAAAGGTGTGCAATGTGCAGTACGTAAAGTACGTAATGTAAATGTAAAAGCGAGGGAAGACATACCTCCCAAGCTCGCCAAGAACTCCCCTGCAATCGGCTCACGCCACGGAGACCGAGCTCATGTACCAGAAGAGTGGCGAGCCGCCACCCCTACCATAGCGAAGATGTCCCGACGCCCACCGTGCCGAGTAGGCAGAGAGGCACGGTGTTCGCCCGATCGGCGAAGAGGGTCGTCCCTAGCAAGAACATCAAAAAGCCGCGTGCATACTGCTCTATGGCCGCCTCGGTCATCGGAGCTGCGTCGACAAGAAAAGGCTGCACCCGAAACTGCACCTCAAACCAGGAGTAGCGGACGAAACCTGGACGTGCAAGAGGCGGACCCGCGCCAAGTAAATGGATCTGAGCGGCGGTCCACTCATCCATGTCTGTGTCGAAGGGGATCGGATCACCCCCTACCCCGATGCCGGTGAGCACCGAGAAATCGTAGGGAGTCATCGTCATGTCCCCCGCCGTGGATAGGTGAAATGAATCGGTGGTGTCCCACCACCTCTCCACCAAGGCAGCTAAAAGAGGCTCGCAGAAAGAAGTCGGGCCGACCGCAAAAGGAACCGCCCGCCATCCACGATGTGTCGAACCGCCTCGGGAAGCTCCGAGTACCAATCTCGAGCCGAAACATTCCCATACCCGCGGATGGTATGGGAATCTCCCTGTTTACAAACAAATGGTTGCAAAGCAATATGAAATGTACAGTTCTGAGGAAACATGTTAAAGTCGATACAAATCTAGCATGCGTGCACGTTTTTCCGATTCAAACAGAAACCGGGTGCCGGTGTGCTTACAGTAAACTACAATATGTGATGCGTCAGTGTGTTTTTTTTTTTTGAGTGGTGCAGTGTAAACATGGTGCACGTGTGTACGTTTTTCAGATGCAAGCAAATGTCAGGTTTCAGTGTACTGCGGTGGACTACGGCCTGTGATGTGTCAGTGTGTTTGTGAGGGTCAGCATACAGATAGGGTACATGTGTGTACATTTTTCAGATTCAAGCAGATATCGGGTTATAGTGTGCCAGTAGGTGAGCTACAACATATGATGCGTCAGCGTGCTTTGTGTGGTTCAGTTTAAATATGGCATACAATATGTTTTCAGATTCAAATAAATACCGGGTATCGGTGAATTTGCAGTGAAATACGGTGTGCCGTGTATATGGGTGATTCAGGCTAGTGCAGTGTGTGTGCACGTGTCGGCCCTAAAATAGATATCAGTTGTAAGTTTGTCTACGATTAACTACAGTATAGTATATCAGAGCTAAGCAATTAAAGGTTGTAATCAGCTATGGCAATGATGCACGCTTCTACATTGCGAAAAGTAAAACAGAAAAAAGGTTACCTGAAGCGCCGAATGAGAGGTGAGAGGTCGGCTCACAGCAGAAGCTCCGTCGAGCCCGCTAAAACCGCGGAAGTGGCGGAGTCCATCTGGCGGAAGCACGTGAATGGCCGGGCGATAGGTCGCCGGATCGAAGGGACGCTCGCTCAATGGGAGAAGCTCGACCCCGGGGTCCATCTCATGGTCCGGAGGAGTCCCGACATGTGGAATGTCGTCAGCCATGGCAGTGGTAGTGAAAAAATAGCCGGAAAGGAAAACCAGGGCGGAATACGAAAAGTCAACTGGGAAAAGTCAACCCCGAGCGGGTCAAAAATGGCCGGAAAGGTCGGGAGATGAAAATACGCGGAAATATAGAGGAAATCGAGGGGAACAAGTCCCGAAAAAGCGGAAATAGCAAAGGAGATCCCGAAATGAGATTTCGATCGGGTGGAAATGTCCGAAACGCGAAGAATATCGCGAATCCGACGGTAAAATGGTGCGAAAACACGAGGAAATCGATGAAAAATCGAGAGAACAAAGCTCTAGAGAAAGGGAGTGAAGGATTTCGGCGGAAGAGGAAGTGGAAAATAGGGTTTAGAAGCCCTATTTTATAAAGCCCGAGGTGAAATGGCAGATCTGCCCCCGATCAGGCATTTTCTGCCGGTCGGCACTATTTTGTGCCGGTCGACACATTATTGTGCCGGTGGAGAAGTTTAGGCAGCCGGTGGCAGCCGATAGCCTTCCCACCCAGCCGGTGGTGTTCCCAAGGCCTTGTTTTGTCAAATTGAGGAGTTTTGGTCTTCATAGCTCAAGAAAGTGCAAGAAAATGCATCCCCGATGCTCAACCGGCCTCCGTTTTGACCTTGGACCGTGTCTTCTGCGCGTGGCACTCAAATTCAAGCAAAGATTGTATCCTTTTGTATCCTTTTGTCTTTTATAAAGATTCAAAAGTTGCCCCGTGTGCGTCACGCGCATCCATCACATTGTCCGGCGCATCGTATCGCGCCACCTTGCACGTCCCTTGCGAATTGCATCGTTTTGCATTTCGTTTTCCATTTTCCATTCAAATGAGGTATGCGTGCCTCATTTTGCATTTCATTGCATTTCGAGGTACGTGTGCCTCATTTTGCATTCCATTTTCCATTCAAATGAGGTATGCGTGCCTCATTTTGCATTTCATTGCATCTCGAGGTACGTGTGCCTCGTTTTGCATTCCATTTTCCATTTTTCCATTCAAATGAGGTATGCGTGCCTCATTTTGCATTTCATTGCATCTCGAGGTACGTGTGCCTCGTTTTGCATTCCATTTTCCATTCAAATGAGGTATGCGTGCCTCATTTTGCATTTCATTGCATCTCGAGGTACGTGTGCCTCGTTTTGCATTCCATTTTCCATTTCAATGAGGTATGCGTGCCTCATTTTACATTTCATTGCATTTCGAGGTACGTGTGCCTCGTTTTGCATTCCATTTTCCATTCAAATGAGGTATGCGTGCCTCATTTTGCATTTCGAGGTATGCGTGCCTCATTTTGCATTTCATTGCATCTCGAGGTACGTGTGCCTCGTTTTGCATTCCATTTTCCATCAAATGAGGTATGCGTGCCTCATTTTCATTTCATTGCATCTCGAGGTACGTGTGCCTCGTTTTGCATTCCATTTTCCATTCAAATGAGGTATGCGTGCCTCATCTCGCGCTTCGTTGCATCTCGAGGTACGTGTGCCTCGTTTTGCATTCCACTTCTCATTTTGTATTGGCATACGCATCCTATGCTATGCTACCTCATTGGTCCGCGAGACCTTAAACTTAAAAACGGTCAGGGAGACCTTAAATATTCGGCTGTGCAAAAACCTTGGCGCATATGCATATGTATATACATCTCTTAATGTGCCAAGATTTTGAAACCATGCCCCACGTGGTCTGGCGAGACCTTAAACACGTACGGTCTAGGAGACCTTAAATCCTTCGAAGGTGCAAAACCTTTGGCGCATGCATTGTCATGTATCATCATCTCAACAGCCGCGCATTGCCGCGCATTTTGAAACCATGCCCACCACGGTCTGGCGAGACCTTAAACACGTACGGTCTAGGAGACCTTAAATCCTTCGAAGGTGCAAAACCTTTGGCGCATGCATTGTCATGTATCATCATCTCAACAGCCGCGCATTGCCGCGCATTTTGAAACCATGCCTATCATGGTCTGACAAGACCTTAAACACGTACGGTCTAGGAGACCTTAAATCCTTGGAGGGTGCGAAACCTTCACCATATGCACGCGGCCTAGGAGACCTTAAATCCTCGGGAGGTGCAAGACCTTCGGTGCATTAAGGTGTGCACCTCATTGCATTTGGCATGCATTTCATCGCGCTATTTTGCGCATCGCGCCGTTTGGCGCACCCTCATTGCACTTCATTTTCCATCCTTTGAGGCACGCGTACCTCATTGCACGCACGTCTCATTTGCCCCATTTGCATCCGCGTGCGTGTCTCATTTGCGTCACATGCACTTAAAGTGTTGTGTAACAGTTGCCCCGCCGGGTCTGGCGAGACCTTAAACACGCGCGGTCTAGGAGACCTTAAATCCTCGGGAGGTGCAAGACCTTCGGTGCATTAAGGCGTGCACCTCATCGCATTTGGCATGCATTCCATCGCGCTATTCCGCGCACCTCATCAGTTGCCCCCCGGTCTGGCGAGACCTTAAACACGTACGGTCTAGGAGACCTTAAATCCTTCGAAGGTGCAAAACCTTCGGCTCATGTATCATCATCTCAATAGCCGCGCATTGCTGCGCATTTCGAAAACAAACATGCATTGTCATGCATTTTGCATCACGGTCTAGGAGACCTTAAATCCTCTGAAGGTGCAACTCCTTCGGTGTTTGTCGTGCCCGAACGACTTTCGGTGGTCTGGTGAAGCCACATGTCCATGCTTGCGGTGAGTTCCTAGGAGACCAATGGGGACGGTGAAAACTAGAGTTTGAACGGCTTATGCCTATAACGCAAAGGTTCGAGATTTCCGAGACTAAAGTCTGGTTTAAATACCCAGGGGGTGTACCCTCGGCTTGAAATCTGTATGGAAGCCCCATAGGTTGAGGCGGCATGTTTACGCCTCAATTCTGGATACCGAACCAACCTAGTATATCGCCCTGTTGATAGAATAGGGAAAATCGCAATCGCAGCCATTGCATCATATTGCATTGTCATGCATCATTTATACTATCGCATATGTCATGCATTTCAAAAAACCAAAAAAACAAAAAACACATGCATTGTCATGCATCATTAATACTGCACATGTCATGCATTTCAAAAAATTCAAAAAAAAAAAAAAAAAACATGCATATGTCATGCATCATCATTGTAGTATAGTGCATATGTCATGCATTTTCTGTAAATATCCATTCTATTGCATTGTAGTTGCATGCATCCACTGCATCATCTTCCATCTATGGCTTGCGCCTTTCCTTGTTGAGCTTGGTCTGGTATGTGCCCTTACTTTTCATGTCAAAGCATGGTTCATGTGCATCGCGCCTATTCCTTGATGAACTTGGTTTGAGGTTGCGGCACCTTTTCTGTGTTAGACATGGCTTGTACGTGTGCATGCCTTTCCTAAGCGCGATACGGTTTGGCCCGCGTGCCATAATCGCATATTGCATTGTAGTATAATTGTTGCATCCAGCATTAGGATCATTATTCTTTCCTCAGCGGGTCGTCACCCCACTTATGTCATCCCACCCAATACTTGTTCTTGTGTCTGTCTACATCACTCATAGTTCAGACATCGTTCTATGGTAGACGGACTTGCTACTTCCATCAATCTACTTGACATACGTGTGGTTTCGAACCGCTCATGATTGAATCATGATTCGATTGCTTTGCATGTAGTTTGCATTGTTTCAATTGCATTGCATATCATTTGCATTATTCATACATCACTTTGTATATAATGCACATCATTTTGCATTCATCATTGCATTGACATGCATATGGCTAACAATATTGTACCTGTTAAGTTTGCTTTCTTTGCAGGCACGATATTGTATGTACGGCTCATTTGAGGCCGGCGCAACCGGACGAGCCGCACAGGTATTGTATCCTCCGCGTGAGACGTATTGAGAATTACATAATTCTCTTACATCCTTTCTGCATTGTAGTGTAGATTGGCATATGCTAGCTTATAACTGTTGCATGCGTGCGTCATTACAGCTTTCTTTGCATGATCATAAGTTATGCTCGGCTTCTTGCATCGTCTTGCATTTTGCCCCGCTTTCAAGCATACCTTGTTTTGTCTTGCATGTTTGTCCAAGTCTTCGGCCTTGTCAAAAATGGGTCGTCTCTGGACTTTGACATTCACTCCCGTCATGCTTATGACTTCCGAGTTCTCCAAAGAGGGCAAATCAGAGACACCCCATTTTTGACCGTCCTCAAGACTTGACGCCACCGCTGGAACACTTTCGGTGATTATCCATGTTTGTGTTTGTTTGGAGTCCCGGAGTTCTGCCACGCCACGCCTCAGACCTCCGAACTTGACCGTTTCGTGTCTGGTTTTGCACCAAACACTTGTGCTTTGCCTCGCACGGGCAGGGCATGCTTCGTGAGGCACCCGCACCTATCACCTGTCGCGGCTAGAGGCCACCGGCTGGCTGGTGTTGCCATCGGCACTTTATTGTGCCGACTGGCACTAAGTTTTGCCAAAATGGCACTCTTCTTAGGCGAACACTGCATGATTGCTTTTTGAGATATTTTCAGACAATGTATAGTTTGGTTCCCTCCATACACGTGTATGGAGGATGACCTCTTAGTTAGCTTAGCTTGTAAGCTTTGCAAGCTTTGCTTGCCTATAAGAGGACCACTCCTCTTCTTGGCTTAGGGTTACAAAATTTTAGACATTTTAGACAGACCAAGCTCTGGTTTTTAGGGTTAGGATAGATACACATCCTATCTCTCTTCTTCCCTCTTGTTTAGTATACTAGGTGTTTGTGTCATACTTTTGCACATCAACACCTAGTGTTTCACCTTTCCTTGGTTTCTGAGGTTTCAAGAGGTTGCTCTTGCTGTTCTTGACTGGTTTGGAGCTCAAGGAAGCAACAACATCATCATTTGTGAAGAGAGTCAACAAGGGTGAGAAACTTACTTTATTTACCCCATTCTTGCATTCCATTTTGACCTATCCTTGAACTGTTTTTGTGCTTGGTGTTCAATACAAAAAAGTTCTTTTTTTTAGTCCTCTTGATAGTTTATTAAGGGTACTTTGTGCTTTAGGGAGGTTTGGCCCCTCTTAGGCCTTGAAAAGGGCCATTTTTGTGCCATTTTGTAGAGATCCGAGATTTTTGTGCTTGGGCCTCTCCACCACTGAAATCTTGAGGGATTTCAGTGGTGGAGATGGTGCCATAAAGTCTCCAAAAGGGGAGGGCCACCCCCTCTCCTTGATGTCCTTGAAAAGGACAAGTTTTGGCCTCCAAAGGAGCACCATGTTTGGTTGTGTTTTGAGCATGTCTTGGCTGCATTTCATGCTTATTATGCCATGATTTAACTTGCTTTTAAGTTGGTTTAGGTCCCTTATGCATGCTTAGCATAGTTGCCTTGTAATGCCTTTTGATCCCCTAACATGTCTAGGTTGTATGCCTTAGCTTCTAGCATGTTTTTAGGCTTGCATTTATGAAGTTTTTGTGCTCATATTTCCATGTTTTAGGTCTGTCTCATGTTGTTTGAGCCAACCATAGCATGTTTAATATAGCCTCTTTGCATTGGGCTTGTTGGCCTTAAGAGCACGAGTGTGTAGCATGCCTTACTTGCTTCATTTTTGACGGTTTGGAACCATTTTGCATGCTATTTCAGTCCTTCATACATGTTTGTTTGATTGCTTAGCATGCCTCTTTAATGCTTTAAGAGTATGTGTTAAATGCTCCATGTTTTGGCTTTAATGCATGCCTTTGGATTCATGTCATCTAGATGCCATCTAGGTGGTCCTTTAGGCTTAGTTTTATGTGTTAAAACTCTGTTTTTAAGTGTTTAAGTATTGCCATGTGTGGTTGTGCTGAGTGTGGTTCAAAGCCTCATTGATTTGCTTTGAACCTTAGACCATTTGCATGCTTTGTTTGGCTTGTTTTGTTGCATGATTTGGCATCATGTTTTGCATGATTTTCAGAGCCTAAATTGCATGCTATTTGTCCATTGTTATGCCCCTCTTAGATGTGTTTAAGAGTCGCTTAATTATGCTTAAGTGTTGGTGCCTTAACTTGTGCATGTGTGCATGTGTGTTTGGCCCTCTTGACTTAGCATTTTGGCCACTGATTTTAGGACTATTTGAGTTGCCTAATTCATGTATAAGACCATCCTTCCATTGGTTTGCATGCTTACCTTGCATGCTTGCTTGAACCCTTTGCATGAACATATTGCATAGTCCATGTTGCATGCCTAGTTGACATGTTTAGGGTTGCATTTGTATTGTGCATGTTTGGCCTCTTGAAGTGAAGTATGATGGAGGTTGAGCACCCTTGTTTGCTTGTTTGCATTGCATGCATTTGAAATCAAAGTTGCATTCTTGGTTCCTTGGGCCATCATGCATGGAAATGCGCGATTGGTGGTCCGAGAATCGAGGCACATGCCCCTTTGAGTCACTAACATGATAAGGGGTGTGTATAGTGCATAAATACCTTGAATCACATTGCCATGCATGTTGTTGTCCTCTGCTGCTGTGGGTTGCAGGTTCTGCAGGTGTTAAGTGCCGGCCGGCACTATTTAGTCCCGACCGCCAGACAATTGCCAGCCGATAACTTCATCTAGTGCCGGTGGCCTCCTTCTACCCCAGCCGGTGGTACTTCCCAGTGCCCTGAGAGGCACTCCTGGGACTTTGGCAATTTTCAGAGGAGGATAGCAGGGGAAACAGAGGCAATCCGTGCATGGCAGTGCGGTTCCGAGCCAGTTCCGAGCGCGCGCTGCATTTGGCCCTCATCCCGAGGCGATTTACTGTTTAATTAGATTAATTATTTTATTTAATTAATTTAGTTGATTTGTAATATTTAATTAGCTTGCGTAGTTAATTAGTTAATTAATTTGTATATTCTTTTGGTCCCTCCGAGCGAGGGCGCAAATGTAATAAGTGTGTGTGAGTGGGTGTATGTCTTCCAAACCCCCATTTCTTTCTATCCCTTTTATTTACCCGCTTTCGATGGTAGATTAGGGCATACTTATTTTAGCATACCTTATGCAACGCATGCGTGCATTCATGCATTTGTTTACATGCATCGGGCTCGGTACATCATACAAATTGCATTGCAATTTTCAATTTCGAATTGAATACGTGCTACTCGCGCATTTCACATGCCATGTTTAGGGTTAGCCAAGCCTACTCTAGATTGCATCTATGCCTGTGTTGCATTAGCCACTTAACATGAACTAGGTCATGCATGTTTGCTAACCGGGTTATTGTTTTTGGCACGGAGTACGATGTAAGTTTTTACGCTTTAGCATATCGCATGCGTGTGAATGTTTGCCATGACAGTATGATTGCCATGCGGCTAAATGCTTATGTGTTATAAACTGTTTGAATGCCTGTGGGTGGAGGTTGGATTGCCTGAGTTGGAACAACTCATTAAAATCCGTATTTTAGCCTACTTGCGAGTAGCAAAATCTAACACGTTTTTCGAGACAAAACGGATATGCAATGTTTATTTCCAAGTTAGGCAATCTAGTCTATACTTTTGTGTTGTGCGCATCGCATAGTAATTCTAGGTTAATAACCGGAATAAGAACGCATAAAGTTTTCAAAAACGGATATCACGGTTAGTAGAGGCCGGTCTTCGGACCGGGCGAGAGGGGGTGCTCATAGATGACCTTCCCCAATCGTACCCAAGCTCCCGAGCCAAGTCCCTTTGGTGATGACGGACATGTGGCCTTCGGCACCGAGTCAGGGTTTCCTAAATTTCCCATTTTAAATATTTAGGTGGCGACTCATGTCCGCAAAGCAGTCCATGTTTGGCACTACTTTTCAAAAATCTGTTTTCTCAAACGATTTGCCGGATTTGGACTCTTTGGTTCAGATTTAGAACCGACACAAAAAGGGAGTCCGAACTGTAGCGAGAGGCCCCCACGGGCGCCGTTACAGATGGCCACATCCATGATTTGGGATTACGGTCGTCTTATGGAGGCAGTAGCTCATTTAGAGACGATGATTCAAATGAAAGAGGAAAGGATGAGGGGCTCTGGGCAGAGAAGTTAGGAGGTTCAGGGAGAGACGAGGGACAACAAGAAGCAGAGGGGTTTCACCCCACAACAGTCCCAGGTAGCATAGTTCAGATCCACTTTTCTTGTACCAAGTTCTAGTTTAGGGAGGAGTAGTCAGGGTGGGATCACTTACTTTAAGTGTGGTCAACTAGGCCATAAGTCTCAATCGCCTTGCAGAGAGGAGCAAGAGTCAGGTTGTTATGCGACTCGCTCACAGAGCCAGAGTTAGGAGAGAACGCAGTCGCCTACCTATTATCAATATGGGCAATCGAGACACTTGAAGAGGTTTTTCCCTCAGACAGGTGGCACACTTGGTGTGTCTGGTTTGAGGCAGACACAGAGTCATCAGCCTATCCAGTCTGTACAGGCCTCGAGGGCCACTTAGAGAGCCTCTTCAACTTAATCAACTTATCAGTCCTATGCTTTAAGGGGTAAGCAGGTGGAGTAGAGACCTACGAGGCGTGTGTATGTTGTTACCATCCCAAATCAGTTACCAATACCCTCTGTTTTGAGAGGTAACTTTTTGTTGTTTAATTCTATTGCCAATATGTTGATTATTATTGGTGCATCTCATTCTTTCATTTTATCTGCATTCGCATCAGTCTTGGGGTTAAAAGTGACTCACTTAGCATCATCACTCAGGATAGAGTCTCCAGTCGGGGGTGAGGTTGGCTTGGACTAGGGATGTCGGGGTTATGAGATTGAAGTTGTTAGTCACTGACTTCCTTTTGCTTTTGTATTGCTAGACATGTCAAGTTTCGACGTCATTTTGGGTATGTATTGGTTATTCTCTTATTGTGCTATTATAGATTGTTAATGTCAAAGAGTTATGGTGTGCACCTTGAGCGGCGAATTTTTTTATTTTCTAGGGGACCGAGCTGATAGAGTCTTATCACCAGTATGTGATCCTCGTGGTAGGGGTGAGCTTAGTTGTCTTTTTGCATCTTTCTTAGGTAGTGAGAGTGATGTGGTCCAACTTGAGTTGCCAAGGGTAGTTTGTGAATACCTAGAAGTCTTTCCTGAGGAACTTACTAGTTTGTCACCCCACTGGAAGATCGAGTTCTCCATTGACTTAGTGCCTGGCACGACACCGATTTCTTTGGCACCGTATAGATTTGCACCCGCTGAGTTGTATGAGTTGAAGATTCAACTCCAAGAGTTGTTAAGGGCTTCATTCGCCCTAGTACATCGCCTTGGGGAGCACCAGCTCTCTTTGCTAAGAAGAATGATGGCACCTTGTGACTGTGTATAGATTACCGAACGCTGAACCAGGTAACTTTTAAGAACAAATACCCATTACCTCGCATAAATGATTTGTTTGACCAATTAAAGGGGTCTTGTTGCTTTTCTAAGATTGACTTAAGATTTGGCTATCACCAGTTGAGGGTGAGGGAGGAGAATATTCTAAAAATAGTGTTCCATACGCAATATAGCCATTACGAGTTCTTGATGATGCCTTTTGGGTTAACCAATGCACCTGTTTCATTTATGAATTTGATGAATCAAATCTTCCGTGAGTTCTTAGACCCTTTTGTGGTTATCTTTGTTGACGACATCTTAATCTACTCACCCTCCGAGAAGGAACATGAGAAACACTTGCGGGTCGTACTTGAGTTGCTTAAAGTCCACAGTTTATATGCTAAGTTTGGAAAGTGCCAGTTTTGGTTAAAAGAAGTTAAGTTCCTAGGCCATGTGGTATTCGAGAAAGGAGTGACAGTAGACTCTTCTAAGATAGAGGCAGTGCAAGATTAGGAACAACCTAAGAATGTCTTTGAGATTCAAAGTTTCTTGGGCTTAGCCGGGTATTACCGATGTTTTGTGAAAGACTTTTCTAGATTGGCCTCACCATTGACTAGATTGACGAGGAAATAGGTGAAGTTTCTGTAGAGTGAGACTTGTGAAAAGTCGTTTCAAGAGCTTAAGGTTAGACTCACCACTGCTCTAGTATTGATTATTCCGGAGACGGGTTTGGGCTATTCAATTTATTATGATGTGTCTCAAGAAAGGTTAGGTTGTGTATTGATGCAAGAAGGGAAAGTGGTAGCATACAGTTCACGGTAATTGAAAACTTATGAAAGAAACTAATCTACACACAACCTAGAACTAGCGGCAATGATTTTTGCCTTAAAGATCTGGAGGCATTACTTATATGGTAAGAAGTTTGAGGTATTCTCCAATCACAAGAGTTTGAAGTATCTATTTTCACAGAAGGATTTGAATTTGAGACAGAGGAGATGGATGGAGTTTATAGAGGATTATGACTTTGAATTGCACTATCATCTGGGAAAGGCCAATGTAGTGACCGACACTTTGACTAGGAAAACAGTAAGTAGTGTAGCTAGTATTGCCATTTGGAAATGGGAGATGTTGGGTGATGTTGATGAGTTTGACTTACATCTTGGCGAGTCCGTTGAGTCAGCCGTTTTGTTTACTATAGTTGCACAACCTACGCTTGTAAGCTGAGTTATAAAAGCACAGAGGGGTGATCTTGAGGTAGAGGCTATCTGAGGAAAGATATCCAGTGGAAAGGTAGAAAAGGGCTTGAACATGTATTCTGATTCTAGTGTGAGGTATTTGGACTGTCTTTTTGTGCCAGAATCTTATAGGGAGGAAGTACTCCGAGAGTTTCACCATTCACGCCTTGTGTTACACCCGGGAGGCACAAAGATGTACCGCGACCTTAGCCGCCAGTTTTGGTGGATGGAGATGAAGAAAGACGTAGCCTTGTTTGTTTCGAGGTGCCTTGTCAGCAAGTGAAAGCTGAACATCAACGACCAGCAGGTTTGTTGTAACCCTTAACTATAGCCGAGTGAAAGTGGGAGCATGTCACGATGGACTTTATTGTGGATCTTCCGAGGACTCAACGAGGTAATGATGCCATGTAGGTGATAACTGACTGGTTAACCAAGTCAGCACACTTTGTACCTATGCACACGAGTGACTCGATAGATTACCTTACCGACCTTTATGTTAGGGACATAGTTCAACTTCATGGGATCCTGTGATTATTGTTTCGGATAGAGATCCATGTTTTATGGCTCGATTGTGGCAAAGCCTATAGAATGCCTTGGGCACTGAATTAACGTTTAGCACCGCCTATCATCCTTAAACTGATAGACAATCTGAACGAATCATTCAGATCTTAGAAGACATGCTTCAAGGTTGTGTTCTTGATTTTAAGGGGTCATGGGAGAGGCATTTACCTGTAGTGGAGTTTGCCTATAATAACAGCTTTCAGGCAAGTATTGGTATTGCACCGTTTGAGGCCTTGTATGACTGACCGTATAGATCTCTTGTATGTTAGGCCGAAGTGGGTGACGCGCCAATGTTAGGTCCTAAATTTGTCCGGGAAACAACTGAGAAGGTTGCACTTATTCGTAAGAGGTTGGCTTTAGCTCAGAGTCGCCAAAAGAGTTATGCCAACCATTGGAGGAGACCTTTGCCTTTTGAGATAGGAGATCATGTGTTCCTGAAGATATCACTGAGATGGGGTTTAATGAGGTTTAGGAAGATCAGAAAGTTGTCTCATAGATTTATTGGGCCGTTTGAGATCCTAGAGCGGATCGAAGAGATAGCATATTGTTTGGCCTTGCCACCCCAACTTTCGGGATTCATGATGTGTTCCATATTTGTATGTTCTGAAAGTACGAGTCGGATCCTTCACATGTGTTAGATTGGACCAAGTTAGAGGTAGATGATGATGCCTCTTATGAGGAGAGACCGGTACGAGTTTTAGACTCTCGGGACCAAATTTTGCAAGGCAAGATTGTACCATTAGTTAAGGTGTTGTGGCGACACCACAGGGTTGAGAAAGTGACTTGGGAGCATGAGACGGAAGTCCATGAGAAATATCCGGACTTATTTGTTGATATTTGAGACTTGTGTTGAAACTTTTACATATGTTGTAATATATATCTATTGAACATTTTATATGTTTTGGAGATTTGAATGGTAATTATCAATGTTGAACACTCGGTGTATCCTTGTTACAAGTCTAGATGGCATATGGTTGATTTTATTTCAATAAATGTTGTTGATTTTAAATTTCAATGACGAAATTTCTTAAAGGGGGAGATTATAATGATTCTAATTTTGACCCGACCCATTTTGTTGCTTTTGGATCCAAGGATCCATGTACTTCGTTGTTGTCCGTCTCATTTCCGTCTTGTTGCATGTTGAGTTTGTCTATTGGGAGTTTTGGTTGCATTTGAAACAGGTTGGGAAGTTAGTTTTTCAAAGAGTTGTTGCCTAGATTTTGGCTTGTTCGCTTGAGTGACCATTCCTGTGCTCAAACGATTTTTACAGTCTACAAAACTACTGAGAGTTTGATATCTTCACTCAAGCAGTCTTTCTTGTGCTTAAGTGATCTTTTGTAGCTCTGAACTACTAGGAAGGGGTCATTGTGTGCTCGAGCGATGTCACTTATTGTGTCTATCGCTTGAGCGACCATTATTGTGCCCGAGCAGTCTGTGCGTATATAAATCCGAGAGGAAGCTTTTTTTCAGTCACTTTTTCACCTCTCTCTCTCTCTCTAAACATTTCAAAATCCTAGATCTTCACTCTCTCTCTCTCTCTCTCTAATTCTTGAACTCTAGCTCAATCCGTGGGTTTCCTCACCCTAATCCTTTGGAGTAAAACGTTGAACACGTCAAGGGCTTCGTTTTAATAGGAGAAGTTTGTATTTTCAACCCCATCAAGTTCTAACCATTGTTTCTTCATGTCTTCTACTTTGAGGTAGGGATTTATTTGACTCTTTTATATGATTTTTATCTTAGTTATTTGTTCTTTGGAAAGGGTATTGATTTGGGAAATTTTGAGAAATACCTAGGGTTTGGATTTGAAATCAAGAGGGATTTTTCAAATGGATTCTTGAAAATGGTTGTAGGAATGAGTTTATGGTTGAGATATGTTAAAATGGTGGACATCTTTTCTTAAGATCAACTTTGTAAGAAAAGTGGGTTTTGCCCTAAATTTTGGATATTTGGATTTGTGAAAGGAAAAGGAAAATGATGTTGGGCATTGTGAAATTAGAACCATGTTTATGTTGATAATGATGGTGGAGTTGGACATGTAATATCACTCCCATTGTAAATGATGAAATCATATCTTTTGATTGAAAGTTATATGTTGAGTAGAAATATCTATTTTGGGCTATCAGTTGAGGATAGTCTTGATTGTTGTAACATTGCATGAGGATCAGGTTGAATTGAAACTAATTTCTACATTATACATTGAGCATTATTTCATATTGAACATTGTAAATGTATTAGTTTTTGAGGAAAATGGGTGAACACTGTGGTGAATCTGGTTTGGAGGTGTGGTTGTGGTATTATTATGTTAGCTTGTGTGCCCTTGGTGAAAGTTCAGAAACCAGTGCGGTTAGATGCCGATCCTTCCAGTTAGTACTGGTAAAATAGCTTTGGCAGTGCTTGTATAGCCTACTGGCAAACACGTACCTAGAAATTTCCAGTGTGTTGTATCCACTGCCCTGTTTTCTGATAGAAAATGATTATTATCATGAATTGATTTATAATTTGGCATTGCATTATTTTGAGATGGAAAACGAGAAATGTTTGACAAATGGCATGCATGTGCATTCACCTTATAATTTTGCATAGATTCATATACTGTGTTAGAGTATCTCTATTGGATTATGACTCACCCTATATGGAAAACAACTTTTAGGTGCTGATAATATGCCTCCACCAAGGACATAGCTTGGGAGGACTTGGAGCTTAAAGCTTCATTTTGGTTTCATGATGTAACTATTTTTGTTTAAACCTGGGGATTTACTTGTATTGAGTTTAAACTCATTTTGTTGTAACCATGTATTGTCTTGGAAAGTTGTAGCCATTAAGTCATTTTATTACTTGATTTTACTTTCATTTTTGCTCGTGTATCTATGCCATATGCTATAGATTCAGAATCTATGATTTGTGAATATATAATGCATGTCATTTTTTGTAATGATCAAAGATATAATGATTAGAAGTTATGAGATGGGTTAATGTTAAGTATTTCGGGATGTGACAAAGTTACCCTTGAACCTCCCTTAAGAAACGTATCATCAAGAAACAAAAGCGGGCGTCAAGCACGCGACAATGCTTGAACACAACGATGCATGCACGAAATGAAATAAAGTATCTTACGAACCTGCCGAAGTGTTGATCGAAATCCAAATTGATGTAACTACATGGGTTGTTCTCCATGACAGCGTTGCTATACCACCTGAGTTGATCGAATAACATGGCATGGACTCTATATACTTCACCCTTCACTTTTTCCACACCCAACCATACTACCTGATAACTAATGTCCAGTCCAAAGTCGTTTTCATATTGAAAATCACGTCCGTCGGACAGATGAGCGACTGTTCATGCACACAATCCACAATGACATCTGACACCAAATCTGAACCGGTACGCGGGTTCCTGTACATCCATACTACAACACCACACAAATGTAAATTTATAAACCTCTTCAAAGACAACACCCCATTTGACGCTGACACCCTCGCGTAAACCAACTACGCACACCCAGTTGACGATGCAAACTTGCATGCAACTGTGATCCGCACGAAGTCATTCTTCAAATACTTGAACTGAAACCCACATTTGACAGCATACTTGCAAAGTACCCTTCAAAATTCGTTTGCTTCACCCCAAAAAAATTGGCCAACATGGGTAATACCATATGCCCATCCAGCAAAACGAAATGTCTTAGATTTATGAGGACAATACAACAGCAACAAATCGGTCTAGTCTTCCATGTCACACGTCAGCCCATCGACGGTGTCGCACAAATCAACATTGTTAGAATTTGCAACACCTCCACCGATGTCGAACCCAACGCTATGCGTCTGTATCAGCACATCAATATGATCAAGCCCAAACAACTTCACAAGGGATAAAATGTTTTTAACATCGTTGTCACAATCAACCTTGAACTTCTTGTATCTAGGGATAGCGAAAAGGAAAAACACCAACCCCGGCACCAAAATATCAAACTTTGCGCAAACAACATCAACCAATTGAGCGAACGTCACAGCTTGATTAACACGAACAACTGCATTAATCTGTCTGTATGTACACAAAAGCAACGATACAAACTCCATAACTGCATATGTACAAAACACGCGACATAACGTTACCATACTAAGTCACAACACTACCATAAACATTACACAACACAACCCCCCAACACCACCAAAAAAAATAACATCGTCACTAAAATATCAATAACCTTGGCAACATATCCCGCAAAAATCGAACACAACCCACGAGAAATAAAACATCAACCAAACACATTGAATAACAAACATATAATCCACATAAAACTTACCTCACACAACAAGCACAGTGCTTCCAAATTGAGACCCAATAGCAGCAACAACAAAGTAAATGAAAACCCTAGAACTACTTCAGCAACCCAAACATGACTCCCACATCAATAACACCAAAAAGATATAACAACCTAATAACCTACCTTACCCACACACACCCAACATCAGGAAAAAAAATACCAAATAAAATCACATATAAGGCAAACAAGTAAACTACATTATCCCCAAATCAAATATAAACAATATACCAAAAATAAAAAGGATTAATTGGTTTGGAAGAAAACTTCTAGAACTAAATGGTACAACTTTTCGCAAAATAGGATTTATGAGTAATTTTTCCATTATTTATAACCATATCTGATTTCAACTTAATTTTATTTTCTTAATTTACAAAATTTAATTTTTTAGTAGATTAACTCAAATAATATATAAAAAAAAAATACATTAAGTTGAATTAAAAGCAAAAAAAAAAAAAAAAAAAAAACCTATATTAAACTTAAAATCATATTTTACATATTTTTTAATAAATTAGATATAATTACGTAAAAGATTAAAATATATCATGATACCCTTTAGTGGAAATAATATTAAAATGTGTAACTAATTTTTTATTATAAGGGTTATCCGTGTCAATTTCTTGTTATACAAATTTGACACAAACCTGACCTATTTAATATTTATGTTATCGAGTCGTGTCATATACATGTTCATGTTAGGAAATTGCTAACCCTAACCCGCTAATTTCATGTACTGTTTGAGTTGTGTTATCATGTCGTGTCACAAATTCTCATCCTTAATAATAGTTAGGGGGTTCTATTTGCACTAAAAAAATCATTAAGTATGCCTAATTCCTCAATACACTCTATTAAATTATTTAGGGTCATAATTTCCTCGCAATATACTTTAATTTTTTTCAAATTACCCTTTAAGGTACACCCAAATAATAAACAAATCAAAAATCTCAAATTACACCACTTTGAAAAATCCTTTCAAAAACCCTAAAACAATTCGACAATTCGACACACCTTATGTACTACAAATAGAAATTCGACACACCTTATATTTGTCATTTGCTTTTGTTTCAACAATTCAAACAAATCGTATGTGTTAAAAATAGAAATTACATTGTTGGAGTCCTACAAATTTGTACGAAGCGGGTAAGTGTTGATATTAATTTAGGATCTTTTATAATCTTCTCTTTTAGGGTCTTCATCATGGTTATAGTTTTACACTTACCTCACCTTACAATGGCATCCAAATGACTAGTCAGAGTCTCACATTAAAATCTTATGATGTGTTTATTGATGATGCTTTGAAGGTAGTCATAGGGTTAAGCAACTGATAAAGAGTATATTCAGATTGGCCATGTTTCTTGATATAAATTATCTTCTTTGTGTGAATCTATTTGATGATTGTCTAAATGAAGATAAAAGATAGAAAAGAATATAATTATAATGATTTCTTGATAATTATGTGCACAGTTTTGTATCTTTTCTAGATAATTAGGGTATTTTATAACTGAAAAATACATGAATCAATAATTGTATTTTGATATTTATGTGAATACTTATTTCTTCTTTGATGATTGTTTCAAAAAATACTTTTGATTATTATTCTCATTGATTGTTTGATTTTGTTCAAATTTTCTTCTATTTGCAAGTAACAACACGATACGAAATAATGATATTGATGATAATGGTGAGTTTTGATAATAATTGAAATTTGGGGAAGAAAATGAAGAGAGTTTGTGACACCCCAAATATTGAATTAATATAATAAGAACAAGCGTAGAATAAAATATTGAATTTTATAAATGTATATGACAAGCATGTATTTTGATTTAAAATTAGGGGATTATTATACTAATTAGGATAAATATAGAATTAAGCAAAGCTCTAGATAAGCTCAACAGAAGTTTTAAAAAAAAAAAAGTGTAATGATTTTGAATATTTGGGCCAAGGTGTAAATAGACATGAACTCTAGACTAATCTCCTGCATGCTTGGAAGTTAAGTTGCTTGGAGATAAGGCTTAGGGGGTTTAGCTCCTAGGACAACAGACCTAGGAAACGTGGCACAAGTTTACAGTAGCAACACTAGTATAAATAGGAGCATAAAGCATAGTTTAACCAACGGAAAATAAGAAACAAAGGTAAAGAACGGAAGAAGGGTGCTTTGAGTAAGTCAGTAAAAAGGAGGGAACTTCGATAACGTAAAGTATCAATATTAAGGTGAGTTATATTATACTTTGAGTCACCATAATATATTTTACGTATGTTTTGAATTATCATAATTTAATTTATACAAGCTATGTTTTATAACTTATATTTATATTTCAATTACGTTAATTATTTTCTGAACTCCATTTGCTTAAAATGAAACACATAGATATATTTGTTTAAATTTTAAAAATTATTTGACAGTTATTTTATATAAGTACCACCACAAGAGTCCCATACCTTAGGAGACTTAAATAACCATTGGCCTCTGTTTGGCCACTTTGTGGTCCTCTGTTTGTCATGGATCCATTGACCTCTGTTCCCACTGTCACTCTAGTGACCTCTGTTCTATTCTATTCTATACCGTGGTTATGGCTATTTATTTACATAATTTCTGAATTTCAATTTCTGCCACTTTAAATTATTTGTTTATTCAAATTAAGTTATGTTACTGTTTTAGCTTGACTAATCCATGATTATGTTGTGTTCTCTATACACTTGGCATAATATTGCTCACTCTGCTGTGTGCTTATAACTATTACCCTTTCAGGTGATAAGATGTAAGGAAGACCCGTAACCTCGTGTAGTGGAACCCGCACAAGAATTTGATGCTGATCCGCTATTTTATTTTTCTTTCTTTTCTTCCTTTTGTTTTTTTTACTGATAGTCGGTCACTGAATAATAAAATAATAAAAGTCCTATAGATGTACCTTCTTTTATCAAAATAGGAGAATGTAGTAAATATTCTGTTTAATTATTTTTATTTCCATTTGCCTCTGCATGCGCCATTTAATTTGCTACAATTAGAACTAGTTAATAAGTTGCGATTCCATCCCTCAGCCTCTAGGGTTGGGTCGTGACAAAGGTGATATCAGAGCAATGGTTAGGACTAAGAAACAAAATATAAAATAATAATAATAATTATTATTATTATTATGTAACGATCTAGAATTTTTCCCTCCGCTCGAGCGGGGGAGTCGATACTCAAGCGGACTTGTGAGGCTTCTACCATTTTTTTTGTAGACGGTCCAAGATTCTGTGAGTTGTAAATTCCCACTCGAGCGTGGAAGTGGTCGCTCGAGCGGACGGCTTTGTTGGTCTGTGCACGCTGCCACGCTCGAGCGTGGAAAGCGACGCTCGAGCATGGAAAGTGAGATTGCCCTTGACATTTTTATTAGTGTATTTGGAACCTCCTTATTTTATTTTGGGGTATTAATTGAGGTGGTAACATAATGGTAAAATAAGATTGAACCAAAGAATTTAATCCGAATAATTTTTTCCTACGAACAGCCGTCACTCTTTTCCCTTTTTCTTTTTCCACACTCTGAATTTTGATGTGAGGCTAGAACCATTGGAAAACTTATTTCCGGGGCTTTGATTTGGACACAAGAACGACCTAAAACGGAGTCCGGATGAGAAAGTTATACCTGTTTGAAGTTTTCATATCTGTGCTGGAAGCATGTACACTCGAGCATGGAAAGAGACGCTCGAGCGGACTGCGCGAATTTAGCAAGTTTAAAGGCACAATTCTAGATCATTCTTGGCATTTTCCATTTCCTTCCTCCTTCCTCTCACCCTAGGTCCGAAAACCCTAAGTTTTTTACCTCAAATACTCTACATTCCTCTAAGTTTTGGCCAAGATCTCTTACAAAAAAATGAAGAAGGCTTGAAGCTTGACATTTTCAACCGATTGGAATTCAAATTTGTGAAGGATTCTCATCAAAGCTTCGTTCTTTTGCTTGATTCTTGAGGTAGGGGTCCTAGTTCTTCTTCAATACTTGCATCAATAAATAGATTTGTGGTATTTTGACTATATAAATACAAAATATACATTTTTGAGCATATAGTGTACATTATGAGATTTGGGGGTTTAGGGCTTGAGGTGTTGGGGGTCCAATTGTTGGGTTAATATGGTAGATTATGAACCTTAGGTGTATAATCAATGGGGAAATTGGAAATAAAAGTGGTGATGTGAGAAGTTTGAATTTTGCTTGAAAATCTTATTTTTTTTCTTGAAAACCCTAGGTTGATTCATGATGATAATTAATGATTTTGCCCAAATTGAAAGTAGAATCATGAAATTGAGATATTGAATTATATATATACAAGTTTAATTGAATTTTGGAAATGTTTGAGAATTATGTTAAAAATTAGCAAATGAACCTTGTTATGGGCATTGCAAATCATGTTATAATATGAAATGAAATTGGGAGGAAAGGATTTGTTGATGATGTGGATGATATATTCTTGGTTATGGAATGTTGAAATGCGATTTAAGAATTTACCTTGAATTATGTTGAATAGTGTTGATTATGTTGAGTTGTGTTGAATAATGTTGAATTGAATTGTGTTGGACTATGATGAATTGTATTTGAATCATGTTGAATTGTGTTGAGTTGTATTGTGTTGGGTGTGTTGAGTTTGAGTTGAGTTGTGTTGTGTTGGGTGTGTTGAGTTTGAGTTGAGTTGTGTTGGGTGTGTTGAGTTTGGGTGAGTTGTGTTGGGTGTGTCGAGTTTGCGGTTGAGTTGTGTTGGGTGGTGTTGTGTTGGTACCTGCGCGGGGAGTTGACAAAAGGTTTTTTGGGCCCCACGTCCCGCTATATAGTAGCCAGCAAATGTGGGGGTGGTTGAATTAAAGGTGCCCAATTGCCCTGTCTAGGCTTATCACTGGACGAATGTGAGAAAATGTTTTTGGGTGTCCACACAGTCTCGCCATATAGTAGTCGGCGAAAGTGGAAAAATGATTTTGGGTGTCCACATAGTCCTGTTGTATTGTAGCCAGCAAAAGTGGAAAAACGGATGGTTTTCGAAAATGTTTTGGGTGCCCACATCCCGCCGTATAGTAGCCGACAAATGTGGGGGATGGTTTTCAAAAGTTGAAAAATGGTTTTTGGAAAAATACGGTTTTGGAAGAAAATGGCTTTTGAGAAAAAATGGTTTTTGGGAGTTCACTTCCCGCCGTATAGTAGCCGGCGAAAGGTGGAAAGTGTTATGAATTGGGTACCTGCTATCCCGCCGTAGTAAGTCGGCAAAAGGTGGATTGTGTTGAGCTATGTGTTAACGAGTGTGTTGAGTTGATGATGTTATTTGTGACTTGTGATGGATTTGTGAAATTGCATATTGATGCGTAATTTGGTTTAAAGAGGGAATGTGCATAGACATTATTTGTAAATAATGGAAATCAAAAATGGGTATGAAGATTATAGACTATGATGGTAAACTTAATGAAGTAGTTATGGGGTTTTAAATTAAAATAAAGAGTAGAAAAAGAGAATGAAAGAAAAAGAGGGGTATTGAAAATGGAAATTAACTAAGAAATATTTTGGTAATTGGTTAATAACCTTTAAATGATGTTGTTTCTTAAATGTGGTTGTTTCACAAGGATCTATGGTTTTCCAAAGTTAAGGGATGATTTTTTTATGGTTTCTTTTTAAAAGTGTTTAAATAGTTTTTAAGAAAAAGATACTTTACTTTTGATATTTTGAAATTATAGAATGTCACCCTACTATATAGTATCACCTTACATGCATGATCATTTCTATCTGTGTGTTAGTCATTGATTTAGAACTATGAGATTCCTACTGGGCATTAGTGCTCACCCCGTTGTTGTTTTATCTTTTTACAGGAAGAAAGTTTGGATTATTTGATTGAAGATTTATGGAGTTCTTGAATCCCTTTGTATAACTTAATAGTAGATTTAATGGAAATGGATTTTGTATTTATATTTATTTATTTGTGGCACAGTAGGGGATTGGTATGTATTGTTGTCTTTGTAATATTCATTGAGAGAGAGAGAATATGTAACATTGTATTTCTATTACTCGAGTGTAATAGATATTTGTATGTATATATAAAAAAAAAGGACCTAATTTAAAGGCTTTGGTAATGTTTCCAAGTAATTAAAATTTGGGGTGTGACATATAATGAGAATAAGAATAAGAAATAAAATACCTACATAATAAAATAAATAATAAACTAAAGAAATAAATAATAAATATTTACCTGCAACGTTAATCCTTTTCTATAAAATCTCACGTTTATTTTGGTGATGTAGGAATGTCCGAGATTAACCTTGATGAGGCATTTTAGGAGGAGCTCAGGGCCATTAATTTGGAGGATATTTTAGCAGAGCACCCTACCCCCGCCTCACCTAAAGGATGGGGAGACTTGGAGGATATAATTAGGAGATTGCATTCAGGCCTTGCCCAATTAATGGGTCAGCCAATATATATACAGACCGATTCTATTGATGTATCATACCTATTGTGGAGGTTGAGCCATACCTACACGCACTGACGCTTTCTTGGACCCACCCTTGTCCTCGGCCTTGCCCCAGGATATGATCGCCCGCACTACATCATTGGCCCTTTACCCCAAGATTTTGTTGCCAGAAGGGGAATGTGTACCCCAAGGACTACATCTTCACCAATGTCCCTAACCCGTTGGAAATTATCAATATTAAAAATGTTGACTTTAGTAATGACCTATCATATATTGAGCAACCTGGATGGATCGTCGATCGAGCATTTTGGGGCTACATACAGTTCGTCCCCATTTACATAGTCTAGGCCGCATGGGTTTGTTTTAGTGTGGTCCAGTTAGGATGGGAATTTGAACTTTTTATGCAATACTACTTCCAATAGTTGTTTGACCCACCACTCTAGATTTTGGAGAAGAAAATTCTTTTGTAAGCTAACCATGATGGGTTCTGATCCCTGTTTTTGTACCACAGGGATAAGACACTAACATATTTTGACTTTTGGACAAGGATGTAATCTTATTATAACAATAGTGAAGTTGGTATTTTTATTTATGTTACGCTATATATTATGTTGCGTTATGAATATAATGCCTCGTTTATTACTTTGTAGAATGGCCAATAATGATAACGGAAGAGAATCATCAGTTAGTGGCACTGAATCGATGGAAAGAATCATGGAAAGAGCGGTTACTAGTTTTTTGCAAGCCTTGCAGACTAACATAAACAATGGGATGCCAGAACGGCGAGAAGAGCTGGTTACCACAAAACAATTCCAGGATCTGAAACCCACCACATTTGCCGGCGGTCTAAACCCAATGATAGAAGATGCTTGGGTTAAAGACATGGAAAAGATTTTTTGCACCCTACCTTGCACCAAAAGACAGAAGGTTACTTTTGCCACTTTTACTTTTAAAAATAATGCACAAGAATGATGGCTTCACACTCTAGAGAAAGAAGAAATTGTGACTTAGGCAAGATTCTTGGAAGTATTTTATAAAAATACTTTCTAGATTCATTATGGGAACAAAATACATCGGAATACACACATCTAAAGCAAGGAACCATGACAGTGGCCGAATACAAGAGCAAGTTCACACAACTCGCTCGATTTGCGACATATGTCATCCTTACCGAAGCTCGAAAAGCAAGAAAATTCGAAGCAGGATTAGATGCTAAAATCAAAGATGGGCTTGAAGTTTTGAAACTACCAACCTATGTGAAAGTGGTAGACAGAGCGTACATTGCAGAAAAATGAATTAAAGCCTTACGCTCCGGGGAACCAAGCCAAAGAAAGCGATTTTGGGAAAAAGACAACAGAAGATCTAGTATTGCGCCTCTCAAGAGTGTGAATATAGGCACAACCAGCTCAGGCAATCAAGGTTCTACTAACCCCAGAGGTAGCACCATTCCAACTTGCCCTACGTGTGGAAGGGCTCATTGGGAACAATGCCATCGAGACACGGGAGCATGCTTTAAATGTAGTCAAGTTGGCCACTTGCTGAGGGATTGTCCAAAACTGACCAATCCTACAGCCAGCCCCTCTAGCCTAGTCAGAAAACCTACAAGACCTGGAGGAGAGAGGAATGACCAAAACTGCCAAGGAAGGGCTTTTGCCTTGGTACCTGGAAAATCAGAAGTTATCGAAAACGTTGTGTCAGGTACACTTTCTGTCTATGGTCATTTAGCTCATGTCCTCATTGACTCTGGGTCAACTCATTCTTTTGTTACACCACACTTTGCTGCTAAGCCGGCATCAACACCCGAACCCTTAGGATATATATTGTATGTGTCTTTTCCTTCTGGTAATTCTACCTGTAGTACTGATGTATATAGATCATGTACTATATTCTTAAAAGGTAAAATCTTATACGTAGACTTGATTCCTTTCCGCATTGGGAACTTTGATATGATCTTAGGGATGGATTGGCTGGTTGCCAACCACGCCTCTATTGATTGTAAAGCCAAAAAGGTCTTCCTCAGGTTACCAGACCAACCCCAGCTTGTCTTTGGTGGGACTGGAGTTTCCAACCCTGTCTGTCTTATATCATCCATAACAGCCCAACGACTTCTAAGAAAGGGTTGTTGTAGTTATATTTGTTATGTGATCGATACACCAAAAAAGGCCCTCGCTATTGATACAATCCCCGTGGTTAGAGAATTACCAGATGTCTTTCCTGAAGATCTACCCAGTACCCCAGTTGACCAGGAAATTGAATTCACTATTGAAACTCAACTTGGTACCCAACCAATATTAAAAGCCCCTTACCGCATGTCAATGACAGAATTGAAAGAACTGAAGACTTAACTCCAGGAACTACTGGACAAAGGCTTCATTTGACCTAGTACCTCACCCTGGGGAGCTCCAGTACTGTTCATAAAGAAAAAGTATGGCACAATGAGATTATGCATTGATTACCGGGAGCTGAACAAGGTCACCATCAAGAATCGGTACCCTCTGCCACGAATCGATGACTTGTTTGATCAACTTCAAGGCACCCAAGTATTCCTGAAAATTGACTTGCGTTATGGCTACCATTAGCTACAAGTCAAAACAGAAAGCATCGAAAAAACTACCTTTAAAACCCGTTACGGGCACTACAAGTTTCTAGTCATGCCATTCGGCGTCACAAATGCTCTAGCAGCCTTCATGGATCTCATGAACCGAATATTCAAACCCTATCTTGACAAGTTCGTCATTGTCTTCATTGACAACATCCTCATATACTCCAAGTCACCGAAAAACCATGAGCAGCCCTTGCGAATGGTTTTACAAACACTACGTGATCACAAACTTTATACCAAGTTAAAGAAATGTGAATTATGGATCACTAGTGTACACTTCCTCGGTCACGTCATTAACAAACATGGCATCTTAGTTGACCCCCAAAAAGTTACAGCAATCGTAGATTGGTCACGACCTACTAATGTGTTAGAAATTCGAAGTTTCTTAGGTCTAGCTGGCTATTACTGACGTTTCGTGCAAGATTTCTCGAAAATAGCATCACCCTTGACCCAGCTAACTCAAAAGAACACACCCTTTGAATGGACTAACAAATAGGAGCGTTGCTTCCAAGAGTTAAAAAAATAGACTTGTGTCAGCTCCTATACTAGCACTCCCCACGAGAACAGATGGGTTCGTCATTTATAGTGATGCCTCATATAATGGTTTGGGTTGCGTTCTTATGCAAAACGGAAAAGTCATTGCTTATGCATCGCAACAACTAAAGATTCATGAGAAGAACTACCCAACCCATGATCTAGAATTAGCTGCGGTGATCTTCACTCTCAAGATCTGGCGTCATTATCTCTACGGTGCAACCCACCAGATCTGTATTGATCATAAGAGTCTGAAATATCTGTTTACACAAAAAGAACTGAATATGAGGCAACGACGGTAGCTAGAATTTATAAAGACTATGATGTAGAAATCTATCACCATCCAAGTAAAGCTAACGTGGTAGCAGACGCACTAAGCCGAAAGACGACCAGAAGTTTGGCATGTACTCCCGCTTCCCGCAAGATTCATGGACTGCTCGCCAATATAACCGTGGAACCCACTTTGATTAAAGAAATTAAAGCACATCAATGTGAAGATAAACTTTTAAAGAAAAAGTACGAGGAGCAAAGAAGTACGCTTGATCCTGACTTCACTATAAACAACGGGATGCTAAAATTTTGAAATCGAATCTGCGTACCCGACATTTCGAAACTCAAAAAGAAGATATTGGTATAAACTTATAGCTCGAGATTTACAGTCTACCCTAGTAATACAAAGATGTTCCATGAACTGAAAGAACACTACTGGTGGATAGGAATGAAACGAGACATAGCAAGCCACATCTCCAAATGCCTGCATTGCCAACGGGTTAAAGTAGAACATCAGAGACCTGCAGAAATGCTGCAACCACTCCCTATTCCTGAGTGGAAATGGGAACACATCACTATGGACTTTGTGGTCAGGTTGCCTTAGTCAGTCTCAAAGAATGATGCAATATGGGTTATAGTAGACCGTTTGACGAAGTCGGAACATTTTCTGCCAATCAAAATCACGTACTCCCTTACTAAGTTCGCCACTCTGTACATCAAGGAAATTATTCGTTTGCACGATACCCCAGTCTCAATCGTGTTTGACCAAGACCTATGATTTGTGTCTCACTTCTAGAACAAATTACAAAAAGCTTTGGGAACAACGCTAAAGTTTAGCACTACTTATCACCCGCAAACTGAAGGACAATCTAAAAGAACAATCCTGACTTTGGAAGACATGCTACTTATATGCGTGTTGGACCTCAAAGGTAACTGTGATGAGCACCTACCTTTAGTGGAATTCTCCTATAACAACAGCTACCAAACAAGCATTGGAATGGCACCGTACAAAGCACTGTATGGAATGAGGTGTCGATCACCTTTGTGTTGGGCAGAAGTCGGAGACAAGAGGTTATTAGGCCCTGAGATTGTACAAATAACGAGTGATAAAATTCAAATCATCCAACAGAGAATTCGCACTGCCCAGAGCCACCAGAAAAGTTATGTAGATACACGGAGACAGGACTTGGAATTCTAAGTAGGGGATCATGTGTTCCTCAAGATCTCACCAACAAAAGGAGTTATCCGATTTCGAACGCAAGGAAAGTTAAACCCACGTTACATCGAGCCATTCGTGATACTAGAAAGGATTGGTCCTGTTGCATATCACTTTGAACTACCACCTAAATTATCCAATGTCCACCATGTGTTTCACGTTTTGATGCTTCAGTAGTATCTCCGAGATCCAGAACATGTTGTCAATTATGAGAACTTAGAAGTTCAAAAGGATCTCTCTTATGAAAAACAACCAGTACAAATTATCGATCATCATGATCAAGTTCTCTGAAACAAGACTATACCTCTTGTAAAAGTCTTATGGAGAAATCATCGAGTCGAAGAAGTTACGTGAGAAACGAAAAGTCAAATGCAAGCCAAACACCCACACTTCTTCGAAAGCTAAGGTACGTCAAGTTTGAGGACAAACTTCTATTTAGGAGGGGAGAAATGTGACACCCCAAACGTTGAATTAATATAATAAGAACAAACGTAGAATAAAATATTGAATTTTATAAATGTATAAGACAAGCATGTATTTTAATTTAAAATTAGGGGATTATTATACTAATTAGGATAAATATAGAATTAAGCAAAGTCAACGGAAATTTAAAATAAAAAAAAAAAGAGTGTAATGATTTTGGATATTTGGGCCCAGGTGTAAATAGACATGAACTCTAGACTAATCTCCTGATGCTTGGAAGTTAAGTTGCTTGGAGATAAGGCTTAGGAGGTTTAGCTCCTAGGACAATAGACCTAGGAAATGTGACACAAGTTTACAGTAGCAACACTAGTATAAATAGGAGCATAAGGCATAGTTTAACCATCAAAAAATAAGAAACAAAAGTAAGGAACGGAATAAGGGTGCTTTGAGTAAGTCAGTAAAAATGAGGGAATTTCGGTAACGTAAAGGATCAATATTAAGGTGAGTTATATCGTACCTTGAGTCACCATAATATATTTTACATATGTTTTGAGTTACCATAATTTATTTTATACAAGCTATGTTTTATAACTTATATTTATATTTCAATTACGTTAATTATTTTCTAAACTCCATTTGCTTAAAATGAAATCTATGGATATGTTTGTTTAAATTTTAGAAATTATTTGACAATGATTTTATAAACAATTATTTTCTGTAAATACCACCACGGGAGTCCCATGCTTTGGGAGACTTAAATAACTATTGGCCTCTGTTTGGCCACTTTGTGATCCTCTGTTTGTCATGGATCCATTAACCTCTGTTCTGACTGTCACTTCGGTGACCTCTATTCTGTTATGTTCTGTATCGGGGTTATGGTTATTATTTTCATAATTTTTGTATTTCAGTTTCTGCCACTTTAAATCATTTGCTTATTCAAATTAAGTTGTGTTACTGTTTTTGCTTGACTAACTATCCGTGGTTATTTTGTGTTCCCTATACTCTTGGCATAATATTGCTCACTCTATTGTGTGCTTGCAACTATTATCCTTTCAGGTGATGAGATGCAAGGAAGACCCATAACCTCGTGTAGTGGAATCCGCACAAGAATTTGATGATGATCCGTTATTTTGTTTTTCTTTTCTTTTCTTCCTTTTGTTTTTTTTACTGATAGTCGGTCATTGAATAATAAAATAATAAAAGTCCTATAGATGTACCTTCTTTTATCAAAATAGTATAATGTAGTAAATATTATGTTCAATTATTTTTATTTCCATTTGCCTCTGTCTGTGCCATTTAATTTGCTACGATTAGAATTAGTTAATAAATAGTTATTCCAGCCCTCAGCCCCTGAGGTTGGGTCGTGACAGAGTTAAATATGAAAAATACCTATAATTGGTTTGGGTGTAATATGAGGAAAAACAATTATTTTGGGGTTTAATATGTATTGTTCTTATTAGTAAATTTACATTAGGATATAATAAAAACAAAAATTTTAAAATTTTAATTGGATACACTGAGTTATTATTTAGATGTAAATAGAATCACACAATAATTAGAGGTAGAAAAGGGCCAATTTGAGTTATGCATAAAAAAAAAAAATTTAAAATAGTGAGAATTTTCTCATATAAAAATAGCGAACAGTATTATTCCAAAATCACCAAATAATCTCCCCTCATAATAGATAAGTTGTCTCATTATGTTAACATGACATATTATTTAATTGTTAAGTATAGGTTTGTAAGCATTTTGTTATTTCAATAAAGAAAAAATTAATATTTTTACTGGTGATAGTAGTGGTAAAAATTTAATATTTAACTGTTAGTCAAGCATTGAAATTTTATTATTGTTGCTCAGACAATAAAATTAAATTTTTAGACCTATTCAATAAATAAATTGGGTGGTCATTAACGCCCAACCCAATTATTTATTTAAAATGTACCTACAATATTATCGGACAAATTTTAAGTGCTTGTTTGAACTTAACTACAAAATAGTCTTTTAAAAAAAAAACTACAAAATATTAATATTATTTTTTGTAGTAAAATATGGTTTGCTGGGTGGGTTTGGATTTGAAATGTCATTTGATTGGTTTGAGACAAATCCTTAATGCTTGTGTTTTTTTTGTTTTTTTTTCAAAAAAAAAATTCAAAAAAAAAAAAAACCATGAGTGCGACTTTCATTTATAATTTATAAAGCAAAAAAAATTCAAATACATATTTTAAAAAATTGTTGAAAAAATGAAAAACGTGATCCTTTTAGTTTTTATATATATATATATATATATTTATTTTTTTTGTACATCGGAAATAAACAAAGAACAAAAGGGACTAAGCCCTCCTCCAAGCAAATACACTATATTTGCAAAAAGTAATTTGCGAATTTCAACGAGTGGATCATAGCTACTAGCAACTCATCCGATTGGTTAGCTCCAAATTTTGCCAAGGCATCAACACATAAGTTCCTTCCTCTTCTAACATGTTGGACTATGCATTTGCATCCTCTCAAGATGATTCTCGAGTCTTCAACTAAGCCTTTGAATGGACATTTTTCATCAAGTCCATCATTGAACAATGTCACTGTCATGAGCCAAACTTGCCCCTATAGATTTAGCGTCGTACCAGGCCAGTAATTCGAAGATTACCTACGACTTCAAAGACAAAATTCAAAATATTTAAATATAATCAGGGCCTGAAGCGGAAGTATAGACACCCCATTTTTAACTACCCCTACGACTTGGACGTCACCACTTGCACACCCAATGATAAATGTGTGTATGCTTATTAAGTGCTCGGAAGTTTTCAACGGAACGCCACAACTTTGAGCCTTTCAAACCCTACACACCTGTTGCCTTTTTTTTTTGGACCAAAACCAGAGTTTTTCAAGCCTACAACCTCTTGTGGCCTGCCGGCCACTACTATTGGTTGTCTACCACCATTAGTGGCCTGCCGGCCATAAGTGTGTTTTACAAATATTTTTCTACCAGTTGTGCCAGCTGTTGGCACAGATACATGCACCTTCTTACACGTGTATGTATTAATATTTCTGAGGGGGTTGCATAATTTTCTATATATAGGAGGCCTCCCCTTCCATTTTGAGGATTGAAATTTTTGGAGCAAAAATTCTTTCTCTCTCTCTCTCTCTTTCTCTCTCTTGCAATTTCCTAGCTTTTTGCAAGCTTTTGCCTATATACTCTAAACCAAACCTTACTATCTTTGAACTGAGGTACTCTTGAGCCTAGTTTAAGCTCTAGAGGGTGTGTAAGCCTTGATTTGTTGCCTAGAATTGGTCTTCTCTTCAAGAGGTATAAGGCTTTGCTTGTTGCTTTGCATTAGTTGCTTTTTTTTCCTATTGTTTTTTTATTTTTTTTGGGCTGTATAAACTTTGTATTTTTTGGCTAAAACTTGTGGTTTAAGGTCTCAAAGGGTGGAGGGGTGGTTCACCCTTCTTTCCACTTTGCTCTTCTAGCCTTTACCATTGTGTTTCCCACCTTTACCATTGTGTTTCTCGCCTTTACACTATCTTTTTTTGAGCTTTTTTATACTGATTTTCAGAGTTATTTCAATTGCTAAAATGTTGTTTTGAAGTCTCAAAAATGAAAGGGGTAGCCTCCCCTCCTTGTGTTTGTTTACTAGTCTAGCATACTCCATGTTTTAGCTTATTATTCTAGCTTTTATTAGCTTAATTCTAACATGTTTTAGGACTATTTTAGGACTGTTTTTGGATGTTCATTACATTTGAGCTTTGTATTGCATACTTATAATGTAATAGTCCTCATAGGTTTGGTGGTTTAGTCCTTAGCCACCATCCTATTTGAGTTGATAGTGTTTATTTATGTCTTTCCATACTTGTGATCACTCTTAATCACCTCTGCAACCTCTCTCCTTTCTTGGCTTTTCATTTGCTTTGAAAATTGATTGAAACTAGTTGCTTATTTGAAGCATGAGATTGAGGTCTTGTGCTTAATGGTTTAATCCCTTTGGAGGTTCATTACCAATGGCATGAAACTTCTCTCATGCCCAAAACAACACTTGATTTAATGCTTCTTTCCATTAGAGGACTTAAAACTCACCTCTAGACTTAATTTACTAAGGAATTGTTGGTAATTAAAATTGAGTAATAAAATTGGGATTAAAAGTGATGCAAGATAATAATCAAGTTTGGGTTCAATCGAACGTTAATTAAATCCTTGAGTCTTAAATCGTTTCATACTTGTTAGTGATGTAAACGATTCAAGAGTCAATATCAACCACTTCCCTTGATCAATCCATGATAGGGAGAGAGTTTGAGAGTCTTATTTGTTGCATTTATTGAACTTGCACACTTTGGTTCATAAGCCATCATGCAATGAAATTGCATCGATTAATAGTTTATAAATCAAATTTACTACTCCTTTGAGCTGTATGATGATAAGGAAGGGTAAATGGTGCAAACAACCTTTGAGAATACCTCAGACAGTAATTGTGCCTTTGTTGCAACAAAAGAACTGACAAAGAATAGCAAGCCATATCATTTGTGGCGGTGCCATCATTTGCAAAATCTAGCAGTGACTTGTTGAAATAGAGCAGAGTTGATTCTGAGGTGGAAATCAATGCAAGTGTTCTACTGTGCAACAGAGGCATCTGGCAGCAGAAACAGTGGCTTTTTCGGGTGAAAAGTCTGTACATGCATGAGCATTCCTTATTTCCAGGGGAGGAGTAATTAGAGTAGTTAATTTAGTTACTTCATGTTGTAATTAATTAGTTAACTAATTCGAATTTTGTAATTAATTTATTAGTGAAATTAATTAGCTAGATTGTGATGTTGTAATAACTAGCTAGAATAGTTAGTTTCATTCGGTTTGTAATAATTAGTTAAATCGCTTTGTAATAGCTAGTTAATTAGTTTAGCTAATTAGTTTATTCGGAACCTCCTGCATGAGGGCGCCAATATTGTAATAATGTGTATGTCTTCCAACCCCATATATTTCTCCCTTTTATTTACTAGCTTATGATGGTTAGATTAGGGCATCATGTTTTGTTTAGCATCTCTCATGCCTTGCATCCATTATCTTGCGTGTATTGAGCTCGGTTCATCATTCTAACTTACATTGTTAGTTTAAATACATTCTTTGAATTCGTGCTTAGACCGCATGTTAGTGAATCAATTCATGTGTCATCTTAGTAGCCGAGCTTAGTAATTCCATATCGCATGTGTTACATTAATCATGTTGCATAGTTAAGATCGTGCATTTTTCTAACTCTTTCATCTTTTTTGGCTTGGAGTACTAGGTGAGCCTTTACTCGCTTTAGCATATTGCATACGTGTGATTGTTGCCATGTTTAACATACTTTCCATGAGCCTAAATGCTTAAATTGATAAACTGTTTTAATGCCTGTGGCTGAAGGCTAGTTGCTTGAATTGGAATAATTCGATTAAATATGCATTTAAGCCCACTTTTTCAAGTGGAACATTCACAAACTTTTTTTTGCAAACAAACATGAAATCAAATGTTCCAATTCTTGCAAATTAGTCTATACTTGTGTGCACATCACATAGTAAAGTTAGTCTAACAATCAGAACAAGAGCATATAATGTAAATAAAATTCGCATCATGCTTAGTAGAGGCCAATCTTTGATCAGCTGAGCGAAGGTGCTCAATTTATGACCTTCCCCTCTCGTACCTAAGTTCCCGAGCCGAGACAATCTTGGTAATGACGGACACGTGGCCTTTGGCATGAGTCATAGGTTTCCTAAATTTTCCAAAAATATTTAGGTGGCAACTCTGTATCTAGCAAAATAGTCCATTTTTTGCAATTTGATTCAAAATTGATTTTCTAAAAGATTTGCCGGATTTGGACTCTTTGGTATTTATCTATTTCACATTGCACTTGTGAGATCAGATTCAGAACTACAGGAGTTTGATACTGTAGGGCTTATTCGTCTTCCGAAGGAGGGCACGAAAAGTCGAGCTACAGGAAGCAAAACAAAAATAATTATGTCCATTGAGCTGTGCGTACATGATTAACTGTAGTAATTAAAACATTTTTAACACACTTTTATATATACATGTACGAAGTCATATCTTATAACATATCTATAGACACCCCATTTTTTACCGCCCGCAAGGCTCGAGCGCTTTGCTCGAAACACTCAATGATGAAAGTGGTATTGTGCATGGTTCGAAGTCTCAATGAAGAAGTCTTATTTAAGCTTCGAAACAACCCCAAACCTTCCATATTCCCAATGATTACACCCAAGAAATCTATTTTCACACCTTGTGCCATCATTTGTTGAGGCTGCAACAGAAAAACAAGGGAAGTCATTAAGGCTCGGCCGTGCCTCAGTGAGGGTCGGTCCGGCTTCAATAGCGATAAACACCGTTCTGGCCGGGAGCCCGCCAGCTGTTCTTTTTTTTAAGATATTTATCACCTTTTGGACTCAAATTCTATAAATATAACCATATACCTCTGTTTTGGGGGTTACACAATTAAGAAAGAGCCTATACACATAGAGAGAGCTCATTCTTCCTCCTTCTTCCATTGCAAGCTATCTTTGAGTTAATCTATCTTCCTTGTATCATCTATATACACCATACACAATCTTGAGTCATCATCTTAGAGCCTTGGTTGACCCTTGAGAAGCATAATTCAAGCTTAAGAGTATGTCAAGAGTGAGTTTGATCATCAACCAAAGCTCACTCCCTTTTGAGAGATATAGGCTTGCAACTTTTGTTCTTGCTTTTGCTTACTTCATTTCTACCTATTTCTTGTACTCTTGGGCTGCTTTATACCCATTTTAAGAGTTGGAACTTAGGTTTGGATAAGCTACCAAAGGTGGTAAGGTTAACACCTTTACTTGCATCTATTTTTATAGCTCAACCCTTAGCTCCTATACACTCTTTCTTTGATTTTTGAACTAATTTTCAAAGTTAAACTAAAACCAAAAAACATGATTTGAAGTCTTGAAATTGGAGGGGTTGGCCACATCTCCTTGTTTTTTGGCTTACATAGCTTTATTGCCTTTACCCTTTGTTTAGCTTTTGAGCTCTTTTATCACATTTTTAGCCATTGATTTGGCTTATTCGTGGCTATTTTGGGGCTGTTCTAACTTGTTTAAATAGTTTGTGCTTTGTTTAGTTTAGTTGTTGTCTCGTAAGTTTACTTATATAGCTTATTGTGTATTGAATTTAGCTTTTCTTCAACTCAATCTCATGTTTAAGAACCCCATTTTAAATAATTAACTTGCCACTCCTTTCTTTCATTTGAGAGTTGTTTCAAATGGTTGATGGTTATTCAACACATGAACTAGAATTTCGCGCTTAATGGCTTAATCTCTACAGAGATTCATTATCAATGGCGTAATCTCTTTTTCGTGTTGAGAATTATTTCCCTTTTGACATTTCTCTTCTTTTAGAGGACTTAATCATCACTTTAGACAAATAGACTAAAAAATGGAAATGACTAAAAGAATTGGTTTAAAAGCAACCAACACGCGTAAAGAAAATAAGTCATCTTGCTTAGGCTTGGCCAGACGTTATGCCAAGTTTATCAAATTAAGAGTGATCATGCACTAATTCATGGCGTTTTGATGATTCTTGAAGCGTCTCTACCAACCTCTTTTGAGTTCATTCCATGATTCATATCCATTGCATTTCATTGATTTTTGTCCAAAATTGTATCCGGAATCATCAAGCAATCAATTTGCTCATTGATGGCTTTGAAAGCAATTATAACCTTCTCTTGAGGCTTTCCCATGACAGAGAAGGAAGAAATGGACAAACAAAGCTTGAACAACTCTGTCTGCATTGTTTTCACTTTAGAACACAAAACAGAGTTTTGCACAAAATTAAGGCACGGCCGGCCTTCTCTATGCCCGGCCAAGCTTCATTGAGGGCCGGCCGGCCCTCAAAGTTTGGTCAATAGTGTATTTTTGCAGAAAACAGAGGGCAGTGATTAAGGTGAAACAGAGCAAGCTTGGGGCAAACAAGGCTGTCCTTGAACATTGTGCATGTGCATGCATGTAATTCTTGCACATCCTCGCTTATATTATGATCATTGTCATTAATTTAATTTAATATTGTTTATTGTAATTAATCTCATCATTAACGTGTTGTAATTATTATTGTCCTTTTATAATTGTTGTAGTTATTCAACTTAGAGAGTTAGTTTATTTATCTTTGCTATCCTTGTTGTAATAATCTTGATTATCCGTTGTAATAGCATAGATAGCCTAATTAGCTAGTTAATTAGCTTAGCTTATTCTATTCATTTGGTTTGGTTTTGTAATAATTAGTTCAATTCGGACCTTTCGGACATTGATTCGCACCCTCTTGCGTGAGAGATCAAATGTTGTAATAATGTGTATGTCTTCCAACCCCACATGTTTCTCCCTTTTACTTACTTGCTTACAATGGTTAATATAGGGCATCACGTTTCATTAGCATTCTTATGCTTTGCATCTATTTGTCTTACATCCGTATAAAGTTCAACTCCTCATGCTAACCCAATATCAATGTCCAAAATACATATGTCATGCTCATAGCCGAGCCTATAAAATACACAATGCATGTGTTGCATTAGTCATATTGCATTTAATTAGGAACATGCATATTTTTCTAACACTTACCCCTGTTTTGGCTCGAAGTACTAGGTGAGCTTTTATTGCTTTAGTATCTTGCATCGAATGTTTGTGTTGCCATGTCAAAGCATGAATACCATGAGGCTAATTGCTTAAATAATATAATTGTTTAAATGCCTGTGGATGAAGGCTAGATGCCTGAACTGGGATGGTTTGATTAAATGTCTATTTTAGCCCACTTTTTCAAGTGGCAAATTCACAAAACAATTTCAAAACAAAACATGAAATCAAGTGTTCTAATTCTTGCAAATTAATCTATATTTGTGTACGCATCACATAGTAAATAGCTAATAATCAGAACAAGAGTATATAATGTAAATAAAAATCACATCATGATTAGTAGAGACCGATCTTTGATCGAGCGAGTGGGGTGCTCAATTCATGACCTTCCCTTCTCGTATCTAAGTTCCCGAGCCGAGATATTTTGGTGATGACGGACTAATGGCCTTTGGCACGAGTCTTGGGTTTCTTAAATTTTTCAAAAATATTTAGGTGGCAACTCTATAATCTGGCAAAGCAGTCCATTTTTAGCATTTGATTCAAACATTGATTTTTCAAAAAGAATTGCCAAATTTAGACTCTTTTTGTGTTTTCATTATTTCACATTGCACTTGTGAAATCAAATTCAGAACCACAAGTGGAGTCCAAACTGTAGGGCTATTCGCCTTTCGAAAGGAGCGCGAAAAGTCAGGCCACAATATCTTACACACTACATGAAGGACTTTTAACAAAATACAAAGATTAACGCAAGCTTGACAAAATAAAATAAAGCATTTACACAGAGGTACTTTTTGGGTGACTTGACAAAGAAGCAGACTCCGAAGCAGACTCTAATGTTGATCCTCCAATTGCTCACCTACATATATATATATATATATATATAAAGAGTGAGCTAACGCCCTATGAATAATACCAAATTAAAGAGGTAGTATGAATGAGATTCTTAATTAAGTAAATCACATTAATACATATTACATGTAAATCAAAATTAAAACGACCTTAGGTCCATCATTTCCATATTCACATCTATGGGCATATTTATATTCATGATCATGATCACCTTTTCATTCAAATGGCCTTTGGCCCATTACATTCATATTCAAACGGCCTTGGCCCATCATAATATTCAAACAGCCTCTGGCCCATCATAATATTCACATGGCCTCTGGCCCATTACATTCATATTCAGACGGCCTCTAGCCCATCACATTCATATTCAAACGGCCTCTAGCCCATTACAATATTCAAACGTATCAAACGGCAAACGGCCTCAGGCCCAATTTATACTCTTATCAGAAGTATCAAATGGCCTTAGGCCCAATTCATACTCTTAACAGATGTATCAAATAGCCTCAGACCCAATTTAGACATATTAAACGACCTTGGGCCCTAATCATATTCTTCACAAAGCCTTATACAAAAATTAAGTACATAGAATACTCATTCATAATTCAAACCAACAAATCCATGAAACTTATACAGAAGTAGCATTTGGAAAATAACTTACTTGAAAATATCTTTATTAAGATATTACTCACAGTGTTCCAGTATTTGATTCGTCCTTGCACTTGACCCTACATAATTCATAACACATTGGGTCATAATACAATTCAATCCGTTCTTTAGCTTACTTAATTTTCTTAGGCTTCTTTCATGTCCTTTAATTCATTTAGGATGCTCAAAAATGAAAGAGAACCGAAATTGGAACATAAAACAACTTTTCAAAAATTCCTGAAACAGGGTATTGGGTGCTTGAATTCTACACTCAAGCGATGATGACGAATTCTGGGTTTTTCAGAATGTTGTTTAAACTTCAAAACACATTACCAAGGCTCCAAATTCATCTATGACTCACTCAAATATATGCAGAAACATTCCCAATTACATATATGTGAAGTAAGTTCCACTTATACTTCAAAATTCCATGATTTTAATTAGAATTACCTTGGATTAAAATCATCTTTCAATTCTTTCTTTGTTTATGAAACATAAAATTGAAGCTACAAACCCCCTTTCAAAAATATTTGCATAGATGAAGTTTAAATTAAAATCAAACTAATTGTTTGATTCTCAACATAAATTATAATTTATCTCTAAATTTGTCCAAATTTAAATTTAATTCATTTTCTTGATATCAAGTCCAATTTCAAACCCACAAATTCTAAATCATGAATTGAACTTCAAAAGCTCTTGAAAATTCATGATGCATGTACAATAGAAACTCAATTTCATGTTAAGGCAACTAAATTCAAACCCAAAGTGATTAATTTCTAAATTAATTTTCATAAATTTGAACCTAACTCTTTTGCATGGATCAAATCTTCAATAAATCCTTGTTACATGTAATTTATAAAACTCAATTCAAGAATGATTCTCTAAATTGAACTCAAATTTAATGAATTTAAAGAATCATAACTCATGTTTTTCAACCTAACTTGATTGAACATGCAAAACCCAATTCTATGAATTTATATAATTAATCCTCAAATCTCCATTTTAATCCTCTCAAATCCACCTTCAATCAATTTTTGTCTAGATTAATTAAACAACACTAGAAAGATGATGGAGTTTCTTACCTTAAAATGAATTTTTCATAATTTTTAGCTTGAATTTTGGTATCCCACAAGCTCTCTTCTTCTTTAGTTCTTCCTCTCTTCCTTTTCTTCTTCTTTCTCGATTTCTCTCTCTTTCGACTGCCTCTAGCAGCCTTATATTTAGGGGTGCAACTCGGGCGGGTTCGGTCGGGTTGGGTCCGCCAAGCCCGAATCTCGAATTGCCTGCAAAGGCTCAAGCCCGCCCAAGCAAGCCCAAGCCCAGCCCAAGCTTTGTATTTTGAACTCCAAGTTAGTCTTAATTGCCCGTAAACTTGTAGGTAGATTTGTTTTGAAACCTGTAGGTAGAATTGATAATTAACAAAGAATTGAGAATTATTCAAAGTTATTTTCTGGTCACCAAAAAATAAAAATTAAAAATTAAGACTAACTCTTTTATTTAATTTATATATATTATATAATTTATATAATATATTAAATTTAATTCGGGTTCGGGTTGCTCGGGTTGGCTATTGGTTACGCAAGCTACCGCCAATTACAATTCGGGCATCAAAAATCTGCCTAGGCCCGTCCAGATTACAAGATATAGTTGCCCAAGCCCTAAAAAAACTCGGGCTGGGCTCGGGTTGCTCGGGTTGAGCCCGCCCGAGTTGCACCCCTACTTATATTTTCCCTTTTTGATCTCATTCAATCTTGAATTTCCTCTCTCTCTCTTCCTCTTTCGACCTCTCTCTTTTCTCTTCTCTATGTTTTTGAACCCAAGTTCTAGCACATATGTCGTGCGCACACAACTTCTCTTGATGCATCCACACTACACACGTACACATTGATCCAAGCTGCCAGCACAACACCTATACACACACATATCTAATTTCTCTGGACACCCACTAGATTCCCAATATACCCACACCCAAATTTCACAACTAAACACATGGGTGGGATTAATTCAACTCTCAATTACACAATTAGCTTAATTAAACCACAATTAACCATACTTAATCTTAATTAATAAATTCTCCTATAACTTAATTTCTCTAATTGACTTCAATGGAGACCCAATTTAATCATAATTAAATTAATCAGTCTAAATCAAAATTTTAAACAAACTTTCAAAAAGTTCCAAATGTTAAATTAAAGTTATTACCATCCTCAATTTTGGTTTCTCACACCATTAAAACCGTCAATTTCATATCAAACCCAAAATCTACATCAATAAATTACATATTAATTGAATACCTCATAAATAAATGGGAGATTTATTAGAAAATCCTTTTTCAAATGTTTATATCTCAATTAGTCCATAAGATATTCTTGTATTCCAATAAATCCTATTATTTGAAAATTTGATCTACCAAATCTTAATTCTCATATTTAAAGTATTTTATGGACATTTCTATCATTATAAATATTTTTTGAACGATTAGCAATTTAGTGATGTGAACATTTATATTTTACAATGTGAATATTCACATTGATGGTGTGAACATTCACATCACGGAACATTCACATTATAAATGTAAATATTATTATGACTATTTTGGTAACCATATCACTCATAGGACTTAATGAAATATAAGAAAATAATGTGGACCAAATGGAACAAAAGCAACTGAAAAGAGATTTATGAAAAAGTACCCCTAAATAAATTTAATTTATAATAATCTTAACTCCCGATCTTCATAACTTAATCAACTCCAACTCGGACCCAATTAATAAAATCTCAATTTTACTAAATTGAATTGAATATTTAATTAAACTCTCATATGATCCGATACTCGAAATTAAAATAATTCAATTCACTAATTAAACTTTCTTGAGCCATTTAGGCTTTCAATTTCTAATTTCAAAATGGAAAATGTTTGAGGGCCACAATTCTTGTAGTCACAATGGCTCAAAACTGTCAAAACGACGTCGTTTTGAGTGCAAAACATGCTAAAACGACGTCGTTTTGACAGTTTTGAGCCATTGTGGCTACAAAAATTGTGACCCTCTAGCATTGTTGTTTCAAAATAAATCTTCAACTAACTCATATACGAATTGGATTAAATAATTCTTATAAATCCCAAATTAAATTAGAATAAAGAGTAATTCAAATTCAAATCTCTTTAATTAATTAAATATCACATATAATACGTAATGTGGTTGTCACAGCCACAACTTGCTCCGCATCAATTTTCACGATGACCTTGTTCTTACCTCTTTGAAGAACAATTGTTAAGCCCTCGTAAACTGCCCACAGTTTTGCCTTCAAACTTGTGATCCATGCACCTTTTTCATCTCCGAATAGCCCACCAAAGCCTCCAAATCCTAACCCTCCCTTGGTGCATCCATTTGCATTAAGTTTAATCCTTCCTGCAATAGGATAAGGGCAATTTGTTAGGCTTTTAGATAGTGAAGGGATGGTAATGTCCATGCTGAAAGTCTAAAATAAATTTCACTCTCTCTTGGACAAAGTTTATTTTTTCTCTCAAAAGTCACTTTGTTGCGATTTTTTCAAATGGTCCAAAGGGAGGTGATAAACAAAAGGGGGAATTTGTTTTTCATTTTTGAGTTGATCCACATCCAATCTTTAAAAGGATTTTGCAAGCATAGACAAGTACCACTCCCTAATAAAAATTATGGTCTAAACAGTTACCTTTAGACTATCATATTTTTAGCTTGTCAGAACAAGCTCAAATGGGTCTCCAAATTAGTTATGGATGATTGAGTGGGTTGGGCTACAGAAGAATATATCTAACATATAACTTTCCTGAAAAATATAAAGAAAAAAGAAAAAAAGAGATGGAAGTCATTTTACACTCTAAATATATATATATATATATATTATCCAAAATTTGCTCTAACAATCTAAGGGGCTCTTAGAATTGGTCTGAAAATGACACATTTGTATAATTAAAATAGTCAAAATGTGCTAGTTTATAAATAAGAAAAATAAATAAAATGATATTCGCTAAATAGTTAAAGAAATCTTTATCTAAATAATAATAATAATAAAAGAGTTCAGTCCATTTTATAAATTTGTAAGGTCATAGATGTAGACACTTATTGTTTAACTCTATAAGGACAATCTTATTATCCCATGTCCATAAAGACAATCAGGTGCCTTTTTATCTATTTAAATCAACGGTTCTATCTGTTCATAATAATATTTCTCCAAACTCATTTTTCTCTCTCTCTCTCCCTCATCTTTCTCTCACTCTTAGAGCTCCAGATTTACTCTCTCTATTTCCATCTTTCTCCTCTCACTCCTCTCACTTCCCCCACAGTCCCCCACCCGAAACCCATCAATCTCTCACCGGAAACCATCACACCTTAACTGAAAACCACTACTTCTCTCTTAAAACCATGGCCAATCATGATCCAACCAAACACAACATCGGTTGACTTCAACTTAAAACCTGGTAATTCTTCTTTATAATTGGTTGTGCTGCCATTGCTCAAAATCTTTTTAATTTGTTTTCATTCCCTTTGTAGGGTTTTCTTCTCATAACATAGTGATTTCAATCAATACTGTTGTAACTCATGACAACAACAAGGATTGTACTCTTTTTTTATTCATATTTCATGGTAGAGAGAGAGAGAGAGAGTTGGGATTTGAACAGATAAAAAGCAAATTTTGGCATATTAGACCCCTCTCTCTTTCTCTGTGTATGTATCAAAATTTAAACAGATAGAAAAAAATATATATATATATATATTAAACAAATAGAAAAAATAAGCTTGGTGAATTTCAACAAATAGAAAAAATAGACTTGGTGAATTTTAACAAATAAAAAAAGAAAATTTGACTTTGTGAATTTCAACAAATTGATACAAATTTGAACATATTGATTAAAATAAAAATTTCAACAGGAAAGTGATTGATTAACAAAATGCCCTTTTGTTCAATAAATTTCCAGCAAATATCCTTATGGTCTCAATAGTTTCACCCAAGTCAACTTATAGGGGTGGGAATATGAGTTTATCACTAATTTTCTATAATAATAATAAACAAATACTAACAAATGTCCCTATGTATTGTTCATTGTCAAAAAGTGTATATAAAATATATTCAAAATAATTTAAAATATTAAAAAATATTTTAATTTTACTAAAAATGCATCAAATTTAATAAAAAATATCTTGTACTCTTCAATTTTTTTTATCATTTACTTGTCCATAAGGTACCTACCCATAATAATAAAGAAAAGACAAAAGGTAGCAAAATATTAACAAAACAATTTAACATGTAATTGAAACTACTACACCAAATCCTTTTTGATATTTGGAGACTACCCCTAGTTCCTCTGGTGAAACATTTAATTGGATGGGCAGAATTTCCAAGTCAGCTGTGTAAATAAAAATGACATCATACAACATTTCATTGATCATATACTTCACAATTATGATGAAAATAACAAATACTAATTAACATCAAGAAGTAGATGATGAATAGTAGGAAATATAACCTGACATTAATCAGACAAATCACATTTTTTTTTATTTTCCAAATTCCAAAGGAAAATACTATTAACTTAATTAAATTGAAAAATACTCTTTAATTTTCAAGATTAGAAAATTAAAAAAAAAAATATTCCACATTTGTGAAGAGCATTCTCAGCCAATATAAAGAAAACACTATCAATAATAATACAAAAATCATGCATGACCAAAAAATAAAAACATCATTTAGGATACAAGCATTCTCAAAATTCTCTATAACTTAAGCATAAACCACAACTAAATCGTTTGCCAAAATCTCTGTTTGCCTCCATACAAAAACTTATAGAAGTAAGCATAAAATCTCACAAAAGACTAAAAAAGACTGAAAACAGAGTCTCGAGTAAAAGTTATTGCTGACATTCTCTTCTCATACCCAGTCACTCGCTGCTCCGTCAATTGGTGGTGGCAATGGTGGTGCAACTGCAGTATCCCAACCATCACCAGCAACTGGCACTGCAGTATCCCAACCATCACCAGCAACTGGCACTGCAGAAGATGCATAATCCAACCAACATTAGAGAAAGAGGGGATTATCAGTCTAGACAAGAAGGTAAAAACACAAACAGGAAAATGATAGCATACAGAATTATGAAAGAAATGATGTCGCAGGACATTGCTGAAAATAGAAGTCATCTTGATGGGTCTTTTATTTTAAAGTGAGAAAATCAAAGCCGCCCACGTCATTTTGAATTAGTTTTCTGTTTGTGCCTATAACACTACCCTTCAAAAAATATAATCATCAACGCTTTGCTAAGTGAACATTAGCCAAAATATTTATTAAAAAAAATAAAAATAGAATAGAAAAGAAAAGAAAAGAAAAGGAAAAAAAATAAATAAAAAAAACAAAGAGACCAGCGAAACAAAGCTTGCGTATGCCATCAACTGAGCATAATGGTCCACCTTCAACTCAAAATAGGATTAAAACGAAACATGGAGAAAATAAAGCCTAAACAAAACTAGGGCCAATAAAAGCTAAAGAAATTATATTGCAAATTTTCTTCAATAATTGAAGGCAGAACAACAAAACTCACCTGCATCACCAGCCCGACCAATAGCAGGAACCACAGGAATGACAGCTGGAACTGCATCACCAGCCCATTGAGCATCAGTAATTTGGGCACCCCAGTCACCGGCACCACCAAGTGCAGCAGCTCCATAATCTGCATAATCTGGTGCAGCAGCTGCTTCTTCTTCTTCTGGTTCCTTTGCTTCCTCGGGCTCCCGGTAGAAAAATAAATCAACCTGCAAATAGGAAGGAAGGCAGCAGGTACAGAATATGTAACAAGATCAACAACCATGAATAATACAAACACTAATACCTTATTTATCTTTGTTTCATTTTTAAGCAATAAAAAAAACTCTAAATATAAAAATAAGCACAAGAAAAATGCAAGCCTTCGTATAATATTTACCATCACTTCCCACTTATGCCCTTGAGGAATCGAGTTACGCATCTGCAGAACCATCCTTGCCAGAAGCCAGAACAGACAACCAATGCTGTGCTTCCCCTTGTTATTGGCAGGGATGCCGATATCCACATACCTCATCGGGGAATCAGTGTCACAAAAAGCAATGGTGGGAATGTTTCCCAAAGCAGCTTCTTTAATAGGCTGCAAACAAGTTTAGGATGATGTTATAAATAAGAATTAAAATGTACATATACAGAACATAAGCACATAAGATCAATACCTACTTTAGCATTTCATCCTAATTTAGGACAATTATTCATTCATTGGACTATGGCTAAGTGCAGTTTTGTGCTAAACAACTCATCCAACAATTAAAAATCAATTCAACAATCTAAAACACCATGCAAGTAGAAAACAATTGAAAGAAGTATTGACCTGGTGATCAGTTCTTGGGTCAGTTAGGATCAAAAGGCGAGGCTCATTAAATGAAGTCTGAAGCTGGTTAGTGAATGTTCCGGGAGTGTGACGACCAGCAATGGCATGAGCACCAGTGTACTGAGCAAACTTCAAGACGGCTCTCTGACCATAGGGCCTAGCAGACTGAACAATAATGTCTTGCGGGTTCTCAATGGCAACAATAACCCTGGCAGCAAGCTGAAGTTTCTCCCATGTTTTCCCAAGGTTGATTATGTAAATACCTGAGCATTAAAATATGAAACAATTGTGTGAAAATGCAAATGCAAGAAAACAAAAGAACTCATCAACACATTAAAGATGCTTGTTCCATTAGATTCAATGGCATTATGTGCTCATGTAGCATGCAAAAAGTGCAGCTTGGCTGATCCACAACCGTCACATATAACAAACATCCTTCATGATTATGTCAAATATCATTTCAATTCCCTTCATAATGCGCTTTTTTTGCTGGTTGAGAGCTAGATTAAAAGTTTTTACTGCTTTCATTAAGACCCATACATATATATATATATATATAAAACTTGGTGAATAAACCCAAATCAGCAAACTTGGCACTTGATATATGAAGAAAGCAATCCTTAGATTGCCCATCAAATACAACTAAGTAATGAATCAACACTCATTACATTAACATTAATTGTTTTATGACCCTGGTACTAATCAGTATAGTTTAACAACAAGTGACGTCAACATCAGTCAATAAACATGTATTAGCATACATTACATGCATACTAGGGCTCACAAATCGATAGACCTACATACTATACCAGCAAACTTACATTTGATGAATTTTTAAAAAGGAGAATAATTTGAGATGGTTTTCTTTCATCAAAAATGATTAATACAGGATTTTAAGATACAAGTTTGAAATTTTCCAAAAATACAATACGAAGTTTCAAACAAAAATTTCTGAAATTTTATAGTGACACTACTATCCAACTCAGATCCGCCAATAGTTATCAATGTCGAATTCTTTGCTTCGAATCTAGCTAATAACAGTGTTTCAGATCAAATCTATAAAATAAAAATAAATAAAAAAACACACACACACACATAAATAAACGAAATTGCATGAAATCAAAGATGATGAAGAAGAAGAGTACCGTCGTTCCTTCTCTTGAAGGCGTAACGTTCCATCTGAAAGTCGCAATTTTTGGTGCCGAGATGGACTTCGGCAGCCAACATCATTTGAATGTCTGCCTCCTTCGTCGACAAAGCCCTCGCTGCTGCCGCCATGATTCGGGTTTGGTTTCTGTGCTCTCTCTCTCTCTCTCTCTCTACAGCAGCAGTACAAAATGAGGGCTTTTGTTAGAGAACGATGATATCAGAAACCCTAGGGTTTTTTTTACTGACCAAAATAGCCCTTGGTAGTGCCGCTCGTTTGTTAGGCCCAATATGGGTTGGTACGGGCCTAGTGGCCCATCTTTTTTTAAAGATTTTTACTGAATTTTTTTAAAGAAAGCCTAGCCCAAGAATCGGGCCCCTGCTCGGCCTCTTCATCGGCAGATATTCAAGCTCCAATAATGCCACTTTGTTTGGTTTTTAATTTTTTAAAATTTTTTTTTTTTTTAGTTTTAATTTATATTATTTTATTTTAAGTAAAAAAATTTATTTTTTTATTTTTTTTATTTTGTAGTTCATTTACAATAGAGACCAGTAGAAATAGTAGTGAAGAGATGTGATACAGTGACCGTAAAAAAAAAAAATGTTAAGAGAATGGGCAGACCTAAATTGACGTGGGTAAGTGTAGAAAATAGAGAGATGAATCTCCGTAATTTGACTAATCAAATAGTCATTGATAGAATCGAGCGGAGAAGAAAAATTTATGTAACTGATCCCATTTGATAGAATTTAATATTTGGTTTGGTTTTATTTTTTAGTTCACTTAATATACATACACATAATATGTATAATATTTGTATTTAATGAATTTATTTTTAAATTTCTTCACAAATATTATACTATTTAAATGTATTTAGATTAAGTGAATCTAAAAACTTTAAAAAAAAATTAAAATATTAAAAAATCATTAAAATAAAAAATACATATTAAAAACTCAAAAAGCAATTTTTGAAAATCAAAACTAATATTTTTTTTTTTTTTTTTTTTTTTGGGGTAGAAAGGAGCACTTCATTAATAATAAAAATTTTATAGAACAGTCTGGGTAAAGGGCTCCAATCATTACCAAATAACCGATTAGAAATACATAGATAGCATTTGACAACGTTTACGTTTTTTTTTTATATTTACAAAAATTTTATAAATTAGTTTTTGTTTATTTTTATAAAAACATAAATTATAAACGCGTTTAATTTGGACAAAATGTTTGAAAATTTTAAAAATATAAACTAAAAAACATGTTTGTTAAGGCTTAAAATATTTATATTTATTAATTAACTAATAAAAGAATATATATATATATATATATAAGTCAATCTACAATCACATGAATTAGTTGATGGAAACAAATATCTCATTATTATAATAATAATAATAATAAGGGGATCAATGAAGTCAAAAATGAAGAGACGTTGCTGGAACAATTGAGAAAGACAAAAAGAGACAAAGAAAACTAAGAGAGAGAGAGAGAGAGAGAAGAGAGAGAAGAAAATAGGGAGAGTAAGAGAATGAGGGTTTAATTTCCTTGATGAAAAAGGTCCTCTTTGCTGGAAGTTGTAAGAAGATTCAACAGTTGTTACAGAAAGAGAGAGAGAGGAGAGCTGTTCTTAGTGAAAGAGAGTGCTATTTGATATCGATCGTGACTTCTCCAGCGTCAATTCTCCTCCTCCGGCCTCAATTCGACCTCGATCGTTCTTTTCTAGCTTCGATCGTGGCTTCCCGGGCCTTGATCGACGGTACCCCTCTCCCTTTCTCTCTCTTCTGGATTCTTTGAATAGCAAAGTAAAGGAAGAAGATGAGTAGAGTTAGAAATAACGTATATGTTACCATTATAGTTAGAAATTTGAAAAATGCTCCTTCGTAGATTCGAACCATGATCTGTGTTACTGTAGCTCCACGTTTTTGGACTTTCGTATAGTCCAATTAAATGAAATTCAATTGAATTTTCAAGATCCACCGCTTTCTATTAATAAATTACATTCGTATAGTTCAGGTAGTCAGAATACGGATTAAAAATATCATTCATAATATGTTGAAATTCACTATTACCATCAGGTCGTTGCATGACCTTAATGAGGAAAACATCCTTATACCATCGGAAATGGGTAAGGGATGGACATCGCAAATTTTGGAGAAGTTCTCGACTTCTATCCTGGGTGCTAGTACTGGTACCAAGGAAATGGAGTATAATAGTTTGAATAAGGGTATAGACAGCATCTTGCTGTTGAACAGGTTGTCGAGTAGTAGGATTAACTTCGACTTTGACGGAATTAAGAATTTCTTATTGTTGGGTATAACTAATAATGTTATCCCACCAACCTTTGAGTTGACCGATAAAGCCATTGATAATGAACTTAGCAATGTCTCGATCCTGATTACTATATTGACGGCATACGGTTGCAAACATTAACATCTGATGTAATTTTTTTAACGCAGCATATTCTGAGTCACCATCTATGTTCCATTCATAGATAGTCTTACCATGATAACTACCCTGATCGTTAAGGTAGGTTTCTTCATAAAGAAGATCTGGTGGAGTCGGTCTAGCATAATAGTTTCTGGTGTATGGTAGAGTGTGTGGTCTACCTGAACTATACGAATGTAATTTATTAATAGAAAGCGATGGATCTTGAAAATTCAATTGAATTTCATTTATTTGTTCAGGTGATAAGTCATCACCAACTTGTGGTGGTTCAGATCTAAGCATGTTAATGGTTCCACTTGATGATTCCTGTGGAGGTTCTGGAGGGCGAACATTAAGATGTTGCATTTTCTGTAAGAGAGTATCCATAAATTCAGTATTAGAAGCTTTAAGATTAAAATTACTGAGTTCTAATGGAGGTTTAATAGAATCGGATGAAGAGTTGAAGTTCCGATCTTGGTGGGGCTATGCTTCTATCTTTAAAAGTATAAACTATGTCTTCAATTCTGGTTAACTGTTTACTCATAGTTTGACAAATCAGATTAGTATAATTATGCTGTCGGATAGTTAGACTAAGATCTTTGAGTTGAGCAAACTCATTTTTAGCAAATCTTCCGGCTTGTGCATCTACATATGCAGTGGCTACTAAAGGTTGCCTAGTGGTTTCACCATTAGGTACTAACTCTAAAGCCTGAGGAGGTGGATGAATAGAATTAATGGCTTGGCCATCTGCAGTGGTCCAGGTTTTGTACTGATCTTCTATAGCCGTTATCTTAGGACGAGTTTCAGTTTGAAACCATTCTTTAAATGGTATTATGGTCTGATATAACTCAAGATGTTGATAATATTGAGTTTTATACTGTTCTAATTGTTCTGGCTTATGAGTGGTAAAATACCATTCTCTAAATTCTTTATTTTTATCCTGATAAAATTCCTGATTTATTAATTTCTTATTTTCACTACTTGGTGTAAAATTCATTAGATTTCAAAATTCATATCACTGGCCGTTGGGCTATCTGGTGGTTGAATGGGTGCTGTATAAACACCATGAGGTATTCTATTTCGGGAGAATCGTATACCTTGTATTTCTGATGTCATAGGATCTAAGTGATCCTCTTGCGGGTCACTAAAAGGCCTGCTATGAGGTCTATCAGGTATTTGCAAAGAGTCTACCGACTGTCTGCTAGATTCTGGTAAATCAACCCTATATGGAGGTATAGAGTGAAAACTGTTATTAGAAAAAACTTCTGTTCGCAGCTCTAAAACTATTATTAGATAAGCTCCGAGGAGCTGTTCTAAAACTAGCATTAGAAGAAGTGCTTCTAGTAAGCATAGGTTTCTGAAATTGGAGATAAACATTTCCTCCTTGTGTTTGGATAACATCATCTATGTTATGTTGAATTATCGGTTGTGGAGGTACAGCATTTGGGATTTCCCATCTTTCTGGAAAGGTGATTTTTGACCAAGGAATTTGTCTTGGTACAGCTACCTGGCTGCTATATAGATTAGTTTCAATTAATACTGTTTGACCATTTTCAGTTTTCTTTCTAACATACGGATTTAGGGTTGTTAAAGCCTTAATGTAAATTCTGGAATGAACAGAAAATGGAGGGGATCCTGGTTTATACTCATATCCATGAGTAAGTACTCGGAGTTCAAGTACATCGAATATATTTGCATCTGTCATTGAGATGCTTAAATTTGGATAAACATCAAAATATACTGGTCCATAGGATAAACTGGTTTCTATGGCTCCCATTAGTGATGCTCTCCAGTTGAGACATCTACCATCTCGAAGAGTACATTGAATACTGGTATTTTGACCTAAAAGCATCAACGGTTTAAAGGCTATTTGTACTAATCCTATGTGGATGTACTTATAGTCTTTGACAAATGGAATAAAATCATTAATATGAATTAATCGGATTATTTCATCATTATTTTGAATACATGATGCATGTTCAAAAGTTTTTATGATAGTTTTACTGAAAAATTGGAATTTTCCTTTTCTGTAAATTGTTTTTGGATCAACTGTCGGAATAGTCCACTTATCTAAAACGTCCTTTACATCCTGGTAAGCTACCATCTCAGCTGCTTCAGCGAGAGAAGATACTGTATTTCCTACAGAAGTTACGCATTCATTTTCTGGTATGGCTATGGTATTCTCTTGATCATTCATGATCATATATGTATAATTTATTTAATTTATAAAAGTATTATATAAATACTTAAACATGGCTCTGATACCAATAAAGGTGCTCACTAAAGGTTTTAGCTTGAAATGATTAGTACGTCTGTCAACGATTTACAGGTATCGACGGTCCTCACACACTTTACCATACACCAGAAACTATTATGCTAGACCGACTCCACCAGATCTTCTTTATGAAGAAACCTACCTTAACGATCAGGGTAGTTATCATGGTAAGACTATCTATGAATGGAACATAGATGGTGAATCCGAATACGCTGTGTTAAAAAAATTACATCAGATGTTAATGTTTGCAACCGTATGCCGTCAATATAGTAATCAGGATCGAGACATTGCTAAGTTCATTATCAATGGCTTTACCGGTCAACTCAAAGGTTGGTGGGATAACATTATTAGTTATACCCAACAACAAGAAATTCTTAATTCCGTCAAAGTCGAAGTTGATCCTACTACTCGACAACCTGTTCAACAGCAAGATGCTGTATATACCCTTATTCAAACTATTATACTCCATTTCCTTGGTACCAGTACTAGCACCCAGGATAGAAGTCGAGAACTTCTCCAAAATCTGCGATGTCCATCCCTTACCCATTTCCGATGGTATAAGGATGTTTTCCTCATTAAGGTCATGCAACGACCTGATGGTAACAGTGAACATTGGAAAGCCAAATTTGTTGATGGCCTTCCTACCCTTTTTGCCGAACGCGTTAGGAAAAAACTTCGGGATCGTCATGATCGGATGTCTATTCCTTACAACCAGTATACATATGGACAACTCTGTTCCATTATAACTGATGAAGGATTAGCTTTGTGTAATGATCTTAAACTTCATTACCAAATGAAACAGCAGAATTTAACTGGTATAAAAGAATTAGGTGAATTTTGTGATCAATTTGCCTATGAACCGATGATACAATACCCACAGAAGGCAAGAAAGATGTCTCATAGGAAATCTTCCAAGCCTTATCGGAAATTGCACAAACATAGCCATCCTAAAACCAGCAAGAAGTTTTATTCCAAAAAACCTTCATCCAGTAAATCCACAGGAAAAAGAAAATCTAAATCTGAAGTCAAATGTTACAAATGTGGACAAACAGGACATTATGCTAATCGATGTAAATCAAAAGCTAAATCTAAGATTAATGAGTTAATGCTAGATGAAAAACTTAAAGAACAGATAATTAATGCTTTAGAAGCAGAAGAAAATTCTTCAAGTGAAGAATCTCCATCTGAAGATGAAATTAATCAGTTATATTCTACATCATCTACAAGTGATGATGAACCAACTGAATCCTGTCCTTGTAGTACTAATCAGGATCACATATCAGAAATTAATTACTGGAAATCCATAGTTAAAATGAATGGATTAAACTTAGGAGAACCCAGTAGTATTAATGTCTTAACAGATACTCAGAGAGATATGCTTGCTGTAGCAGACCAGATACAAGATCCAGAGATGAAATTAAAATATTTAAAAATGTGTTATGAACACCAACAAACAGTACAAGAAACACCAAATATACCCGACTATTCGTATAGCTTGAAACATGTAGTGGATAGAATTCAAGCAATTCAAACAAAACCAGTGACTGAACAACCAACCACAATCCAAGAGTTAAAAATGGAAATTAATATTTTAAAAACAGAAGTAAAACATTTACAAACCGCTAGTACAGCAGCTATTAAAGATATTAAATATCTTCATACTCAGCTACCACAAAAACAGAAAGAAGTAATTCAAGAAACTGAACAAAAACTTGAAACAAAAGATGAGTCTAACCAGTATCTATTACTTGTTAATCAAGTAACCTTTCAGAAATGGTATATCAAAATATCTTTTATGATTAAACCAGATTTTATTATCAAAGATACTATTGCTTTGGTAGATAGCGGAGCAGATATGAACTGTATCCAATAAGGTATAGTTCCTACCAGATATTTTGAGAAAACTACTCAAAGTTTAACCAGTGCAAGTGGTAATTCCATGCAAATCAGGTATAAAATACCAGAAGCTTATATTTGTAACAATGATCTCTGTCTGCCAACATCATTTGTTCTAGTCAGAAATCTTGCCACAAATATTATTTTAGGCACACCATTTTTATGTCTTTTAATGCCTATTCAAAAAATTGACTCAACTGGAATTTATTCCCAAGTACAGGGTCGATTTGTTATTTTTGAATTCATCACACAACCTTACACTAAAGAATTAGACCAAATCCGAGATATGGTTACTTTTAAACAGAATCAAATTAATTTTTTAACCGAGGAAGTTTCTTTCTTAACAACAGAACAAAGGTTACAACAACCTTCTTTACAACAGAAAATTAAATTGATTGAAAATGAATTTCAAACAGAAGTTTGTGGTACTATTCCTAATGCTTTTTGGAATAAGAAAAAGTATACAGTCACATTACCATATGAACCCGATTTTGATGAAAAATATATTCCAACTAGAGCTCGCCCTAGTCAAATGAAAAAGGAATATATGGAATTATGCAAAACAGAAATTTAAAGTCTTCTAGATAAAAAACTAATCCAGTCTAGCCAATCTCCTTGGAGTTGTACCGCTTTTTATGTTAATAAAAATGCTAAAATTGAACGAGGTGTTCCTCGCCTCGTTATCAATTATAAACCGTTAAATGATAAACTCAAATGGATCAGATATCCTCTTCCGAATAAAAAAGATCTATTGGATCGATTACAGGATGCAATTATATTTTCTAAATTTGATTTAAAATCAGGATATTGGCAAATAGAAATTGCTGAACAGGATCGTTATAAAACTGCATTTACAGTACCATTTGGACATTATGAATGGAATGTAATGCCTTTTGGTTTAAAAAATGCTCCATCTGAATTTCAACATATTATGAATGATATTTTTAATCCGTATTCTGAATTTACTTTGTCATATATTGATGATGTATTAATTTATTCCTCATCAATTGAACAGCATATCAAACATCTTAATATTTTTAAGCATGTTATTCACAGGAATGGTTTAGTACTTTCTGCACCCAAAATGCAGCTTTTCCAAACCACCATCCGATATCTTGGACATAATATTTCAAATGGCAGTATTATTCCAATTAACCGTAGTATTGAGTTTGCTTCCAAATTTCCTGATGAAATTAAGGACGAAACTCAATTACAAAGATTCTTAGGAAGTCTTAATTATATCCGTGATTATTATCCTAATGTTGCATCTGACTGCAGTATCTTATTTACCAGACTCAGGAAGAATCCTCCCCCTTGGGGCAAGGAACATACAGCAGCAGTACAAAAAATTAAAGCTAAAGTTAAACAGTTACCATGCTTACAGTTACCTAATCCCAATTGGAAGAAAATTGTAGAAACTGATGCTTCCAATGAAGGATTCGGTGGTATTTTAAAGCAACTTAATCCCAAAACCCAGAAGGAAGAATTATTAAGATTCCATTCTAGACATTGGAATAAAGTCGCTTTAAATTATTCCACTATTAAGCAGGAATGTTTAGCCATTGTTAAATGTGTTTTAAAATTCCAGGATGATCTGTTAAATCAGTATTTTCTCATCAGAGTTGATTGCTCTGCTGCTAAACAGATTTTTAAAAAAGATGTAAAAAATTTAGCATCCAAACAGATATTTCTTACCTAGCAAAGTTATTTATCTAATTTTGATTTTGATATTGAACATATTAAAGGTGAAAATAACTCTTTGCCTGATTTCTTAACCAGGGAATATCTGCAGAAATCTGCTCCTGAAGAGGAGCATGACCAGTAGAGGATCCGGACGAGGACGAGGTCGTGGTCGAGGTGGTCATACCCCTCGCTATGATCCATCAGAATTTCCTCCTTTGAGAGGACAAACCAGTAATCTTCTGCCAAGGATATTACGCTAAAAGTAAGAACCAGATACACCAAACAAGATATCGAGGAGGCGATCCTTCCGGATCGACACGTGACGAACAACGGATGACCGATCCGTGGGAGATAAAAAAATGATATCTCACCACTCAACAGTCACCTCCACATTTTGATCAGTATCGGTATATTTATGAACAAATATTAACAAAAACTGGAGCTTGTGAATTTAAGCATCATCTCCATGATCCGCATAAAGCCACCAGTCCAATTTCATTTAGCAAAATTACCATCCATAATCTTATGCCCATTATTACTTGAGGTATTCATCCGCATACATTACGAGACTTAGATCTCCGTAATAAACAGACTAAATATACATACTGGGATTATGTGGATGCCTTTACCCAGGTGTTTTATTACCAGAACCCCATCCGTTCTCATTCTTGGTTTATCCGGATTTGGCCTGATGTTCTCAAACACGATGTTCCAAACTGGTTCCTCGTGTGGTGGGATAAATTTGGGTTATCTCTTGATATCCTACCAGAAGAAATCCGACTTGCTTTCAATGATTGGCATTATGCCTACTCCAAGGCTTATGCTTATCTTAACAAAAACAGGGATTTGTCTATCAGTAAATCATTGGTGCATTTTGCTATCCGATTTAGCATCCCATGGATTTGGAAGTGGGATTTTGCATGTGATTATCAGAACAAGATTCCCCGCCTTAAAAGAATTTTCTTTGTCAAATGGTGGGATAAAGGCATGAATCCGATTATTTCTGAAACAGTAACCAAAATCCAGGAACATGCACAAGCATGTAGGAAGCTAAGCGACCACTATCATCGCTTCCACCAAAGATTATCTCAGAATCCGTTTATACAAATTCAGAAAGAATTAAGAAACCAGCACCCTGAATTAACTGAAAATGAGATTATCATCAAAAGCATGAATTATCTCAAAGAACAATTTTTGCAAACTGTTCCTCCTGAGGATGATGTCTCTATGAGGTCAGGAACCAGTCAGCCCTCATCAGAACTAGATGTTGATCCAGCCGAACACGTGTTAGCTGGAGAAAGCCAACTACCCGAAGATGATGATATTAATTCTAACTTTGGTGACTTTTGGGACTCTTTGACAGACGTCCTCACCGAAAAGCTCGCCAAAAGCAGAAAAGGAAAGCGACACGATTAAGTATCGGCACAAACCGACAAAGCAACTTTAACAAAAGCAGACACCACCACCAGCAAAAGGAAAGATGCTGTCTCCATTATCTGCAAGCGTCATCAGTGACCTCAGCCGTTAGGATAAGGGTAATCTGTCGGTGTAATGACAGGCTTACACCTGTCCCTTTTCTTATCCGAACTTGTAGTATAAAAGGGCATGCCCTCACCCTTGTTGAGGCAGAGTCAGAGTCAGTTTAAGGTGGATTTCTTTCTTTGTAATAGTTTCCTCTTCCCTCTCTCTTGTAAAATATCCCTACTTCTTCAATAAAATTTAGTTTTCATGTATGCCCTCTGTCAATGCTCTTGAACAATATCTGTGGCTTTTAGATTTTTGGAAAAATCAGAGAAATCATTACTTAAATACACCTATTGTTGATCAGTATACTCAACCGTACATTTCTGCTCGAATAGCAGAGTGTGATCAGCGTATAACAGAGATTCAGGAGCTGATCAACGAACAACTAGTGGCCTGGGCGGCCAGGAGGAATCCTCCTCCAAACTAACAGTAAGTTTATGAGATCATATATGTTATAATTTTTTTTCTTTATATCTGTATTATGTATCTATTTATTCCTGGATTTGTGCTAATGAAAGGTTAATTAATTGTTAGAGTTTGAGGTTAGTGGGATGTCACCCAAGTCGCGTTAGGTTAGGTCAAGTGCAGAGTGCGTAAGGACCGTCGATACCTGTAAATCGTTGACAGATGTGCTAATCATTTCAAGCTAAAACCTTTAGTGAGCACCTTTATTGGTATCAGAGCCATGTTTAAGTATTTATATAATACTTTTATAAATTAAATAAATTATACATATATGATCACTATACAACCATGAATGATCAAGAGAATACTGTAGCCATACCAGAAAATGAATCCGTAACTTCTGTAGGAAATACAGTATCTTCTCTCGCTGAAGCAGCTGAGATGGTAGCTTACCAGGATGTAAAGGACGCTTTAGATAAGTGGACTATTCCGACAGTTGATCCAAAAACAATTTACAGAAAAGGAAAATTCCAATTTTTCAGTAAAACTATCATAAAAACTTTTGAACATGCATCATGTATTCAAAATAATGATGAAATAATCCGATTAATTCATATTAATGATTTTATTCCATTTGTCAAAGACTATAAGTACATCCACATAGGATTAGTACAAATAGCCTTTAAACCATTGACGCTTTTAGGTCAAAATACCAGTATTCAATGTACTCTTCGAGATGGTAGATGTCTCAACTGGAGAGCATCACTAATGGGAGCCATAGAAACCAGTTTATCCCATGGACCAGTATATTTTGATGTTTATCCAAATTTAAGCATCTCAATGACAGATGCAAATATATCCGATGTACTTGAACTCCGAGTACTTACTCATGGATATGAGTATAACCAGGATCCCCTCCATTTTCTGTTCATTCCAGAATTTACATTAAGGCTTTAACAACCCTAAATCCGTATGTTAGAAAGAAAACTGAAAATGGTCAAACAGTATTAATTGAAACTAATCTATATAGCAGCCAGGTAGCTGTACCAAGACAAATTCCTTGGTCAAAAATCAGCTTTCCAGAAAGATGGGAAATCCCAAATGCTGTACCTCCACAACCGATAATTCAACATAACATAGATGATGTTATCCAGACACAAAGAGGAAATGTTTATCTCCAATTTCAGAAACCTATGCTTACTAGAAGCACTTCTTCTAATGCTAGTTTTAGAACAGCTCCTCGGAGCTTATCTAATAATAGTTTTAGAACTGCGAACAGAAGTTTTTCTAATAACAGTTTTCACTCTATACCTCCATATAGGGTTGATTTACCAGAATCTAGCAGACAGTCAGTAGACTCTTTGCAAATACCTGATAGACCTCCTAGCAGGCCTTTTAGTGACCCGCAAGAGGATCACTTAGATCCTATGACATCAGAAATACAAGGTATACGATTCTCCCGAAATATAATACCTCATGGTGTTTATACGGCACCCATTCAACCACCAGATAGCCCAACGGCTAGTGATATGAATTTTGAAATCTAATGGATTTTACACCAGGTAGTGAAAATAGGAAATTAATAAATCAGGAATTTTATCAGGATAAAAATAAAGAATTTAGAGAATGGTATTTTACCACTCATAAGCCAGAACAATTAGAACAGTATAAAACTCAATATTATCAACATCTTGAGTTATATCAGACCATAATACCATTTAAAGAATGGTTTCAAACTGAAACTCGTCCTAAGATAACGGCTATAGAAGATCAGTATAAAACCTGGACCACTGCAGATGGCCAAGCCATTAATTCTATTCATCCACCTCCTCAGGCTTTAGAGTTAGTACCTAATGGTGAAACCACTAGGCAACCTTTAGTAGCCACTGCATATGTAGATGCACAAGCCGGAAGATTTGCTAAAAATGAGTTTGCTCAACTCAAAGATCTTAGTCTAACTATCCGACAGCATAATTATACTAATCTGATTTGTCAAACTATGAGTAAACAGTTAACCAGAATTGAAGACATAGTTTATACTTTTAAAGATAGAAGCTTAGCCCCACCAGTAGCTGGAACTTCAACTCTTCATCCAGTATCTATTAAACCTCCATTAGAACTCAGTAATTTTAAGCTTAAAGCTTCTAATACTGAATTTATGGATACTCTCTTACAGAAAATGCAACATCTTAATGTTCGCCCTCCAGAACCTCCACAGGAATCATCAAGTGGAACCATTAACATGCTTAGATCTGAACCAACACAAGTTGGTGATGACTTATCACCTGAACAGATAAATGAAATTCAATTGAATTTTCAAGATCCACCGCTTTCTATTAATAAATTACATTCGTATAGTTCAGGTAGTCAGAATACGGATTAAAAATATCATTCATAATATGTTGAAATTCAGATGGAGCATCAGGTCGTTGCATGACCTTAATGAGGAAAACATCCTTATACCATCGGAAATGGGTAATATATATATATATATAAGTCAATCTACAATCACATGAATTAGTTGATGGAAACAAATATCTCATTATTATAATAATAATAATAATAATAAGGGGATCAATGAAGTCAAAAATGAAGAGACGTTGCTGGAACAATTGAGAAAGACAAAAGGAGACAAAGAAAACTAAGAGAGAGAGAGAGAGAGAGAGAGAGAGAGAAGAGAGAGAAGAAAATAGGGAGAGTAAGAGAATGAGGGTTTAATTTCCTTGATGAAAAAGGTCCTCTTTGCTGGAAGTTGTAAGAAGATTCAACAGTTGTTACAGAAAGAGAGAGAGAGGAGAGCTGTTCTTAGTGAAAGAGAGTGCTATTTGACATCGATCGTGACTTCTCCAGCGTCGATTCTCCTCCTCCGGCCTCGATTCAACCTCGATCGTTCTTTTCTAGCTTCGATCGTGGCTTCCCGGGCCTTGATCGACGATACCCCTCTCTCTTTCTCTCTCTTCTGGATTCTTTGAACAGCAAAGTAAAGGAAGAAGATGAGTAGAGTTAGAAATAACGTATATGTTACCATTATAGTTAGAAATTTGGAAAATGCTCCTTCGTAGATTCGAACCATGATCTGTGTTACTGTAGCTCCGCGTTTTTGGACTTTCGTTTTCTATTTGGTAACGTTTTAATGAATTTATTTTTAAAATTTTTTTACAAATATTCTACTCTTTAAATTTATTTAGATTAAGTGAATCTAAAACTTTAAAAAATAATTAAAATATTAAAAAATCATTAAAATAAAAAATACATATTAAAAACTCAAAAAATAATTTTTGGAACTCAAAACTAATATTATTTTTATTTTTATTTTTTGTTGGGTAGAAAAGGAGCACTTCATTAATAATAAAATTATTCATGGAATAGTCTGGGTAAAGGGTCCCAATCATTACCAAATAACTGATTAGAAATACATATAAAAAGTAACATTGAAAATCTCCAAACCAAAAGGTTCACTTCCCAAGTTTGAAAGTCGCACTTGTATTTCTTTTATGAAAAATGGCTTAGACTCTCAGGAGTCACTGGGAGTCTCTCTTGATTGGGTAAAAAAATATTTTTTTTTTTTTATTTTTTTTGAATTTCTGCTAGTGACAGCTCGTCACCTGTCATTGGAGGTTAGTGGGGGTGCCCCAGCTAGGGGTATGAAGTATTGCCGTTCTTTTATAGTTTAGATGACTAATGATAATTATTTTTAAGTGGGTCAACTACCTGTAATCACAAATGAAATTCTTAAAATAGTGATGGAAGTTTGGTCCGCTAATCCTCTTCTACTCTCTTACTAACTATACTAACTCATTGATGTATTTTTAATAATAAAAAACAAAAACAAAATTTGGATGCATTTTTAGTAAATAAATTGGGCTCAGTCTTAAGGTACAACACAATTATTTATTTAAAATTTTAAAATGCACTTAATTTTAACTTCAAATGTTACGGGAAAATTTTTAAGTACTTGTATAAACTCAACTACAAAATATTTAAATTTATTTTTGTAACATTTATTCTATAATAAAATAATAATTTGACGGATGTGTTCTTTTTATTTTAACCTAATTCCTTGTCAAGTGGGGCAAGAAAATGCCCTTCCTTTCTGTTTAGATTTGAAGGATCATTTTAAGTAGGGATGGATAATGGTTTATCCAATTTACAAAAACCGCCTAACTCGCCCAACCCGCATATAAATGGGCCGTTTCGCAAACACAATACAGGCAGATGCAGTTTGAAATTTGGCATGTTTGTAGGTTGTGGGCGGGTTACGGATTTAACCCGCACTCGCAAGAATCCGTCCGTACTTTTTTTATTATTATTTAAATTTTTTATCTTAATTGTTGATTTCAATTCTATATTCTACTTAGATATTTTTGTCCAAAACAAAACACCTTTTATTCTTTGAACTTACTTTAGCATTATATTTGCTAATAGTATTATATCAACTGAAGTTAAATAAATATTGATCATATTATTATTATTACATAACTGAATTTGTCCCGGATGAAGTATGATTTGAAATTTTAAATTCCTTAATGAATATAGAGTTCTAGTTTAAGATTTTGAAATATGTGCTTGTGTTTGTTTATGATTTGATTTAAGATTTTGAATAATTTGTTTGTATTACGAATTGATTTTGTTGTGTTTTTAATTTTATAAGTTTTAATTCATTAATTATTAATGTTGGAGCATTTTACAAAATGGGAAGAAAAGGACCCAAAATAAATATTTACAAAATGAGAAAAAAATAAGGTTCAAAAATAATTTTTTTTTAAAAAAAGTCTAATCCGCAAACTGCCAGCACATCTGCAAACCTTATCCGCACAAACCGCAAATCACACTACGAACGATTGCGGATTATCTTTTTTCCAAACCGCATAAATACAGACGAATTTAAACCGATCCGCAAACCATCCAAATCCAAACCAGAACACCTCTAATTTTAAGATAGGTTTAAGATACAATTTATTAACTCAATATCAAGTTGAGTCAAGTTTGCGGTACTTAACATTTTTTCCCCTGGATTCGACTCCTCTCCAGCCTCTCCATGAGATTTCGACGCATGGCAAAGAAGGGATCCAAGAGTTCACAACAGGCCATGCCACCAACAAGGAAAAGAATTCAACATTTAACAAAAACGAAATCGTTTTTGTAACGGAAGGCCGAAACAACAATCTAAGGTACAGTTTGATTTAGTTTTTAAATTAATATTTGAAATAAAAAATTAAGAAACATGTTTGATTTATCAATTTTTAATTTTTTTTTAAAATTGTTTTTTCTCTCTCTTATTTCATTCTCTTTTTTTCTTTTCTTTTTTTTATTTATATCAACAAATCAATCAATCACTTTTTTTTCTTTCCTCTTTTCACTCTTCTCTCTCATTTCATCTCCCCTCTCTTATTCTCTTGAAAAATTATTTATTGCCCTAGGGATAAATTTAGGTGGTGCCTCATGGTAAGTATTGTTGGTTGAAATAATGGATATCATTACTTTGTCTTTTTTGAGCAGACAACTGAACACTTATCTAAACATAAATGGTGTGGAGCAATACTTTTGGAGCAACGAATAATTTCTTCATTCTCTTACATTCTACATATTAATTACTCAATTTTTTTTTTCATACCTATCTATTCAATTACAAAAAAATAAAATAAAAAAATATAAATTATTTCAAAATTATTTTCAAAACTCTTTTAAACAACTTATCTTTCAAAATATAACTCAAAACTCTCTTCAAAAATTAAACCAAACATAGCCTAAGATTTTCCTTCTTCTCTTTTCACTTCACTCATGCCCTAAATCCCAAATCTCCATAGACAAACCTCCTCTATCAGGTGAAACAAAGGGCCCAGCAGTGACACAACTCCGAGAAGAGAACCAAACACAAGAAGGGGCTGCCGGCTGGATTCGAAGCTAGTAAACATATATATACTTTTTTTGGGTGTGGGTGTGTGTTTGTTTTGGTTCATTCCACCCTTAGTTCACCATTTATCCTTAATTATTTTTGTTTTGATTTATTCACTTCACTCTATCCCTCACAGTTTTATTCTGATTTTCTTTATAAAAAATTGGGATTCACAGTGGAGTTTGATTATAGATTTCATTAATTCTGATCATAAATTATTTTATTTTACTTAATATGTTATATAGATTTCATTTACTTAATATATTATATAGATTTCATTACTTTAAATAATTGAAATTTATGAATTGAAATCAACTTATTGTTAGACAGTTGAGATGAGAGAATCAAACTTTTAATCCTTAATTATTTTGAACATTGAATGTCTCCTCCCCCCTCCCTCCTTTTTTTTTTTTCTCTCTCTCTCTCTCTTAACCTGCCGACTTTTTAGATTAGTTTTTTTAAAGAGAGATTCTATTTACACACCACTAATTCTCTCAATATATATTATTAACAGATTAAATGTATATTTTAATAATATCCCCAAATAAAAAGACTATTAAGCATAATATGAAGGTTTATTCTACTCATTTAAAGATATTATATTTAAAAAAATACAATACTCTTCCCACACTATTGTCACCTATAAGATTTAGGGTTTAAACATATAAACACTGTATTTCTTCACCATTAACACACTACACTCATGATATCATTCATTATCAATTAATTCACTTCATTCTCTTATGTATTATACTTATTTTCCAAACTCAAAACATTATTGCCTTTAATGATTTAGGATTTAAAAATATTGAAATTAATTAGTTTTGAAGATTTGCATACTATAGATGACACTGAAATAGTTGGTTCCAATATAAATATTGAAAATGTTGATTTGAATATTGAAAATGTTAGTTTATGACTTAGCTTTTTGATTTTTTTTGTTTATTTCGTTCATATGTTGTTGGGAAGATGAGTTTGTTTGTTATGTATTCGGAGAGTTAAACTTTTACATAATGTTCGATTATTTATATTTGAACAAAATAATTTTGTTCAAATTATTAAGATTAACCAAATATTAAATATTCATACATAAAAAATTAAACATTTTAAGTTAGTTCGGTTAAAATAAATTAAACTTTTATTCTTTATTCAGATATAAATTTTTGAACACAATAAAAACCAAAGAAGAGACTAGCAAAAAAAAAGATAGGAAAAAAAAACCTTTGAATTTTTTCTTTGGTATAAATACATCTCCAACTTTATCTAAAGAAAATTACAAATTTTTCCATCTCAAAAATCATATCTATGTGATACTCTTAAGTTGGAAGAGAAAGACCCTTTTTATACTTGTAGGAAAAGGGACTTCGCCACGAAGACTACTATATAACCTAACATCAATGACCATCAATTCTAGCCAATAGGGTTAGAATTACAAAGGTGCAAAATTGTTATGTGCATAATATATATAATATCTATACTCTATACTATATATTAAGCAAAAGGGGATTTTTTAACCCCAAGCCTTGTGGGAGTTCCAATCTCCCAATCTAAATTTCTTGATTTTTTGATTTTAAAAAAAAAAATTTTCTTAACATTTATTAACTTCTTCCAACTCCCAAGTCTTACCATCACAATAACACTTTAATGCATTAAGAACAAGTATAAAAAAAATTCTTTGAAATCCAACACATATGAATTTCTTGAAAAGTCTCAACACATATGATTATTATCCCTCATAATAATATTTTAATGCATTAAGAGCAAGTATAAAAAAAATTTCTTGAAAAGTTCAACACATATGATTATTATCAAAATATTATACTTTAATATAATATAATAATAAAAAAGACATTTAATTCTTTGAAAAGTCCAACACATATGATTATTGTCAAAATATTAAACTTTAATATAATATAAAAAAAGGAGAAAAAAAAAAGACATTTAAAAAAAACATTTAAAAATCACAATTCACATATATAGATAATTGTAAATACAATCCGTGCATAGCACGGGTGATATGCTAATATATATATAAGGAGGACTTACATCTAGGTCATAATAGATGAACTTATTGTTCAATAGATTCTATGAGAATTAATGACATTTTTCATCAAATACTATTAAAAAATGTCACTAATTATAAGTTTTAGCGACAGTTTAAAGAAAATTCACAAAAAAATATCACAATTTTTTAATTTTCAGCGATAGTTTAAAAAAATCATCATAGAAAAACGTCACTAATTGTAAATTTAGCGACAATTTATAAAAATCGTGACAAAAAAAAGTCATTAATTATCAATTTTTAGCGACATATGTTAGAAATCGTTACAAAAAATTATTTTTAGCGACGATTTTATTAAGAGTTATTTTCAATAGGACTTTATAGGAATTAAGTCTAACTATTAAGACCTATTGATAATTTACCCTATATAATGCTAGTCAAACCTGATGGGTAGCAAACAGATACAGGTGTTAGGTCACAACCCAGTTTAGGCCCAATTTCAAACACATGCACAAACTAAGCCTAACACATCACAGCTCAATCCAAGCTCAAGACTAGGTCCAAAGCCAAACCCATACCCAACACATGTTCATACACAAGCCTAGGCCCTATGCCCAATCCAAACCAAGACTAATAAGTCCAAATCCAACTTTAATTGATACTCACTTTATGAGACATTCACAACTCAATGGTTTCGGCTCATTTTTTTTTTTATATTGTAATTTCTTCACTGAAGAGAATACAACCTCACTCGGACCTACCTCAACTGGTGGTTGGATCCTACTTTAATTTTGAATTAAAGTTGTCGAAAAATATTATTTTCCAACAGATATCATAAATGTCACAACTATCAATTTTAGTCATAATTAAAAGAAATACAATGGGTCATACATAACCAAACACTATTTCAGACATAACCAAACAAAGCTTCAGTTAATCAAAATCATAACACCACAATACTAATACAAAAATAGGTCATAATCAAATATCACTTGATGTATAATGAAAAACTTCTTCGATTAGAATAAAAAAAACAATCACAATAAGTTATAACTAAATCATAACCAATATTATAACGAATTATAATTAAATTATAGCAGATACCACAATTGGTCATGACTAAAATTTACAAAAAAAAACATAATTGGCATCTAATATAGAGCTTGTTTGAGAAGAACATTTGGGCTAAAATAGCCATGTAAGACAAAATAGGTTATTTTAGCCAAATAAGATAAAGGGAAATTCCTCGTAGCTCGAAAAAGTGTGGCACGAATGGCTCGAAAATAATCTCTTACCGGTAAGAGATTATTTTTGAGCCATTCGAGCCGTGATATTCGAGCTACGTAGCAGTGCCCTAAGATAAAATATCACATTTAACCCATAATCATTTCATATTTTCTCTCGCAAAAGTCAAAAAAATAAAAAAATTCTATCCTAAACGAGACTTTTTAATCCCAAGTTAAAATAGTAAAAAAGTCAACCCACATTCCAAATGAGCTCATAAACCCTTTTTTTTGAAATGTATAATAGATGGTATGCTTGTATTGAGCCTAATGTATTCTAGAACACCCCAGCTACTCAATAAGAATATTATATGTAGTACAATATCAAATAATTAATTCTTGCCAATTTTAATACATCGGGGCATAAAAATTAAATTAAACTAAACATATATACGTGGGTGTGTGAACCAACAAAATTGTGAATTTCCTTTTAATATGACCTTTCATTTTATTTTATCTTGCCTTAGAATACACGATATCAACTCTTGATTAAACAAAAGAGGCATCGAGTCACTACAACTCAATTACATTGTGTGCAAGGCCTAACACAAAAGTCACACCTTTTTATTTTTCTCCTTCTTCTTCTTCCTATTTTTTTTTTTTTTTTTTTTTTTTTGAGGAAGGAGTTGTTTGACAAATTATTATTATTATTTTTACCAAAATTATTTGTACTAAAAGCATTATTAAGGATTGAATTTGTAAATGTAAATAAAATTGAATTTATATGTTTGTTGGCTAAATTACACTAAATTACACTAGTAGTCATTGCATTTTGTCTCATGTGTCATTTTGATAGCCACACTTTTAATTGACTGGATTTTTTACCCTTATTCTTAGATTTTGTCTCAATTTAGACTAATTGATAATGTTGATTAGGTTTTTTGATGAAAAATGGTCATTAAGATGGTTGATGTTGACTTAGTTAAATAAGTTTATAATTTTGCACCTACAAGTATGACACATGCTAATCTTGTGCGCATTTTTCATAAAAAAAGAAAAACGTTAATGGTTGTAGTCAATTGGATCTTATTGAGACAAAATTAAAAATTAAGATCGAATCAATTAAAATTATAGGGATCAAAATGACACGAACTAAAATGTACAGACTCCTGATATAATTCAAAACACTATTTATGAGAATTTATAGCTTAGAGCAATAACCAAACACACATTATCAATTGTATATCCAAAATTTTCACATTTTATCTTCCTCTTATTTGTCACTTTTCCTTGTTAGTGTTTTCTTCTTGAGCCCAATATTTATTTTAATAATTTTTTTATGTAATCAAATAATCTTCTTTATTTTCCTCACAAGTCACAACTAAATGAAAAGAAATAGAAAAAATATGTTTAACTTTCGCTTTTACTGTAATTAATTTTCTTCATGTCCCTAAAACTATCAAACAGTTAGAAAAAAAAAATATTCTACAAATTATTCTAAATAATTCAAAAAATAAAAAATGTAAATTACTAAATTTGTAGCTTTAGTAGTTTATAATAATTAATCCAGCTACACTCTTCAAGTTACCCTCACAATAAAATTCAATTTTGTTCACTAACTCAATCCAATTTTGTTCACACACCTTTAGTAATTTATAATCAATCCGATTTTGTTTCTCACAATTACTTCCTCACAAAGAGTGTATGAAGAATACATATATTTTGATAAGTGTAAGAGCATCTCCAACGTTTATCAAATTTGAGTAAAAGTTTCATCTGATATCGTTCGTTCCAACAGAGCAATCTAAAATTTCATCAAACCACCAGTCAACCGGGGGGATGTCCGGCTGATTGATCGACCGACCAGTGTAATTTTTTCACATATTTTTGCAAGGAGATGGTTGTCTGGGGTGACAACCAGCCAATCGTCTGATGTCTGCAACTCCAATAACTAAGAATAATGAATTGATGAAAGTCACAACCCATCCTCAATTTGATGAAATATTTAAAATATCTCAGATTTGATATTTGTTTGGTGAAAACGTTGGAGTTGTAAAGGCTTCTCTTATCATCAAATTTAAATTTGATGAAACAAAAGGTGCAAGGTTGGAAATGGTCTAAAATGATAGAACCTACCATTTTAGGTAAGATCATTACACTTTTTAGTTATGAAATCTACATATTTATGCAATGTTTGTTTTAAGAGATAGGCGTCATGGCTGGATTAATAGTGATGAAGGGATAACAATTATCATATTTGTTTTCAAAATGGACAGGACTATGAAAGGCCTTGAATGAGGGGACTAATAATGGCCTAGGAGAGGTGGTGTTCAAAAATGAATCCCTTGTACTATGGATTAATCAACTATTTTACCCTTGTGTTTATTGCTAAATTTACTCTCAACATTTATTAATATTTTATAAATACACGTTTTACTATTAAAATATAATAATATATTTATAATATGTATAATAATAATTTACTAAAATAATAGTACCAAAAAAATATATTTATAAAATATAATTTTTAATATTAAAATATATATAAAACATCAAACGGTATTTATGGGATTTTTAATACAAAATTAATTTTAATAAATATATTTTTTAATATTAAAATATAATAATATATTTATAATATATATATATATATAATAATTTATTAAAATTATATAGTACCAAAAATTATATATTTATAAAATATAATTTTTAATAATAAATATATATATATATAACATCAAAGGGTATTTGTAGAATTTCATATAGCTAATTCCATCCTAAAATGACAAAACAAACATAAATTCTGGGTGCCTCTATTTACACACCACATTTTGTCTCAAGGCACACCATTACTCAGTTCACACCTTTAATAATTTGAAAAAATATAATTTTTCTCAACACACACTACAACGTTCCATTTTTGCCCTTAGTCCTACACCACCTAGTACACACCTCAAACCTTATCTGACGTCGGCGTCAGCGTCGGCGCTGGCGCCACCGCCCCACCAGCCTCACGCCACCTTCCCCACCCTTAGAAACCATCCTTACAACACCTCCCACCACCCATCACACTTCCATTGCAGCACCTCCCTCAGTCGCCTTCCTTCTCCAACCCCCTCACACCTTTCCTCCGACGTCTTTCCCTCACCATTCTTCTTCTTCTTCTCTAAAATCCTAGATCTCTAACCCTCTCAAACCCTAGATCTAATTTGGGAAGGCTGGAGGGAAGTCGCGATTCTAAAGGTTAGGTTGTGGCAGCGATTGGTTTGTGGTGTTAGGGTTTAGGGAGAGGAGGGACAAAACCGGAGAGGGAGGGATGTAACGGAGAGGAGAGACGGAGATGGGGCTACGGCGATGGGCTGGCGATCAAAGGAATAGGGTAACGGGGAAGGGAAATGAGCTAGGAAGGGGGTGGCGGTGGGATGGGAGGAGACGGCTTCGGCGCCAGCGACCCACCACCTCACAGATTGCGAGAATACAGATCAAGAGAGAGAGAGAGAGATTGCCGGCTACAGCAGTAGTGGCTAGGGTTAGGATTTGGATGTTGTGTTCAATTAAGGTGTGTACTGATATTCTGTTGTGGTCATTTTAGGTAAGGTTATTATTGTAATAAAAAATAATTAATTAATGATGTGCCTTGAGACAAAATGTTGTGTGTAAATAGATGCACCCATAAATTCTTACTAGTCCAATGGTCATAAAACAAACACAATTTTTCTTAATCTCTTAACTAACAATCTCCACACTAATAATTTCACCAAACCTAATTTTAAAAACAAACGGGCAAACCCATTCGATGGAAAGAGTAATTTAAGATTTAACTCATTTTTCAGTAATATTTCTCATCAATAACTAGAGGGCAATGTTATACAAATATGATTTTTTTTTTTACAAAAGATCGTTAGGTAAATAAGTTCAAATTTAATATATTTTAAAATTCATTAAGTTTTTAAATTAAGTTCGAATAACTCATTACTTGATTTGATAAATTTACACACACTATAAAAAATAAAATTAAAAAAAAAGAAAAAGAAGAAGAAAATAGTTAGTATAGCGATTCCGATTTTGACTCGGCACATTTGATATTCTAGACTTGGGTTTTGTGATTTCTGAATGTTGCTCATGTCTTTTTTCCTTTATTCTTACTTGAGTTTGGCTATTGTGTTGTATCGAGCATGTTTGGAACAGGTTGGTTGCTTGGTTTTTAAACTCTTGTTGCCCAAAATTTTGCTCTTTCACCCAAGCGACACTTCTTGTGCTCGAGCGGGCTTTGTGAACTCTCTGTACTTTTTGCAGGTCTGCAAAACTACCATGAGAGTGTATTCTACGCTTGAGCGGTTCTTTCTACGCTCGAGCGAGCTCAGCTTGAGCGTTACTTCTTATGCTCGAGCGTTAGTCTGATGTCTGCAAAACTACTGGGAGTGTGCATTCTGCACTCGAGCGTCACTTCTTGCCCTCGAGCAAAATAACTTATTGTGTTTGACGCTCGAGCGTCACTTCTTGCACTCGAGCGGACTGTGTGTATGTTAGTTTACAACAGCCTCTTTTTACATCACTTTTTCATCTCTTTTTCTCTCAAAACCCTAGATCAGGACTCTCTTTCTCTCTAAAACTCACATTCTCCCTACATTTTCATCTAGATCCGTTGGTTTCTCTACCCTAGTGTCTTTAGGAAAAAGGTAGAGTATCTTAAGAGCTCCATTTTGATCCGAACAAAAGTCAGTTTTGGCATCTTTGAAGTTTTCTTCTTACTTTGTTCGTCTTCTAACTTTGAGGTAGAGACTTTCTACACTCTCCTATGATTTTTAACTTAGTTATTTGTTGATTGTGCAAATAATGTTAGGATTTAGAGGATTTTAGATAAATCTAGGGTTTTGGTTTAAAATCAAAAAATGGGTTTTCAAATAAAGGTATTGAAAATGGTTGTGGGTGTAGATATAAGGATGTGTTGTGTTAAATTTGTTGATTTTGACACATGGGTTGGATTTGGGAGAAAATGGAGTTTTGTCCTAAAATGTTTCAAATAATTATTTTGTATAAATAATGGAATTGATATGGGAAATGTGAAATTGGATGGATATTTATGTAAATGGTAGAGTTTGATACTTGTTATCTCTCATCTATGGAAATTTGGATAGTCTATCTGTTTTAGAGATTGTATATATGTTTAAAAATATCTGTTTTGGGCTATTAGTGGAGGATAACTACGATTGTTGTAGAAATTGCATGAGGATTAAGTAAATTGAAACTAATCTCTTATCGGTTGTCATTCAATGTAACTGTGTTTTAATACATTGTATATGTATGATGTTTGGGAGGAGAAATGAAACGTACTCCATGTTTGGGAGGAGAAATTGGGTGGACTCCAGTAAATTAAGTTGGCCTATGTGTCCTGGGTGAAAGTCTCGAAAATTGAGCGTATATACATGGGTGCCGATTCCCACATACGAAATTTTCGTAAAATGGTAAATTGAAATGTTTGTGTAATAATTGTATTGGTTAGAGAACCACTGAGTTGTAGCCTCAGTTGGGTTATCTGGATAACAATAGACTTGACTCTTGGGTTAAGGTGAAATGAATTGTCATGAAATGAATTAAGATAAAATGGATTGAGATATGACACTTGGCATATTATGATCTTGTAAAATACGAATGATTTTACCATGGGCATTGTGTATGCATATCATACTTATATCTTTGTTAAGATTTTTATATTATGCTAGATTGTTTCTACTAGGCTTTGGCTCACCCTACTTGAAAAAAACCATTTTTAGATGCTGGTGATATGCCTCCGCCAAGGACTTAACTTGGGAGGACTGTGGAGCTGAAGGCTCAACTTTGTTTATTTTGTGTTTAACTTTTGTACAAGCCTAAGGCTTAATTTGTATTGAGCTTCTGGTTCATTTTGTTGTAACCAAGCACGGTCTTTGTAGCGACCCTAATTTTTGTAAGTCATATTTATTATTATTACTTTATTTTATTTTTGACTTTATTAATTGTGTAGTTACATGAGAATTCAATGTGATATTTAATTAATTTAATGTACTATTTAATTATATATAATTAATTTGAATATTTATATATATTGATATTTTTTTTTATATACATAAAAGGTGCTATATATATTGATCTTATACTTATATTTATATATGTTATATTTATGTGTATTTATATAATATTATATAATAGTCAACTAGGTTAGAATAGGGATTTGGTAATCAAAAGAAAAGAAAAGAAATAGGGAGAGCAGCCAAGTGTGTGTGTGTGTGTGTGTGTGTGTGTGTGTGTGTGTGTGTGTGTGTGTGTGTGTGTGTGTGTGTGTGAGAGAGAGAGAGAGAGAGAGAGAGAGAGTAATCAAAGGAAGAAAAGGAGATTAGCTCCGGAGAGAAGGAGAAACAGGGAAGAAAGAAAAAAGAATGGAGAGAAAAGAAAAAAAAAGGTTAGAGTTTTGTTTTGGTGACTCCATTAGTTCTTTAAATAATTTTTTAATCTTTAAAAAAATATTGTGAGTATGGAACTCACTTTCCTTGATTTATGTTTAATTTTTTATTTATATTTATTTATTTATATTTATTTGATGTTGGTTTGATTTTATATTTACACAAAAATGATTGTTTGATTTTAATTATTTTGATTAGTTGTATATGTAAAGTTTAGAATTTTTAAATGATTGATTGATTTTAATTATTTTGATTGGTTGTGTATGCAAGGTTTAGGGTTTTTATATGGATTTATTTTATGGTTGTAATCACACTTATGGATATATAAAATTAAAATAAACTTGTAACCCATAGATAAATTCCTTATACTCCACCATGACTCCATGGATTGTTGTTTTATTTGAGTGTTGGTGAGGAAAAGTGTATAAAAAAGGTGAGAATTATGAGATTTATTTGAATGCCTTAGGTTTGGCATTATTATGTTTGTTCTCATGAGTGGATGAGAGATTGTGTATATATATTGTTGCCTCGTTCTCATGAGTAGACGAGTGTTTTGATTTACACGTGCACGTATATGCTAACCATCCGGGGAGTGTGAGTCAAACTTGGGATGATATCCCCGTGCAAGTTTGGCTTCGGATCGGTGTTAGGTATACGGGAGGCACATGGGATATATGTGTAGGCCGGAAGTGAAGGGCCGAAGTGGTGGAGTTAAGGTATAAAGAATTTAATTATGAGTTTATTGGTATAGTGTTAATCGTATCGATTTGTATATCTTGAAAAATAGTAAACAATCTCGATAAATTATGAAATTTGAGCAGAGGCCTGTATACTTGATTCTAGACAACTTTTGTGTTTTAACTTTTTATTAAAAAGATCGATTAGAACTTATAATCAGATGATCTTGGTTATAGTAGTTTTGATTTATTTTAGCAATGTAGATTTTAGAGGCTATTACCCATGAAACGAGCTCATTTTTATTGGTTTCACATAAACTGAAGTAAAACATTATTTTGAACTTTTCATGTTTTGAACTTTTCTGAAAAGATTCATCTTACAGCAGTTTCTTTTCGTTTTTAGTTCCAAATTTTTCGATCGAGTTTCGTTTAGGATTTTCTATTAAGTTTTCTCTCAACCTGTTCAGTTTCTACTAAATTCGTTCACTTTATCTTTTAGGAAATTTGATTCTATACAACTTTTGTTCTTTGAGTTTTTGTTAATTCGAATTATTTAAGCATGAAACAGTACATTTTTATAAATAAATAAAAAATAAAAAAATAAAGACTAAACTACTTAATAATTAAAGGAACAATTACATCATAGAATAGAAAAAATAAAAATAATATCACTAACTAAACAAATAAAATTAAAAATAAAAAATAAAAATAAAACAATCCACAAACTAATTAAACTAATGAGAATCAGTAATGAAACAATTTAAACTAAACAAATATAGCAAATAAAAAAAAAAAAAAAACTAAATTAAGATTATTGTTAGCACCATGATTTCTGAGTTTTTTTTTTTAATTACGAAAATAGAAAATAGAAAATAAAAATAAATAAATAAATAACTAAATAAATAAAACGAAATTTATGTTTTTTATATTTTTATTTTTTTAACAATAATTATAAATAAAATAATTGTATATTTATTTATTTATTTGTAAAATTTATTTATGTATTTATTTACTTAAATAAATTAAAAATGAAATTAAAAAAATAAAATAAAATAATAAAAAAAAAACTAAAAAAAAAAAACATTTTTTTTTTTTTATTTAGAAATTTTCGCACTTGGCGGCGCATCTGCTTTTAAAGCAGTGCGCAAATCTTAGCCTTCACAAATGTCCCGCACGTGCGGGGCTCAGGCCGCACGTGCCGCGATTTCACAGCCTCGTGCATATATATATATATATATATATATTTTAAAATTTCGTCGTCCTGCACGTACGGGGCCCAAGCTGCACGTGCGGCTTGGTCAATGTTCTTCCCACCGCACCTGCTTATTAAGCAGGGGCCAATTTTGATTTTGTGAGATATATATATATATATATATATTTTAACAAGAACAACACAAGTTGTTTGTTTTTAAAAAAAAATGAACAAGTATAACTCCCTTTATTTTTTATTTTATTTTATTTTATTTTTTTAACAAGAACAACACAGGTTGTTTTTTTTTTTTTTTTAATGAACAAGTATAACTCCCTTTATTTTTGTTTTTTTTTTTAATCGAGGAAATAAACATGAAAACATGTTTTTTTTTTTTTTTAAACAAGAACAACACAAGTTTTTTTTTTTATTTTTTAAAATGAACAAGTATAACAACTTTTTTTTTCTTTTTCTTTTTTTTGTTTGTTTTTTTTGTTTTAAAAATCAAAAATAAGCATTTCTACCTTCAATTGACATCCGAAATAAATATAGCACAAAAGAAAATAACGGAATGCCCACTAAAGGTATAATCTTCACGCGAAAACCACGGGTACTACTTTTCTCCCTAACTGTGTTTGTAACTTTCCCTATTCTCCAACAGGGTAACAGACTAGGTTGATTTGGTATCCAGAATCGAGGCGCATAAAGCTACCTCAACCTATGGGGCTGCCATACAGAGTTCAAGCCGAGGTAGTTTTGAAGCAATCTCCATACCCCTGGGTATTTAAACCAGACTCTAGTCTCGAAAATCCCAAACCTTTGTGTTCTAGGCTTTGCCATTCGAACTCTAGTTTCCACCGTCTCAGTTGGTCTCCTAAGAACTCACTACAAACACGGTTAGGTGGCTATACCAGACCGTCAGATGCTGTTCGGGCACGGCAAACACCAAAGGAATTACACCTTTAGAGGATTTAAAGTCTTCTAAACGCAAATAAAACATAACGAGAATAAAGAAAAACAGAATAGCATAGAAAGGAAAGAAAAGAGAATAAGGAATCAATCTATCAATCATAATAAAATGGGTCCATCAAACCCCTGGGTAAAGGAAAATGATCCTTCCTAGTCGAGGAATTTAGTCTCCTATAATCAATGCACACTCGCCACCCAGTAGTAGTTCGTGTGGGGACTAACTTTCCTCCCTCATTCTTAACAACGGTGATGCCCAATTTCTTCGGCACCACTTATGTGGGACTCACCCACTTGCTATCTGAGATGGGGTATATGATACTCGCATCCAACAATTTCAAAACCTCATTAACTGATCCATCAATATCAAAATGTTCAAACCCAAAATGAGCTAGATAAGCCTCTAAAGGGTCCTCTACAAGAATGGAGGGCAAAGCCTCCTCCACAATCTCATCCACAACATCCACTAATAAGCACTCATCTCTCTCATGAGGTTGTTGGGATGCTTGGAAAACATTAAGTTGCACTTGCATGTTGCCAAATGAAACTTCCATAACCCCGGTCCGACAATTGATGCATGCATTGGCCGTAGCCAAGAAAGGTCGACCTAAGATCACCGGGATTTGTTTATTAGAACTGTCTACCGGTTCCATATCTAACACCAAAAAGTCAACAGGGAAGTAGAACCTATCAACCTTAACTAGCACATCCTCAATCATGCCACGTGGCACTCTGAGGGACCGGTCAGCCAATTGAAGAGTGACAGTAGTGGACTTCAACTCGCCAAGCCCAAATTCCTTGTACACAGAGTACGACAATAAATTGACACTAGCCCCTAAATCTAAAAAGGCCCTATCAATGAAATGGTCCCCTATAATGCATGCAATGGTTGGGGCACCCGGGTCCTTAAGCTTAGGAGGTGTGTCATTCAACAAGATGGAGCTTACTTGCTCCATGAGTAGGACCTTTTGGGACACATGTGTCCTAGATTTACGCTTTTGCGTACAAAGGTCCTTCAGAAATTTGGCATATGATGGTACTTGCTTGATCGCCTCCAACAGGAGGAGGTTGATTTTTACCTGTTTAAAGACATCCATCATTGCCTCCATAGATGCTGCCTTCTTATTAAAAGGGGACGGTGTATCAAGGCATTGGGGAAAGGGTGCCTTAGGCACATATGAAGTGCTAGGGACTAAGTCATTCCTCTTAAGTGTTTCCCCCTCACCCTTGCTCTCATTAGGTGTACCCCCATGGTTACCCTTCTTAACTCTAGTTGCATCTGGCGCAACTGACTGAGGCTCTAACTCCCTACCACTTCTCAAAGCAACCACCGCCTGCACTTGCTCATGTTGCTTACCATTCCCACCCGAACTCTCTGCCCCGTATTGTCCCTTAGGGTTGGCCACAGTTTGACTTGGTAATTTTCCCTCCTCTCTCCGATTCATGTTGTTAGCCATTTGACCCAATTGGGTCTCTATCTTGGCAATAGAGTGAGTGTGGGAGTGAACTATCGGTGCTAACCCCTTAAGTTCTGAGAGAACTTCCAACACCTGAGTCTCAAAGGCAGAGTTGCCCTGAGGAACAGGCGGGGGTTGTGGTTACCGGTATGGTTGTGGGGGTCCATAAGGTTGCGGTTGTTGGTAGGATGATTGGTTGACAAAATTATTGAAATTCTGCCTTGGTGGTGGAGGATTGTAAGAAGTGCCTTGTGAAGGGGGTCTCCATGAGAAATTAGGGTGATTTCTCCATCCCGGATTATATGTATTGGAGTATGGGTCATTACCCGGGTTGGAGAATCCTTGAGCCACATTCACATGCTCTTGGACTAACTCCGGAAATTGTGATGCCGAAGGGCATTCACTCAAGTCATGAGCAGGGCTCGCACATATAACACATGCCTCACGGAATTGAGGCTGATCTTGTCGGGTAGGGGCATGTCCCGTAGCTAATAAGTGGTCTATCTTGCGGGATAGTGCCTCTACTTGTTGGGCTAACTCTAAGTTTTGCCCGACCTCATAAATGCCCCCTCTTTTCGGGGCTCCAACTACGGGTTGCCGGACTTGCCGGGCTGCAGAGGCATGGTGAAGGGAATTATCACTTAAGTTCTCAAACAATTGCCATGCCTCGGCATCATTTTTAGACATAAATGTCCCACCACAGGATGAATCCACCATTTGGCGGTGTGGCTCAGTTAAGCCATAATAGAATGTTTGAACAAGTTGCCAATCAGGCACTTGGTGGTGGGGACACTGTTGGAAAAGGTCTCGAAGTCTTTCCCACGTCTCATGGAATTGCTCGCCATCCATTTGAGCAAAGTTTGTGATGGCTCGCCTAAGTTGGTTGGTTTTACCTATGGGAAAGTACTTCTCCAAGAACCGTTGCTGTAATTGGTCCCAACTTGTGATTGAATTAGTAGGTAAAGAATTCAGCCAGTGCTTGGCTTTATCTTTTAGCGAGAATGGAAACAATCGCAACATTAAGGCCTCATTTGTGAAATTCTGGATCCTCACTGTTGAGCAAATTTCTAGAAATTCATTCAAATACTTCTAAGGGTCATCATGAGTTAGTCCATGGAATGATGGGAGCATTTGTATGGTGCTGGACTTAATCTCATAATGAGCAGCAGTGGTGTTGGACAATTGGATGCATGATGGTGATGTATATGCAGTGGGTGTAAAATAATCCTTAAGGGTCCGGTTAGGCACATTCGGGACATTAGGATCTGCCATCTCTAATGGCTCAATGTATGGATATCAATACTCAAGCCTAGGAACAGGCGAAGCCTAAGTCTCCTAAGGGTCCTTTCTAGTTCAAGGTCCAAACTCCACAATTCAGGGCGACAAGAACGACGCCCGTGCATACACTACCCACACACACACAAAAACTCGAGTCGGTACACTAAGTTACGAAAGCAGAATGCTAAAGAAGAAATACTCACTGCGATTCAACAAAAACGCTTTACTCGTCTGGCAGATGCTTGATGTGTAGACGTTGTCTCCAACCTCTATTTGAGCTTCGCCTTTCGTTTTAGCACTTTGGTGCTTTGCTTGTGAGTGTTTGCTTCTGTTTACTCACTTTAGTGCTGTGGTTCTTTTTTTTTTTTTTTTTAAGCTCGGCTGCGCTCCGCTTGCACTTCAATGATAGCTCCAATTTCAAATGCTCTGCACACTTAGCAACACCAAAAGCATAAAATCCTAAACTAAAAATTAAAATAAGAATATAACTTTAAATTAACTAATTTCACCAGAAGTCCCCGGTAACGGCGCCAAAATTTGATGGGTCGTTGAACACACCAAAATTAAATACTAAACTATACCAAATTCTATTACAATAATGGCAAGTCCAGGTATCGATCCACAGGGACTATTGTGAAATTAAACTAATTTAATTGTCAAATTCCTAAATTAATTTTGATAAAAAGATTGGTTGTTTATAACCTAATTTAATAACGAATAAATTAAACTAAGGAATTAAATTATCAAGAATAATTGAAATTGGGTTTACTGAATTGGAGAAAAATCCTAGGGTAGAGAATTCACCACTAACCACATAATTAGGGTTTCCAATTGAAATCAATTATGCTATGGTTTAAACGGATTAATGTTTCGCAACTACAAGTTCGAAGCATTTGACAAGAAGATCATCACATTCAATGTATGAGCACGAACCATCTCAAATGTCTGAACCGTTCACTCTAAACTAAGGTAGTGATACGACTCGTTCCTCGTAGTATGGTTCGTCCCATACCTGAATGTGAAGGAAAAGAAAACAATTGTATGGATAACATTTAACAATCACAGAAAGTCAAATATTCGAAAGAATAATGAAAATTATATATAAAGAATTTCTAAAACACCATACAATGGTTCAAACCTTTACATAATATAAAATCAAAAAGAAAAACCTATTACATGGCTAGGGTTTCTTCAAAACCCTAGAAAAGGAGACTAGCCACTCATGGAGGAGTGGGAGGAAGTAGATGGAGAAGAAACCACCATTGGAGACATCCTTGAAGCTTTTAGTTCCTTCCTCCTCTTTCAAACCCTAGCCTCTCTCTTTAGGTCAAAATAATTTCAGAACCCTAGAAAAGCCTTTCCCTTTTCTTTTTATACTTCTATTCATTTCTAAACAGGTTTAAAACATCAGTTTGACTTTTTCAGAAAAAGTCAACTCTGTCCAAATTTTGTCTTTTTGTCCATTTTATGCTCCGACGATGTACAACCTGATTGACATTCAACACACATAAAGTATACGGTTTGACCAGCAAGCGAAGTTAAGAGATTCTAATTAACGACCTCAATGATGTACAATTCGGCCTTAATCACCTACTATATTTTTATTTTTATTTTGTTTGTTTTGTACTCAATTTATATTTCGTTGTGTACGGGCAAAAAAATAAATGCCACTGTATCTCGGGAAACTACCCATTCGTCTCGGTGCGAATGGAACTACTTGTCTTGTGCCGTAACAAGAATTAAATGTATTTTTGTTTGTGTCTGGTGGACACGTGGGTGTTAAATCTTGTACTCATACCAATATACCTATATACTGGCTCATTTTGTCTCTTGGCAACTCGGGTGCGTTTTGTTTGAGCGTAGCCGAGCTTTCTTTGCAGGATTAGTTAGGGCTACAGTGGTGATGTGGAATAACTATAATTGTTGGACATGTTGTTTGGACTTATTTTGTTTTTTTAAGCTTAGGGTTGATATTAGTTTATGTATTTATTATTTTTTTTATGACTTTAATAGTTGGATAATTTGGCATGGTTTGTAACCTTACATTATTTAAGTTATTTTGACCATTTATTGTTACTTTAATGTGGGAGGTATTGGTTAGTTATGAAATTATGGTGGACGGTTTGGTTGGCGTTTTGTTAGTTTTTTTTTTCCTTGTAATCTTTTGAGGATAAAAATTTACTTAAACCCTTTGGAGGCATGAACGTTTCGATTTTGTTTCACCCCTAGAATTTGGATGATGGAATATTAATTGGGGTTTAGTACTAATTTAATATTTCATTGTCCAAATTTTGGGGCGTAACAGTTTGGTAACAGAGCTCTAGGTTACCCTAGACTTGTGAGAGTTTAGGTGATCCTCGGCTTGTGAAAACATGGGTTAGCTGGTTTAGGTTGGTGGTTAAATTTATTCTAAGTATTTATAAACGAATTCATCTTGTGTGCTTAACTTGAAGGTGATGGCTAAAAGGTATAATTTGAGAAGCACTGAGCCCAATGGCACAAGGAAAGAAACAACTGTTAACACAACGGCAACGACAATGGCAGCAACGACTACTACCAAGGCAACCAATACGATGTGGGTTAATGTGGGGGAGATGATGGCTCAGTTACTTCAGGTCGTGCAGAACAATAATCAAGGTCAGCAGGGAGATCCCTTTGCGAAGAGAAATAAAGACTTTGGTTCTTTGGGAGGTCAAAAATTCTCTGGAGATGGAGAACCCATTGCAGCTGACGCTTGGGTTCAGAAATGTAAAATGGTGTTTGGACGTATACAGCTCACCGAGGTTCAAAAACAGGAGTTGGCTACACATCAACTTGAGGGAGCAACCGTATTTTGGTGGAATTCGTGGAAGGAGGGTCTAGATTTGACGACTTAATGGCTATAATTTTTCAAGATGATACTTGGTTACAACAAAATGAGTTTAAACTCAATACAAGTAAAGCCCGGGGCTTAAACAAAATAATTACATCAATAAACAAAAATGAAGCCTTTAGCTCTAAATCCTCCCAAGCTACGTCCTTGGTAGAGGCATATCATTAGCACCTAAAAGTTGTTTTCTACATAGAGTGAGCCACAACCCAAAAGAGATACTCTAACACAGTATATGAATCTTAGTAAAATTATCAGGTGAATGCATAACCTGAAAGTTGTTTTCTACATAGGGTGAGCCACAACCCAAAAGAGATACTCTAACACAGTATATGAATCTTAGTAAAATTATCAGGTGAATGCATATGCATGCCATTTTTCAAACATTCTTCATTTTTCCATCTCAAAAACAATCTAATGCTAGATTATAACTCAGTTCATGAAAATAATCTTTTCATAACAAAAAACAGGGCAGTGGATACAACACATTGGAAATCTCTAGGTACGTGTCTACCAGTAGGCTATACAAGCACTACCAATATAACAATTCTAATTTTAACCCGACCCTTTTAATTGCTTTTGGATTTGAGAACCTGTGTATCTAATTGTTGTTCAACTCATTTCCATCTTTGTGTTTGTTGGGTTTGGCTATTGGGAGTTTTAGTTGTGTTTGAAACAGGTTGGGAAATTAGTTTATTTTTTTATTTTTTATTTTTATAAAAGAGTTGTTGCCCAGATTTTGGCTTATTCGCTCGAGCGACCATTCTTGTGCTCAAGCGGTCTTTAACAATGTGTAAAACTACTGAGAATACCGCTCGAGCGATGTCACTTATTGTGTCTGTCACTCGAGCGACCATTCCTGCGCTGGAGCAGTCAGTGCATATATCAGTCCAAGAAGAATGCTGCTTAGATCACTTTTTCATCTCTTTCTCTTTCTAAACATTCCAAAACCCTAGATCCATACACTCTTTCTCTAGTTCTCATTTTTTGCTCCAAATACTCTAAATCCGTGAGTTTCCACACCTTAATCCTTTGGAGAAAAACGTTGAGCACGTCGAGGGCTTCATTTTAATCGGAGCATCTAGTGTTTTGACACCGTCAAGTTCTACCCATCTTTTTTTTCGTGTCTTCTACTTTGAGGTAGGAATTTCTTTGACTCTTTTATATAATTTTTAACTTAGTTATTTGCTCTTTGAAAAAAGTTATTTATTTGGAAAATTTTGGTAAAACCCAAGGTTTGGTTTGAATTCAAAAGAGAGGTTTTCCAAATTGACTATTGAAAATGGGTGTGGAATTATGGTTGTGGATTAGTCGTGTTGAAATGATGGAAATCTTTTCTTAAAATTGATTTTCATAAATAAAAGGAGTTTTGCTTAATTTTGGATATTTGAAATTGTGAAAGGAAAATGGAAAATGATGTTGGATATTGTGAAATTGGAATAATGGTTATGTTGATGAAGATGGTGGAGTTGGATATGTAATATCACTCCCATTGTAAATTATGGAATTATATCTTTTAATTGGAAATTATCTAATATATAAAGATATCTGTTTTGAGTTATCGGTGGAGGATAGTCTTGATTGTTGTAGATATTGCATGAGGATTAGGTTGAATTAAAACTAATTTCTTATCCATTGTACATTAAGCATCATTACACATTAAACATTGTAATTTTTGAGAAAAATGGTGAATATCGTAATGAATCTAGTTAGGGGGTGTGATTGTGAATTTTTTTTTTTTTTTTTTTGGCCTCTGTGTCCTTGGTGAAAGTTCAGAAATCCACGCGGTTAGGTGTCAATCCTTACGGTTAGTACCGGTAAAATGGCTTTGGTAGTGCTTGTATAGCCTATTAGCAAACACTTACCTAGAGATTCTCAGTGTGTTGTATCCATTGCCCTGTTTTCTGTTATAAAAGAATTATTTTCATGAATTGAATTATAATCTGACATTGCATTGTTTTGAGATGAAGAACGAGGAATATTTGACAAATGGCATGCACATGCATTCACCTTATGATTTTGCTAAGATTCATATACTGTGTTAGAATATCTCTACTGGGCTTTAGCTCACCCTATGTGAGAAACAATTTTCAAGTGTTGATGATATGTCTCCACCAAGGACATAACTTGGGAGGACTCAGAGCTTAAGGCTTCATTTTTGGTTTTGTTATGTAATTATTTTTTTATTAAGTCTCGGGCTTTACATGTATTGAGTTTAAATTCATTTTGTTGTAACCAAGCATCGTTTTGGAAAGTTGTAGCCATTAGGGCATTTCATTATTTGGTTTTATTTTCCTTTTTACTCTTGTATCCATGCCATATGCCATAGATTCAAAATCTAGGATTTGTAAATATATATTGCATATATCATTTTTTGTAATCATCAACGGTAAAATGAATGGAAGATATGAGATTGTTGGTTAATTGTTAACAAATGGGTTAATGTTATTTATTTTAGGGCGTTACAACCAAAATCATTTTACCAGTACTATCTGGAAGGATTGGTATCTAACCGCTTAGGTTTCTAGACTTTCACCAATGACACACAAGCGAACATCATAACCACAACCACACCCCCTAACTAGATTCACTAAGGTATTCACCTATTTTTTTCAAAATCAATACATTTACAATGTTCAATATGAAATGATACTCAATGCACAATGTATGAGAAATTAGTTTCAATTTAACTTAATCCTTATGTAATGTCTACAACAATCAAGACTATCTTGTAACAGTTGAGTTTTTCGGACAGCTCAAGCAGTCATTTGGTCGCTCGAGCGATAATCTCCAGCTCTCAATAGTTGGTAGTTTTGCAATCGGGATCGTTCGAGCAGTGGAGTTATTACTTGAGCGTAGAATTCATGCTCCCAGTATTTTCACTGTAGCTTTGCAAAACTTATGGGACTTCTCTTTTTTCACTCGAACGGTGGAATGATCGCTCCAGCTATTGCTTCAAATTTGTGTTGTTTGCTCGATTGTAGGAAGTTGCGCTCGAGCGGTCTATTTGAGATTAGCTAGTATAAAAGCCACTTTTTGCTCATTTTTCTCTCTTTTCTCTCCCTTCCCTCTTCATGTCCGAAAACCCTAGCCACAAAACCATTGATTTCACCTTATTATACCTAGGATCCACCTTAGATCATGCAAGATTAGTGAAGAAGAAATGAGGATCTTCCTCTTGACTGATTAGATTGTGATTTTGTCGGAGTTCATGCTTGGGTCTTCGTTGTTTGCTCACTTTCTTGAGGTAGGGAGTTCTCTTAACTCAATCATTTATGATTTCGTTTAATTTTGAGGTATTATGGGAAGTATGGGTTAATTTGAGTTTGAAATCTTTGATTAAAAGATGTTCATAATTCAAAATTGGGGTTTTCACTCAAACCTTTGAAATATTTAGAATATTTTGGTACTTTGATTGTTAATACATGATGATTTGAGGATTTAACAAAGAAATGAGGAAAATCCTCAATTTTATTGAAAACCCTAGAATTGATATTTTTAAATTAAAAGAGGGTTTGAGTTAATTGATACCTTATGTTAAAAATTAAAGTGATTTTTCATGTTCATAAGTGTGTTGGATAAATTTACTGTCTATGATGATGTTATTGGTGATTTAAATAAGTTGGATTGTGTGAATACTTGGAATTGTAAAAGGATGTAAAGTAGTGTTTTGCATGGGTTGATGGTTGGTAAAGAGTAGAATATGGAGTCTTGAAAATGAGAATAGTTTATTAGATTTTATTTGTTGAATTATTAGTGGAACTTAGGGATGTAATAATGGCCTAACCCAGCTGTAGACACCACATTTTTGACCGTCCTCAAGACTTGGACGTCACCGTTTGAACACTCGATGATCATCCATGTTTGTGTTCGTCTTGAGTTCTCGAAGGTCTCGGCTACGCACCTTGCCTCAGGATCTCTCGACTCGACTGTTTTGTGTCTGGTTTTGCACCAAACACTTGTGTTTTGCCTTTGAGAGGCAGGGTAGGGCTTGTTGACCATCCCGACCCATCACCGGCCATGGCTTGAGGCCATCGGCTTTGTTTTGTTGCCATCGGCCAAATATTTGGTCGGCTGGCACTGTAGATGGCCGGCCGGCTATCTTTGTTTGGTCAATTGCATTTTTTGCCGGCCGGCTACTGTGCATCTACTTTTGCAGATATTTTCATGGAGCTGGCATGCACTTGGCTCCCCTCCATACACATGTATGGAGGGATCTCCCTCTTAGCTAGCTTGTCTTGTAAGCTTACAAGATTGAGCTCTATAAAAGGAGGCTTTCTCTCCCTCTTTTAGGGTTACAAAATTTCAGAGGAGAGCTCTGGTTTTTAAGGTTAGCATAATTGTATCTATCCTATATCTATTTCTCTCTCTCTTTTTACCCTGAAGGTGTTTTAGTCTTAGATTTGCACACAAACACCTAGACTTACACCTTCTCTTGGAGCTGAGGTCCTTGAGGCTTGTTTTTGGAGTTTTGGAGCTGATTTGAACCTAAAGAACCAGCTGGTCTTCCATTTTTGAAGAGGGTCTACAAGGGTAAGACTTTTGTCCCTTTTTATCCCATTTTTGCATTGTATTTTTGCCTACCTTACAACTGTTTTTGAGCTTAACATATAACATAGAAAAGTTCTATTTTTTAGTGCTCTAAATAGTTTGTTAAGGGTGTTTTAAGTTTTGGGGTTGTTTGACCCCTCTTAAGCCTTGTTAGGCCCTTGTTTTGTGCCATTTTGGTTGAGCTCCGGGACCATTGTGTTTGGGCCTCCTCACCACTGAAATCTTGAGGGATTTCAGGATTTCAAAGGTGAGGATGGTGCCTTGAGGTCCCAAGAAGGAGAGGGCCACCCCCTCTCCTTGTTGTCCTTGAAAAAGGCCATTTTTGCCTCTTGAGGGAGCACCATGTTTAAGTGTATGTTGACCATGCCTTAGCTGTTTTTTGTGCTTATTATGTCATGATTTAGCACTGTTTTGAGTTGGTTTTGGTACACTATGCTTGCTTAGCATACATGCCTTGTAATGTCATGTTTAGGCCTTAACATGCTTTAGGTTTTGACCCTTATTCTAGCATGATTTTGGCCAAGCTTTGTGAAGCTTTTGTGTTTGTCTTAGCATGCTTAAGCTCTGTTTTTGGTTGTTTTGGTCGACCATCACATGCTTAGTATAGCCACCTTGCATTTTGGCTTGTTAGCCTTAGGTGTGTGAGTGTGTAGCATGCTTTACTTGCATCATTTCAGTGGCTTGGAACCACTTACCATGTCATTTCAGTCCTTGTAATATGTTTACATGCTTGCATTATTATCACTCCTTTGATGCTTTAAGAGGTTGTGTTGTATGCTCCATGTTTAAGCATTTGTGCATGCCTCCATGAGTAGATCATTTAGATGCCATCTAAGTGGTTTTTGGGGCTTGTCTTAACATGATTTGGGACTGTTTTGATCCATTTTGGTCATTTGCTTCATGTGTCATAAGATCATGCTTTAAGTACTTGGACCAATTACATGCTATGCTTGTCATGTTTGCTTGATTTGGCATCATCTTTGACATAATTTTCAGAGCTTACATTGCATGCTAATTGTCCATGTTTACCTCTTTTTAAGTGTGCTTAGAAGTTATTCCTTTATGCTTAGGAATTGGTCCTTGTGTGCATGCATGTTTGCATGTCATTGTGCCTTCATTTCCGTAGCATTGGCCACTGATTTTGGCATGCTTGCAAGCTATCCCTGTTAGTTTAAGTCCACCCTGTTTGCATGTTGTTGCATGCTCACCTTATGTGTTGTCGCATGATTGGAGTTGCATGATTGAATGAAGTCACGTGCTTGCTTGCATGCCTTAACACCCACATTGCATCTAGCATGCTTGTTCGTTTGCATTGTTTTATGCTTTGCATGCTCGTTTGTTTATATGCATTGCCATGTTGCATACTTAGCACTCATGCCTAGGTTGCATATCATTGCATGCATCTTTCACCTCTTGGTCAAATCATGATAGAGGTTGAAAGCCCCTTTGTTTGTTTATTTGCATTGCATTTCATTTGAAATCAAAGTGCACACTTGGTTTCCTTGGGCCATCGCGCATTGAAATGCGCAATTGGTGGCCCGAGAATTGAGAACCATGTCTCTTTGAGTCATAAATATGATAAGGGATGTGGTGGTGCACACATTTGCTTGAAATGCATTGCCATGCCAAGTTTTTCCCTCTATTGTTGTCAAACCAGTTTCTGCAGGAAGATTTGGCCGGCCGGCCATCTACAGTGCCGACCGGCCATCCATTGTTGACCGATGGATCAATTTGTGTCTGGTGATCATTTTTCCTAGCCGGTGGTGTCCCACAGAACTCAAAAAAGCAACCCTGAGACTTTGGCAGTCTTGAGGAGGCGAGTAGGAAAAGCAGGCTGACTGCGCATGGCGATGGGCTTCCGAAAGCAAACGCAGCGTGTGCATTGGACCCTCTTCGAGCCTACTTTTTACTATTTTATTAGATTAGTTAATGCTTAACTAGTTTAATTAAATGCGTAATATTTAATTAGCTTGTAGGTTAATTAAGTGTATTATTCTTTTGGTCCCTCCGAGCGAGGGCAAATTTGTAATAAGTGTGGGTGCGTGTGTGCATGCCTTCCAACCCCCACTTCTTTCTCCCTTTTACTTATCTACTTTGATGGTTAGTATTAGGACATGTTTAATTTAGCATTCCTTATGCTATGCATGCGTGCATCATTCATCAGTATTGCATGCACCGGGCTCGACATATCATGCTAATTGCATAAGTATTTCAAATCTAACTTGAACACGTGCTATTTGTGCATTTCACATGTCATCCTTAGATTAGCCGAGCCTATTCTAGTGACATTCTATATGTGCTGCATTAGCCATTAACATGGACTTGGATCATGCATGATTACTAACATGTTCTTTGTTTTGGCTCGGAGTACATTATAAGTATTTTATGCTTTAGCATCTCGCACGAGTGTGAATGTTAACATGACAGCATGCTTACCATGTGGCTAGATGCTTATGTGATATAAACTGCCTGAACGCCTGTGGGTGAAGGTTGGATTGTTTGAGTTGGAACAACTCATTGAAATCCGTATTTTAGCCTACTTGCGAGTAGCGAATTCCAAAGCGTTTTCCAAACAAACGGATATGAAATGTTTTGTTCCAAGTTAGGCGATCTAGTCTATACTTTTGTGTTGTGCGCATCACATAGTAATTCTAGCTAATTAACTGGAATAAGAACACATAACGTTTTCAAAAGAGAATATCATGGTTAGTAGAGGCCGATCTTCGGATCGGGCGAGAGGGGGTGTTCATAGCTAACCTTTCTCAATCGTATCCAAGTTCCCGAGCCGAGGCAACTTTGGTGATGACGGACACGTGGCCTTTGGCACCGAGTCAGGGTTTCCTAAATTTTTTCATAAAAAATATTTAGGTGGCGACTCTGTATCTGGCAAAGCAGTCCATGTTTGGCACTTCTTTCAAAATCTGTTTTCTCAAAACGATTTGCCGGATTTGGACTCTTTGGTTCAAGATTAAGAACCGTAACAAAAACGAGTCCGAACTGTGGCATGCATAAGTTCCCCCTCTCTCGGGGCGCGTCCGCAGTTTCTGGCGACTCTGCTGGGGAGTTTAGAGAGCTTGACTCAAACTCGTGATATCCTATTTTGACTACACTTATGTGTTTTCTTTGCATTGCATGTGCATTGGTGCGCCTAGGACACCGTGTTGGCCATTTGCTATTCCTGAACGGTTTGCCGGAGGCTTGTCTTGTCAAGGCATGGCCATAAGGTCGACGGTTATGCTCTGCCAAGATGGGGAACACAAACCCTGGTTTTATCGGGGCACCCTTTTCGACCATTCAACCTAGTGCATGTCGAGAACTATAGTGACCATTCCAAGCTAGGACAGGTTGCTTACCCGATATAGGTTGTTTGAAACCGCTGTGTGCATAGTGAAACCCTAGCTCCCGACAAAATAGAACAGGGAAATCCTATCCCAACATAGGGGTGTTTTGGCTCTCTTTTACTTGCTATGTGCTTTTAGAGTGTATCTCACAGAACGCATATCGTTTATTTGCAAAGTTTGGGTATCAGGCCTGAGGGCACCAGTATCGGTATTTGTGAGAATCAGTTATAGCTGTGGATATCCGATTAGTGTTTTGGGGCAGTGATTCTGGGGAACAGTGATCAGTAGTAGAGTACAGTCATTCGGCTACACATGTGTTTGTTCCGTTTGGGCTGAAATGCTGCTTGTTTTTCCTTTCAGTTCAGAGAGTTGATCCAGAATAGCTAGTGTTCCCCCTTGCTGAGGCAAGACATATGATGACGCAGAATTCGGAAGAGATTGTGGTTATGACAGCCGTATTAGATCAAGGAATCACTCTACAAAGTGAGACCAATGTTGATGTACCGCATCCACCCAGGTCGCCTGTTGCGCACCCGGTCTGGACCCTCCAGTTGTACTAGGCTCGTGAGCCCACCACATTTGAGTTGATGGTGATGATAGGTGACCTCCAGAGGTCCGTGGCGAATCTCGCCTATGGAATGTCAGCTTCGCCACCAGCTGCACCATATGTTGGGAGTTTTGTACCACAGGAACCCCCGCTATTGGGACGGATTGTAATCGAACTTAGCCAACCCGAGGTAGCCTCCAGCTATGGCAATGACGTATCAACATCAACCCAAACCCTCGATCAGGCTGAGGCCAGAGGTAAGGACAAAATGAAGGTAGATGCCGATCCCATTGAACAACTGCTGTGGGCAGTCGAGGCTTTGAAAGCCGAGGGGATGAGTAAGCAATAGGTGTTCGCAGTCATGACCAAGACTGTGGATGATGTTTTCCCCACTCCAGCTGAAGGCAGTACAACCCAGTCAGAAAACCGGGATAGGCCCCGTCATGCCAGAACAGTTCCTTCCGCTCCTAACCTTGCACTTCGGAAATATCAGAAAGTCAAGGCAGTGCCTGCCGACCCTTTTGCTAGTGCGTCTAGCAAGAATTCTCAACCTTCAAAGTACCTGCCCTGAGGGCGCAGGGTCTTTCACACTCTCTACATGCCTCTGTCTAAGGCACTCCAGATCCTGGCCGAAAGAGGGCACCTTAAACCCTTGGAGCCTCGGCCTCTCCTGAAGAATCTCCCTCTCACACATGACGCTGCTTTGTACTGCGCATACCATTAGCAAACAGGTCATGCTACCGATAATTGTTTCCGCCTCCGTCATGAGGTGCAAGATTTGATCGACAACGAGGTTATCCTCCTGCCCGCCTCAGCCAAGTCCGTTACTACCCAGCTATTGGATTTTGAGGATATTGATACTGCGAGTATGTAATCAGGAAGTGAACCACCTGTGGGCGACGCTTGGTGTATTTTTGGATGTGGCGTCTGGCACGCATTTTTGAGCATCTGCGATTGCTAGTTTTGTAAATTCTAGCTTGGGTGTCGAGTCAGTCTTTTGTTTTGTTTTGTTTTGAGTCTGTCTCATTGTCTTAAGTCAGTCCTTTTTGCTTAAGGGTCTGTCTTGTTGTAGCGAGTCAGTCCCCTTTGTATAGAATGTCAGGTGATTTCGGGGTTGTTGCCTCGAACACCGTTTTGTTTTGTAATTACTCCTTTTGCTTTCTTTTTGAGTCTATCTTTGCTGTGGAGCCAGTTGCAACCAGGAAATCTGAATGAAACAGCTGCGGCTATCATGTTTCCGTGCTTATTGCTATTTTGGGCTGGTTGTGCCAAAGGATTTGAATGGAACGACAGTACATTCCACCTGCTCTCTTGTGCCCTGAAAATCATTGTAATGACCTAAGTTTTTTTCCAAAATCTTTTTGAACACTGTGGTGATGAAAATGAAGAGGAAGGAATTCTTCGGGTTTTGCAAAACTTTGATCAATTTGAGCGAAAGATAGGCGTGCTAAGCCTTTTAATGAATGAAATCATGCTTGTTAGCGTGAGTACTGAGAAGGACCCTGGCTTGATCCAGATTGGTTCCACACTATCTTCAGCGCGAGCGATGTGTCGCTTTCATAAAAACTTTCAAAAACAAAATGTTCTGCACGGTCCTGTGAAGACCTGTGTGGAATCGCTCTTGAGATTGTGCAGCTTAGGATCGCTCTCAGCCTCAAGACTCAATCCGTTTGTTTTCGAACCTTGAACCCATTCAAAACGTTCAACGGTCAACCGCCATGTAAGACCTGTGTGGCCAGATCAGAAGCACCCCTCGAACTAGGGGCAGCAAAATGTCGGACATGCTCGAAGAGCCGAATACAACAGCCATTCTCCTAGATACAGAGGGCTTCAATCTCAAAACCATTTGGCATGGACTTGTTACACTTTTACCCTTTGAGAGGCTTGCTGGGCCGAAAACCCGGAAGGGCGACCTAGGCAAAAGTTAGAGCAAGAAAAAATATATACAAAAGAAAAAAAAAGAGAAATACAAAAAGAAAAAAAGATGCAAAAAAAATAAAAAATAATACAATACGAAGAAAAAGAAAAAGAAGAAGAAAGAAAAAAAAGAAAAAAGAAAAAAGGAAAAGAAGCTCGCAAGGTCGAAAACCCGCATCGGGCGCCTTGGCAAAATTTAGAGCCTAAAAAGTGAAGGATAAAATACCCGAGTGTACCTTAACCGGAACTATGTAAAGCTTGATTCCCATGTTTGGGATATGTAGGCAACTTCATCCTGAAGACCAGCCACCAACACTTTCACAGTGACTGTGTCCATATATTGGTTTTGACCGTTTTCATTTTCTCTGTATCCAAGAGTTCGGCTGCGATCATCGCAAGATTGACTACAAAATGCCGCGGCATCATCCAAACAAGGGGCAACTTTCCATTGCCATACATTGCCATAAGTCGCCATTCAAACCAGGGGCAACTTTCCGTTGCCGTGCGGCTCTTTCAAGCAAGGGGCAATTTTCCATTGCCTCCGATTCGAGGTTGTGCATCTCAAAGAGTAAGTTCTACGCTCGTTGAGCGGTGGTCGTTTGCGAAAATAGTTTTTGAAATTTTTTACTGAGGTTGACTATTTTCTCGAAAATTATTTCATTTTCCAAAACTGGACCACTCTTGAACCCAAAAAAGGAAAATTTTCAGTGCTCATAGCCTGACTTGCATGATTTTCAAATCAAAAATCGAACAAGTATGTTAATCCGACTCTCATTTTGGTCAAAACTGTTTTAGTAGAAAACCAAAAATGGTCAAAGTGATGAACTAGGGGCACAGTCGAGTCAGGTGTTCTGTCTTTTCCCCCCTTTTTATTAGTATACTTGTCAGAATGGCACTCTATTCGCCAGAAGAAGGCACAACCGAAGCTGTCTGTAAAGGGCTGAAAGCCCTCAACAACCTCCGAGCAACGAGGTATTGAACCAAGTATGGAGCACGAATCAGAATGGATCAAGATACTCCGTTCCCTTACCTGGGACACTGACTGAACGTCGCTGAAAGAAATAGCCGCGAGCTAATAGTATTGGGCGTGAACCCACAACTTCCTATTCATCCATTAATAACCCTGGGGAGGGATGAAAAAATGAGAGAATAAAGAATAGAGAGGTGTAAGTCGAGAGAAAAGTGAGGAAAAGGGTTTTGAGAGAAAAACCGAGCCTGAGGGCCGAGTGATGTGAGAATCACAAATCAGATAGGGTGGGAAACATACCCGGAGGAACTTGCTCCTCGAGATCTAAGGTCTTTTGTTTTTGTAAACACGTCCGTGTGTTGTGTCTTTTGTTTTGTTTACCTCAACTTTTGTTTTGAGTCTTTTTCGAGCGTGTTTCGTTGTGTTTAGGTCGCGTACCTTTTGTTTGAGTCTTTCTCGCTGTGTTCAGTTGTAGGCTCAATACCCAGGTTTGAAAAGCCCTTTTTCAATTTCAAAAATCGTTTGTGCTCAGAGTGCTGTGCCATTCTCTACATTTAAGCGAAGCAAAAGAAGAAACGGAAAATTTAGAGCATCTGAGTGTGTTTCAACTTCAGCCAGTTTCAGCCTTTGTATTCCGTCTGGTCAGATTGGGCTGTTTGTTCGGGGGTTGCCGTGTGCAGAATGAACCGAGTCTTTGGTTACGTCAGATGCAGATTAATCCTTAGCAGAGTATGGGCTGTGTGTTCAGAATGAGGCAGTGGGTTGCATGAGTTGTTTTGCTGTTGGCTGATTCGTTATCTGGTTATTACAATGCAAGTGTTCAATTTTCAGACAAAAGATCAATTTCATTTACAATGAGGTGTAATATGATGTGATGCGATGCAATATATGAAATGTACAAAATATAACACTTTTTAGACAAAAAAAGGGTTTGTTTCATTTCATCATCTTTTTCAAAGTACATGGTTTTGGAAACAAAAATCTGCCTGCGGCAGTACAAGGTACTCTAACTACCAGCAAAAAGGGGAAAAAGTACAAAAAAGAAGAAGAAAAAAAACAGCAAAAATCTGTATCAATGTCAAGTGGCCTTAGGCCTGAGGGTCTGTCCTAGTCCTCTTCCTGGACGAAGGTCCAGGAGTATCATTAGCACTGTCATCTGAGCCCGAGTCCGAGCCATCTCCGGTCTCCTCCTCCGATGACTCTGCCTCTAACTCTACCTCTACCTCGGACTCGTCGTCATCTGGAACTGGCGCCCGAGAGCTACTCCCAACGTGAGTGCGCCCCGCCTTGGTACAGGGGTATACTCGGCCCTCTTCATCTCTCCCTCGAACAGGAATTGAAGGTCCAGCTGGAGCACCTCCTACAGTGGGAATTTGGAAGGGAGACTGAAAAGCATAAAATTGCAGACGATCAAGATGTGACGAAGAATATCGATCTGAATGCAGAGTACAGGTGTAAATATCGTGGAATAGTATATCGATGAATCACGCATGTATGAGTCTGAGAATATGAATGCCGTGAGCAGTGTGTCAGTACAGAATGCAGTGTATGAGTACAATGTACCAGATGCTGTGAGAGCTGTGTGTCGAGTGTTGTGTTGTGCATTAGACTGCGTGAAACAGCTTACATTCGGGACCGTGGTCAGGAGAACATACCGGGATACCATAAAGGGCCAGGAGGTTGAAAGTCCGCTGTAGCATCCCCATCATGGAGGCATTCAACTCCAGTGACTGCCGGGTGTACTCAGAGGAAGCCTGCAAAAATGATTAGAAGCATCAGTATTCTGCGGAATATCAGACAAAACGAAATGAAACGATCGTATAAAATGCGAATACATACCGAGGCAAGTCGAGAAACCAACCAACTCGTGATTAGCCGGAGAGCAAAGGGATCTGTTAAAAAGCAGCCAACTAGCCCCCGCCTCTCGGGCTCCACTCCACGGACCGAGCCCTCCTCGATGTCCTCGCCCGACTGCCGCCTGTCGGCACCACAAGTCTCTCTCTCTCAGCTCGGCGGCCACTGCTCAAAGGCCGCATAAGGAAGGTCCGGATGAACTTTGTGTAGTCGCCTATGCCTCTGTGACGTATCGCATCCTAGCCGACTGTGTACTCAGCCATCTGCTCGAGAGTGTATCTCTCGGTGTCCCTCATGTGCTCAGGGGGTGGAGCTGGAACAATCTGCTCCGGTAAACCCAGCGTCTGGCGCAGGAAGCGCTCGCCTAGGTACCAAGCCCGGCAGACCGGGCCCTGCAAGAGAATCCTAAACTGGGCGGTCTCCACAGCACCCGCAAATCGCTCCCAAATCTCAACCGGCAGTGGAGCCCAAGGCTGCTAGGTGATCTGAAAATGAAATGCAATTTTGTTATCTACTGTTATTGAAAAAAATAGTACAAAGCGAAGCTTAAACAAACTCCAAAGACCGAATGTACCTCCGCGACGGTGATGGTGTCAAAGTAGCGACGGAAGAAGATGAACGTCTCCCGAGGCCTCCGCACACACCTCACGTCGAAGCGCCGGGAGAATGGGATGACAAGAGGAGTCTCTATGTCAAGCACTGGGGCAAGCCTGGGAAAGTAGGCGTACACCCACAACTGCAGAATAAAAAAATATATATATATCAGTATGCTTATCGTAAAAGCTGAGAATAATAAAGCGTAATAGCAGAGCTGCAGTGTTACGCAGTTGTATTGTGCAGCAGGTATGAAAGCGATGTACAATCAAGTGTAAAGCAGTATATGTGTACCGTAGTGCAATATACAACAAGGTAAAGCAGACTACAAGCAGTAAGGTACAGAGTACAAAGACGAGCACGAAAATGTAAAGCAGAGAAGGAAAATGTACCTCCCAAGCGCGCCAATAACCCCTGAGCAACTGTCCGCTGCCACGGGAAGCTAAGCTCATGTATCCGTAGAGTGTAGCCAGAGTAGTGCCACCCCAGTCATAGCGCAGGATCTGTGTAACATCCACTAAGGCGCTGAGCAAACAGAGGGGCACGGTATTCGCCCGGTCAGCAAAAATAGTCATCTCCAGTAGAAACATCAGAAAGCCGCGGGTGTACTGCTCCACCTCCTCCTGGGTCATCGAAGCCTCCTCGACCAAAGCTGGCTGGACCCTAAACTGGACCTCGAACCATGAATACTGGACGAAGCCTGGACGGGCGAGAGGCGGCATCTCGCCAAGCAGATATATCTGAGTGGCCTCCCACTCATCCATGTTGGTGTCAAAGGGGATCGGATCACTCCCTACCCCGATACCTGTGAGCATCGAGAAGTTGACGGGAGTCATCGTCATCTCTCCAGCAGCGGAAAGGTGGAATGAGTCAGTGGTGTCCCACCACCTCTCCACCAGAGCGGCAAGGAGAGGTCTGCACGTAGTGAGGCGCGAGAGTCCTCTGCAGAAGCGCTGCACAGTCCACAATGGGCGAATCGCCTCAAGAACTCCATGTACCAATCCCTGACGGCAACATTCCCATACCCACGGACGGTATGGGAATCTCCCTGTTCAAAGGCAAACAGTTGCGAAGCAATATAAAATGTCTGATTTTGAAGAACAGTCAAAATCGATGCAAATATAGCATGTGTGTACGTTTTCAAGTTCAAACAGATATCAGGTGTCGATGTGTTTACAGTGAACTACAGTGTATGATGTGTCAGTGTGTTTGAGTGGTTCAGGGCAAGTGTAGTGTTTGTGCACGTGTTCGATTCAAACAGATATCAAATTGCAAGTATGTTCACAGTCAACTACAGCATGTAGTGTATCGATGTATCCGGGTTAAACAGTTAAAGAATGAAATCAACTATGGCAGTCAAATGTTCTGCGTTGCGGAAAGTAATAAAGAGGGAAGACTGTACCTCAGAAGCGCCGAAGGATAGATGAGATGCCGGCTCATGCAAAAGCAGATCCTATGGCATGCTCCGATCAAAACTCCTGAATTGACGGAGTCCGTCGGGAGGCAAGACGTGGATCGTCGGTCAGTAGGTCGCCGGGTCGAACCGGCGGACACTCAAGGGAGGGAGTCCCACCCCGTGTAATATCGTCCGCCATGTCAAAGGTGATGAAAAATGGGTCGGGAAAGTGGAAATCGGATGAGAATGCGAAAGGTCAACCGAAAAGTCAACCCCGAGAGGGCGGAAAATGGTCGGAAAAGCCGAAGTGTGAAAAAAGCATGAAAATCAAGGAAAGCTCGGGGGAAACAAACCCCAAGAGGCGGAAATCAAAAAAGTGCACCGAAACGAAGTTTCGTTCAGATGAAAGTGTTCGAAACGCGAAGAACTTCGCGAATCCAACGACGAAACGGGCGCGAAAACACGAGAAAAACAAGGAACGAAGGAAGAAAAGTGCCCTAGAGAGAGGGAAGCAATTTCGACTAGAGGGAAATGAGAAAAATAGGATTTGAAACCCTATTTTAAAAGACTCGGGGTGAAAAGACCAAACTGTCCCGACTCAGCAATTTTTGGCCGGTCGGCCACATTGTTTGCCGGTCGGCCAAATATTTGGCCGGTGATGTGTTTTGATAGCCGATGGACAGCCGGTGGCCTCCCCTGATGGCCGGTGAGCCTCCTACAACCTTGTTTGGGCTAGATCTGTATAGTTTGGGGCCTTCATTGCTCAATACAGTACAAGAAATGGCATTCCCGAAGCTTAATCGGTCTCCGTTTTGGCCTCGGACCATGTCTTCTGTGCGTGGCACTCGAATATGTGCAAGGTGTATCCTTTTGATATTCTTTTATTCAAAAGTTGCCCACATGCATTGCATTACAACGCTTTGTCGTGAACGCACGCTGGTTATGCGTTATGTCATTCGCATTGTTACGCACGTATCTTGTAAGTGTCATACACATGTCATACTCGCACTATCTTGTGCATTGCATTCAATCGCGCTATTTTGCGCATCCCATTGCATTTTGCATGCATTCAATCGCGCTATTTTGCGCATCACATCGTCCTGTGCACTCGACGGTCTAGGAGACCTTAAATCCTTGGAAGGAGCAAGACCTTCGGTGCATTGGTGTGCACAGTTCATTTGCATTGTCATGCATTTCAAAAGCCGCGCGTTGCCGCGCATTTCAAGTACATGCATTGTCAGGCATCTCAAAAGCCGCGCATTGTCAAAATCATGCATTCAAAATAACAAAGCTCATGTATTTCAAGCGACTTGCGTTGTCGCGCACTCCATCCAGCATGCATTTCAAAAGCAAAAAATAAAAAAATACTGCATATGTCATGCATCATTCTATTATATATTGCATATGTCATGCATCATTTTAAATACTACATATGTCATGCATCTAAGCCAAAAACAAAAAAAAAACCACACATGCATATGTCATGCATTCATTGTAAATACTGCATATGTCATGCATTCATTGTAAACACTACATATGTCATGCATTCATTGTAAATAATGCATATGTCATGCATTTCATTGTAATATAGTGCATATGTCATGCATTTCCACTGTAAACATCTATCCCAGTGCATATTGTAAATATTGCATTGTAGCTTGCATGCACCCATTGCATCACCTCCATCTATGGCTCGCACCTCTCCTTGTTGAGCTTGGTTTGGTATGTGCTCATACTTTTCACGTCGAAGCATAGTTCTGCATGTGTACGCGCCTATTCCTTGTTGAACTTGGTTTGAGGGTGGCGGCACCTTTTCTGTGTTAAATGCAGTTCGTTTGTGTACATGCCTTTTCTAGGCAAGATTTGGTTTGGCCTGCGTGCCTTATCCATCGTATCTATTCCATTCCAGTGCATATCGCATTGTAGCTTGCATGCATTCACTGTATCACCCCCTCCATCTATGGCTTGCGCCTTTCCATGTTGAGCTTGGTTTAGTATGTGCCCATACTTTTCACGTTAAAGCACAATTCTGCATGTGTACGCGCCTATTCCTTGTTGAACTTGGTTTGAGGGTGGCGGCACCTTTTCTGTGTTAAACATGGCTTGTTTGTGTCCATGCCCTTCCTAGGCAAGATTTGTTTTGGCTGCATGCCATATCCATTGTATATATTACATTGTAGTGTAATTTTTTGCATCCAGCATTAGGATCATTGTTCTTTCGTTAGCGGGTTGTTTCCCCACTCATGTCATTCCACCCAATACTTGTTCTTGTGTCTATCTACATCACTCATAGTTCTGCATGTGTACGCGCTTTGAGGATTGCAGCACCTTTTCTATGGTAGATAGACTTGTTACTTCCATCAATCTATTTGACATTTGTGTGCTTTTGAACCGCTTATGATTGGATCATGATTCAATTGCATTGCATATCGTTTGCATTGTTTCAATGGCATTGCATTTTCATTTGCATTATTATACATAGTTTTGTATATATTGCATATCATTCTGCATTCATTTTGCATGTTATGCATGTTGCTAACAATATTGTACCTGTTAAGTTACTTTCTTTTGCAGGCACGATATTGTATGTACGGTTCATTTGAGGCTGGTGCAACCAGACGAACCGGACAGGTATTGTATTCTCCGAGTGAGACATATTGAGAATTGCATAATTCTTTTACATCCTTTCTGCATTGTAGTGTAGTTTGGTCTATGATTGCTTAAAACTGTCGCATGTTATGCTTCGTTACAACTTTCTTTGCATGTTCATAAGTTATGCTCGGCTTTGTGCATTGTCTTGCATTTTGCCCTTGCCATCGGGCGCATATCTTTGTCTGCTGCTTGTATGCTTTGTCCAAGTCTTCGGCCTTGTTAAAAATGGGTCGTCTCTGGGCTTTGACAATCACTCCCGTCATTTTTATGACTTTCGAGTTCTGTCAAAGAGGGGCAACTGTAGACACCCCATTTTTTACAGTCCTCAAGACTTGGACGTCACCGTTTGAACACTCGGTTATCATCCATGTTTGTGTTCGTCTTGAGTTCCCGGAGGTCTCGGCTACGCGCCTTGCCTCAGGATCTCTCGACTCGATTGTTTTGTGTCTGGTTTTACATCAAACACTTGTGTTTTGCCTTTGAGGGGCAGGGTAAGGCTTGTTGACCATCCTCACCCATCACCGGCCATGGCTTGAGGCCATCGGCTTTGTTTTGTTGCCACCGGCCAAATATTTGGCCGGCCGGCACTGTAGATGGCCGGCCGGCTATCTTTGTTTGGTCAATTGCATTTTTTGTCGGCCGGCTACTGTGCATCTGCCTTTGCAGATATTTTCATGCAGCAGCATGCATTTGGCTCCTCCATACACGTGTATGGAGGGATCTCCTTTAGCTAGCTTGTCTTGTAAGCTTACAAGATTGAGCTCTATAAGAGGAGGCTTCTCTCCTCTTTAGGCATACAAAACTTGAGGAGAGCTCTGTTTTTAGGGTTAGCATAATTGTATCTATCTTATATCTATTTCACTCTCTTTTTGCCCTTAAGGTGTTTTTAGTCTTAGATTTGCACACAAACACCTAGACTTACACCTTCTCTTGGAGCTGAGGTCCTTGAGGCTTGTTTTTGGAGTTTTGGAGTTGATTTGAACCTAAAGAACCAGCTGGTCTTCCATTTTTGAAGAGGGTCTACAAGGGTAAGACTTTTGTCCCTTTTTACCCCATTTTTGCATTGTATTTTTGCCTACCTTATAATTGTTTTTGAGCTTAACATATAACATAGAAAAGTTCTGTTTTTTAGTGCTCTAAATAGTTTGTTAAGGGTGTTTTAAGTTTTGGGGTTGTTTGACCCCTCTTAAGCCTTGTTAGGCCCTTGTTTTGTGCCATTTTGGTTGAGCTCCGGGACCATTGTGTTTGGGCCTCCTCACCACTGAAATCTTGAGGGATTTCAGGATTTCAGAGGTGAGGATAGTGCCTTGAGGTCCCAAGAAGGAGAGGGCCACCCTCTCTCCTTGTTGTCCTTGAAAAAAGCCATTTTTGCCTCTTGAGGGAGCACCATGTTTAAGTGTATGTTGACCATGCCTTAGCTGTTTTTTATGCTTATTATGTCATGATTTAGCATTGTTTTGAGTTGGTTTTGGTACACTATGCTTGCTTAGCATACATGCCATGTAATGTCATGTTTAGGCCTTAACATGCTTTAGGTTTTGACCCTTATTCTAGCATGATTTTGGCCAAGCTTTGTGAAGCTTTTGTGTTTGTTTTAGCATGCTTAAGCTCTGTTTTTGGTTGTTTTGGTCGACCATCACATGCTTAGTATAGCCACCTTGCATTTTGGCTTGTTAGCCTTAGGTGTGTGAGTGTGTAGCATGCTTTACTTGCATCATTTCAATGGCTTGGAACCACTTACCATGTCATTTCAGTCCTTGTAATATGTTTACATGCTTGCATTATTATCACCCATTTGATGCTTTAAGAGGTTGTGTTGTATGCTCCATGTTTAAGCATTTGTGCATGCCTCCATGAGTAGATCATTTAGATACTATCTAAATGGTTTTTGGGGCTTGCCTTAACATGATTTGGGACTGTTTTGATCCATTTTGGTCATTTGATTCATGTGTCATAAGATCATGCTTTAAGTACTTGGACCAATTACATGCTATGCTTGTCATGTTTGCTTGATTTGGCATCATCTTTGACATAATTTTCAGAGCTTACATTGCATGCTAATTGTCCATGTTTACCTCCTTTTAAGTGTGCTTAGAAGTTGTTCCTTTATGCTTAGGAATTGGTCCTTGTGTGCATGCATGTTTGCATGTCATTGTGCCCTCATTTTCATAGCATTGGCCACTGATTTTGGCATGCTTGCGAGCTATCCCTATTAGTTTAAGTCCACCCCCTTTGCATGTTGTTGCATGCTCACCTTGTGTGTTGTCGCATGATTGGAGTTGCATGATTGAATGAAGTCACGTGCTTGCTTCCATGCCTTAACACCCACATTGCATCTAGCATGCTTGTTCGTTTGCATTGTCTTATGCTTTGCATGCTCGTTTGTTTATATGCATTGCCATGTTGCATACTTAGCACTCATGCCTAGGTTGCATATCATTGCATGCATCTTTCACCTCTTGATCAAATCATGATAGAGGTTGAAAGCCCCTTTGTTTGTTTATTTGCATTGCATTTCATTTGAAATCAAAGTGCACACTTGGTTTCCTTGGGCCATCGCGCATTGAAATGCGCAATTGGTGGCCCGAGAATCGAGAACCATGTCCCTTTGAGTCAAAAATATGATAAAGGATGTGGTGGTGCACACATTTGCTTGAAATGCATTGCCATGCCAAGTTTTGCCCTCTGGTTCTGTCAAACCAGTTTCTGCAGGAAGATTTGGCCGGCCAGCCATCTACAGTGCCGACCGGCCATCCATTGTTGGCCGATGGATCAATTTGTGGCCGGTGATCATTTTTCCCAAATGGTGTTCCTCACCGGTGGTGTTCCCTCGGGTGGTGTCCCACGCTTCAAAGAAGCAACCCTGAGACTTTGGCAGTCTTCAGAGGAGCAGAGCAGGGAAAACAAAGGCTTATGATGGCAAGGCTTCCGAGCGAAACCGGGCAGTAATCGGACGCTCTTCCCGAGCCTACTTTTTACTGTTTTATTAGATTAGTTAATCTGCTTAACTAGTTTAATTCATCTGTAATATTTAATTAGCTTGTAGGTTAATTAAGTGTATTATTCTTTCGGTCACTCCGAGCGAGGGCAAATTTGTAATAAGTGTGGGTGCGTATGTGCATGCCTTCCAACCCCCACTTCTTTCTCTTTTTTACTTATCTACTTTGATGGTTAGTATTAGGACATGTTTAATTTAGCATACCTTATGCTATGCATACGTGCATCATTCATCAGTATTGCATGCACCGAGCTCGGCGCATCATGCTAACTGCATAAGTATTTCAAATTTAACTTGAACACATGCTATCTGCGCATTTCACATGTCATCCTTAGATTAGCCGAGCCTATTCTAGTGACATTCTGTATGCGCTACATTAGCCACTTAACATGGACTTGGATCGTGCATGATTACTAACATGTTCTTCGTTTTGGCTCGGAGTACATTGTAAGTATTTTATGCTTTAGCATCTCGCACGAGTGTAAATGTTAACTTGACAGCATGCTTACCATGTGGCTAGATGCTTATGTGATATAAACTGCCTGAATGCCTGTGGGTGAAGGTTAGATTGTTTGAATTGGAACAACTCATTGAAATCCGTGTTTTAGCCTATTTGCGAGTAGCAAATTCCAAAGCGTTTTCCAAACAAACGGATATGCAATGTTTTGTTCCAAGTTAGGCGATCTAGTCTATACTTTTGTGTTGTGCGCATCACATAATAATTCTAGCTAATTAACTGGAATAAGAACACATAACGTTTTCAAAAGAGGATATCATGGTTAGTAGAGGCCGATCTTCGGATCGGGCGAGAGGGGGTGCTCATAGCTGACCTTCCCCAATCGTACCCAAGTTCTCGAGCCGAGGCAACTTTGGTGATGACGGACACGTGGCCTTTGGCACCGAGTTAGGGTTTTCTAAATTTTCCCATAAAAAATATTTAGGTGGCAACTCTGTATCTGGCAAAGCAGTCCATGTTTGGCACTTCTTTCAAAATCTGTTTTCTCAAAACGATTTGCCGGATTTGGACTCTTTGGTTCAAGATTAAGAACCTGTTGGCTACATATTTTGTAAAAGCCAATTACAATTCGACACGTAGCAGGATGAGGGTATTATTGGGAAATGATTTTAATCTTAAATCTCAATCGTACACGTGGCAATAAGTATTGGTTCTCAAGTGGTCTGAGTAGCACTAGATCAGCAATGAGATACAAGGTGACGTGGCTTCAACGGTTACCTTTATTCAAATTCAGAAATAGGAGGGAAGTCTAACTGCAGGTGATGGCATAGTGGAACTATTTCTAAGGTAACATGATCAGCGATCATGGAGGAGCAGTTCGACGGTTCGAAGTGTAGTTCGAAGGTCATCCCTAACAAGTATAAATAGCAGGGAAGTTCTCAGAAAAGAGGCCCAGACTCAGATCATATAAACCAGTTTTACTTCGTATTTTTCCTTTCCAGTTTTACCTTTCCTGTACTTTAAATACTTGTTCTTTAAATACCTGCACTGTACTTCAATTCATAGGAGTAGTTTTCAAGTAGATTCAAGTAAACCGTTGCTGTAAACTTCCTCAAGGCTGAGTTTGGATAATTGTAAGTGTTTATGTTAATGAAATACTTCAATTGCTCTTAATATTACTTGTCATTTCTCTTAATTTCTCCTAAAAGTCAAGCCACCAGTAAAAGTCCTCTTCATTGAGGCTGAAAGAACTAAAACATAGTCGCCTGATAATTGATTGGCAATTATAATTTCTGTAAGGACTGATTGATCCTTGCTGGCACGCTCACATTTACAAATTTACCCTTTGAAAAGCCAAAAAGCCAACATATATTTTTGGCACGCCCAGTGGGACTAATTAAAATGGCTAGACGAAGACGACAAGGAGAAAATGAACGCTTAGAAGAAGGCGTAGAAGGAGAGGTAGAAATACCTAATCCAGAGGAGAATGTGGTAACACACTCTGTGGAAACTCCTATGTCATCAGAACCTTTGGTCGAGCATCAAGATTTCGACAAGAACCAAATGTTCATAATATTGACTAAACCAAGGAATTGGACCATCCACCATTCCATCTTCTCAGCCAACAAATCCATGGGATGGCTTGGTAGATGCTATGGGACAACAGCTAATGAACACAATGGAAAGGTGGGCAACATCCTTTTTGGATCGAATGAACAACCACCAACCAACAAATACAAGACATACAGAGGAAAACTTAAATGTTCATCAACAAAGATTGGCTAGAGAAAAACAGCCTATGCAAGTTAATGGACAGGTTAATGGTCAGACTAGTACTCAAAACTATGAAAGGCCAGCACCTCAGTGTTGGTATGAATCCATTTCGAGGCCCGTAGTAGGCCAAAATACCAGAATATTCAACAGTGAAGCCATACCGGTTAAGATTCGCCAAATACAAGAAATCTGCATAAGAATGGTGGCAAATCCCATGTTCGAAGTTATACCGCACCCGGTTATAATAATCCTTTATTTGAATTTATACCGGGGTTGGAGGGTTTGCCTACAAATGGAAGGGACACAATACCTATTCCAACACCTTTTCTGTGTCCTTTAGTAGGACAGCTCAAAGGGGTTATCCATTTCCAACAAAGAACTGCACCACTACGTGGACAACCGGTCCCCAAATATACCATTGTATGGACCAAGAGGACCACAGCACAAGTTCCCGAACCCCGTGGTTTGCTCCTCCAGTAGTGGTTCAGCAAGCCCAAAATATGGTCCCTAGGGACCAAATTGTTGATATTGTTAGGGAGCTATGTGGACCAATGGCTCGGGGGGTCCAGACTCCTGTATACAGAAAACCATATCCAGAGTGGGTTGATAGAGTACATGAATACCCAAGAGGGTTTAGAATACCAGATTTCACCCTATTCTATGGAACTGGAAATCAATCAACAGTAGAGCATATTGCTAGATTCGCTGCCCAGTGTGGTGAATTTGCTAATCATGACTACATAAAATTAAGATTATTTCCAAACTCTCTAACTGGGGGAGCGTTTGTATGGTATATCAACCTTACACCTGGCTCCATTCAAACTTGGCAACAGATGGAAGAGGCATTTCATGCCCAATTTTTCCAATCAGAGCGAGGTATCCATGGCGATTTGGCAAGATTGAGTCAAAGGTCAAGAAAAGGCTACTCAATTCATTGCAAGATTTAAAAGGGCTCGAAATAAATGTAGAGTCATCCTTCCAGAGCCAGAATTTGTACGATTGGCTCAAAACGGTTTAGAGTTCAGGCTTCGAAAGAAGTTTGATTCAACTGAATTTAGGGATTTGGTCGAATTAACTTATAAGGTGTCACGATATGAAGCATTACTAGAGGAAGAACAAGATCGAAACAATGCTTCATATAAGACATACTATAAAGACCCCAATTTAGATTGATGCAGGGGAGATTGTGGGCAAAGAACCTGTAATCTGTGAAGCATTAATTCATAAGGATACGACTATCGACCAACAATTTAAGAAGAAAGACTTTCACAGAAAGTATTCTTTCGATTTAACAAAAGCAGATGATATTTTCGATCATTTGCTCGCAGCTAATTTCCTTAAGTTACCAAAAGGGGTAAACCGCTTCTCTTGATGAACTTAAAGGAAAAGTGTATCAGAATGGCACAATTCTTGGTCTCACTCAACTAAAAGCGCATTGTTTTTCGAGACAGATCCAAGAGCAAATCCGAAAGGAAGCTGAAGTTCCCAAACAAAACAGAGAAAGCCATGGGAATTGACAAGAACCCGCTGAAGTTGGAGAGAGAGCGCTAATGTGGTTGTTCCAAATTTTCGTAATCTATCTCTGCAGAATTGAAAGAAGTTAATGTGCAAATGCATATTGCCAACCGCATACCGCCAAGAAAGAGACCAGAGTTCACCAGCTTGTTGGTCGAGTCTCACATCGAAGGAACATTCGAGGAAATATTGACGATTCCTTGGAAGCAATTTGTAATGCAAAGGATGTGTCCAAGGTGTAGACTAAGCTACAAATGGTTGAAGGGGCTTCCAATTGATGGGAAGCAATACTATAAGGATGTTCAGAGACGTCCTAGAACAACCAATGCTTACAACAAAAGGCCGTACCCGGCTAGTGATAGGCAACGACCAGTGGTGGTTGAGCCTGCAGTTAACAGAATGAATGCTAAAGGCAAAGGGCCCTTGTATGAGTCTAGGCCACTTAACTACTATAAAATGGAGAGTAGACATTCTGAAAGAAAAATAGAGAGGAGTTATGGGACTAAAGCCGAGATTGGCCCCTGATCAACTTCCCCGAGAATAGAAAATGGCCATCTCAAACAAAGGCCAGAATCGAGCTCGAAACATGAGACCAGAACCAAGCACTTACCTCCACGGCCAGTTTCGAAGACGGCTTCGAAGGTGGAAAAGGGTGATTCAACGTCTGAATCAGTAAGCTCTTGGGTGCCTGGAGTCCCAGATTGGTTTGTAATGCAAAACAAACCTAGGGAATTGCCTGACAGGAGAGATGTTGGAATCACAGGCAGAATGGTCAAACCTCCTTTGGTGGCCCCAAACAACTGGGTATTATTTGAAGCACCCAAAGACAAAGGAGCCAAGTATGGTTCGGTTATTTCCAGATCACAAAGGAGGAAAATTCAGTAGCAGATACACCCAAGACCAAAGAAAATCGAAGAGAGTGAAGAGAGTTCTTCACATGTCAAGACAAGAAAAGAAAGCTTCAAGTCGACTGTGTTCCAAAACCGACGCAAAGTAAAGTGGTTTGTAGCAGGGAACAACTGGCTCAAGTCCATTCTGAACTAAAGGCCAGGGAAAAGTCGATTTAAGGTGATTGGAGAAGGCTCGATGGAGAGTGATAGTGAAATAGAAGAAGAGATTGGCATGAGCCAAAAGAAGGAAATGGCGAAGAAGAAATGTTCAAGCCTTCATGGTCAACAAACGCTTCGATCGAAAACTTAGTTGAGAAGGACCCTTCAAGGATCGATCATCAATGAAATACGAGAATGCAAAGATGGAGGACGCTCAAGATCTTGAACAAGGTAGTCAAGAAGGGAAGAAGGAACAACCAGCCATCCAGTTTGGCCCATTCCCACCTGTAACAGTTAACATGGTACAAATCCTCCCTCATGAATTTCAGGCTGAGGATCAGGAGGACCAAGACATGGATCCAATTCCTGTTTCTAGTGAGGAATCACAAGTGAGCATGGTTCAGATGCTTGAAATGGTTAGTCCTATGGAAGTTGAGTGCGAAAAGTGAGGAGGAGGTGAGCATCAACCTCTCATATCCTTTTGAATACCCTCGAATTCCATGACCCAACATGTCAAGCCTTTGTACATTAAGGCTTTCTTTGATGGTATACGCTTAAACCGAGTCCTAGTAGACAATGGGGGCGGTTAATTTATTGCCAAATCTTCTTTGAAGAAATTAGGAAAGAAGAATCCAAGGTTGATCCCAACCAAGACAACCATTCTTGGCTTTCTTTGGAGATAAGCAGATGGCTCAAGGTATTCTCGCCTATCAATTTGAGTGTGGGAACCAGTGGATTGTATGACAAAGATTCTTCGTGATCGATAGCAATGCTAAGTATTAAGCCTTACTTGGAAGGGACTGGATTCACACCAACAAGTGTGTACCTTCCTCTTTGCATCAGAAGATCATGATGGCTCTGGGTAATGGAGAGACAGAGGAGATTGATGCAGATCCTCAACCTTTCATAGCTTGTGCAGATTTTGCAGAGGCCAAACTATATATTGATGGGGTAACTCCACTCAGTATATTGTGAAAAGCTGATGGCTCGTAAAGTGACGGTACCGATGAGGAAGTTACACATCCGCTAACTTAGTACAGGAAAGTGCTGATGAAGAAGTTGCCGTGAAAGACGACAACGATGCCTGGTTATAGGCAAAGAAGTGAAGAACGAGAAGCCAATTCATTGGTTTTGATTAAATTCTCATCATTGGATGTAAAAGCAATAGTCCAGAAGGTACGAACAAGAGAGAAAAGCCATGACAATTGGCAGTAATCAAGATCAACAACAGGGCAGGAGAGTGACCGCTGGGAACTACAGTGCATTGGCCAGTGAAACAAAAGTCCAGGACATACAAGAAGAAGACGCCTTATGGATGATTTTGTCTATGAGGAAGAAGGTAGAGATGCCAAATAGAGAACCCAGAGGCGGAACAAGGTGAAAAGATTGCTTCGAAGGTTGAAGAAACCAAAGAGAAAGCTCCAATGAATTCTCAGACGCAGGACCCCTTAGAAGAAGTGAATTTAGGGGAGGGTTCTGCGCTGTTCACTTACATAAGTACTGTTTGAATGCTCCGGAGAGACCAGTTGTTGGTTGTTTTAAAGAAGTACAAAGATTGTTTTGCGTGGTCTTACAATGAACTTCCAGGATTGGATAGATCATTGGTGGAACATAGGCTCCCGTTGAAGCCTAATTTCAAGCCATACAAACAGAAACCTAAACTGCGTCGAAAGTCGATGGGCACGTAAGGATAAATCACCGAGCTTCGAGCGTCGGAAGGAAAATCCAAGGGGTCAGTAAACTCAATAAAATGATGATTGATCCGTTCCCTCAAGTCCTGTGACTCGTGAGCGCACTACCACACCCCAGAAGATGAAGCTTCATCCCAAGCAGAAGGTTGTGAAGAAGAATTTCCTAATGCTATGTTTGCAATTTGTTGAAGCAAAGGCTTGAAAGTCGTTTGTTCAAAGTGTGAGGAGAATTTAGAGGAAGAACTTCTTGTATCGACAAGTTCGTAAACCGAAGGTTTGAGGGCAATGTGTTCGTAGTCCAAAGGTTGATAATCCGAAAAGCTTCCATGACCCGGATATAGAAAGGCGGGTAAAGGTAGCTAATAAATGCGTGGAGATTCTTTCGAGGAAATAGCATTACTCAATGGCTCTTCGATGCTCGATCGTTAGAGTGAGAAGGTGATTGAGTCATGATCCGCTCAATCTTGAAGGTATTGGAACGCCCAACAAAGTTAAGGGTTAATGCAAATGATCACCAAAATAGGTGACGGTTGTGTTCCCGAACATAGGTTCTGCGTTCGCCCAAAAAAGCGAGGAAAAGTTTTTGATTCACTAATATTTCCAAGTATTGGGTATATTAGCGGGGGTAATGTTGGCTACATATTTTGTAAAAGCCAATTACAATTTGACACGAAAGGTGATGAGGGTATTATTGGGAAATGATTTTAATCTTAAATCTCAATCGTACACGTGGCAATAAGTATTGGTTCTCAAGTGGTCTGAGTAGCACTAGATCAGGAATGAGATACAAGGTGACGTGGCTTCAACGGTTACCTTTATTCAAATTCAGAAACAGGAGGGAAGTCTAACTGCAGGTGATGGCATAGTGGAACTATTTCTAAGGTAACATGATCAGCGATCATGGAGGAGCAGTTCGACGGTTCGAAGTGTAGTTCGAAGGTCATCCCTAACAAGTATAAATAGCAGGGAAGTTCCCAGAAAAGACCCCAGACTCAGATCATATAAACCAGTTTTACTTCGTATTTTTCCTTTCCAGTTTTACCTTTCCTGTACTTTAAATACTTGTTCTTTAAATACCTGCACTGTACTTCAATTCGTAGGAGTAGTTTTCAAGTAGATTCAAGTAAACCGTTGTCAGAAACTTCCTCAACGAAGTTTGGACAATTGTAAGTGTTTATGTTAATGAAATACTTCAATTGCTCTTAATATTACTTGTCATTTCTCTTAATTTCTCCTAAAAGTCAAGCCACCAGTAAAAGTCCTCTTCATTGAGGCTGAAAGAACTAAAACATAGTCGCCTGATAATTGATTGGCAATTATAATTTCTGTAAGGACTGATTGATCCTTGCTGGCACGCTCGCATTTACAAATTTACCCTTTGAAAAGCCAAAAAGCCAACAGAACCGTAACAAAAACGAGTCCGAACTGTGGCATGCATAAGTCCCCCCTCCCTCGAGGCGTGTCCACACCAGCTTATATGGGCTAAAAAGTGGAGCCTAGGCCCAAGCCCGAGCCCACTCATAATAGGGCCGGGGATCATGCCTAGGTCTTAGGGCCTGGGCCGCGGGCCGCGGGTTGGTCTAGTCGGGCCTTTTATTTTATTTTATTAGGAATAAAAAATAAATTTTTTTTATAATAAAGTATTTTAGTTAAAATTAATGAGATTTTTTGTTTGGTTATGTTTCATGGTGATATTTAAATTTAATTATGTACGACTTATATTTTTTAAATTATGAACTCATAACTAAAAAAGAATGCAATTATGTAATTTTTTTTTCGAAATGAATAATTATATATATATATGAAAATAAAACTTTCAATATTACAATATTAAATTATTTATATAACATTTATTGAATGAATAATTTTTATTTCAAAATGAAATAAAATATTACAAAAATTGATATTATTAAATAAAATAGGTATATATTATTGATGATGGTAGAGTAATTCTATTATTATAGGTCACGTTCATCTCAATTAGGTTGGCACCTACTAGCTTACCAATCATTTGCATTATACTCCACCTCAATAATCTAATTAAAAAAAAGAAGAAATGAAATGAAATAGTAAAAAATAAATTGTTGATCAATCATCGGAGGAGACAGACATTTCAGTCGCGTTGCCCAAGGATATGTCATCCAAATCATTTTTAATTCGCTCATTTTCACTATAATTTTGTTTTCTTGTAAGCGCATGCATATGATCTCTGGATATCATCAGTGCCTTAACCATTTGGGTGAAAGCCTACTTCGGTAATCGCTCAGCACCCGTCCACCTACACTAAAAGTTGTTTTCCAAAACAACTGTAGAAATAGAAAAAGTTAGTATATCACGGGCCATCTATGAAACCACAGGCCACATAGTTTCAATTTGTTTCCACTATTCAAAATGTCAAAATCATCGGAATCATCCATTGATAAGCTTTCCAAATAATGTTGTAGTTCAAAACTACATACACTTGTATATTGAGATATTCTTCTATTTTTTATTGCTGAAAAAACACTTAATCTCCCGCCTCGAGATGTGATTGCTAGTGTAGTGCATGTAGGTGTATTTACAGTTGCAGCTGTCCTATATTCTTCAAATAATCTGTTGCATATTTGCATAATAGGGGCAAACTGTGTTTCATCAACGAAATGACTCTCTAAAAATTATTGTAAACCAATTTCTTTACACCTAGGATCAATCATTATGGCTAAACCTAATAGATGAGGCAAAGAATCAAAATATTTATCAAATTTTACTTTCATTAAAGTAATAATAGTTACATAATATTCATTACCCATATATTTTACGAAAACTTTAGGTTGCGTTTAGTAGAATTTTGTAAATATGATTTGAGAGTATGAGTTGTATTTTGAGTTTGTGAGTTTTGGAATTATGATTTAAGTGTGGAAAATTTGTTTGGAGAAAGAGTTTCGAATTGAGTGGGGAATTTTTGATGTGACATATGATATTTGATACAAAAATTTACAACTCATAACTAAACATACAACTCAAAATTCTATTAAAGCACATAAAAAAAATTAAAATTTTGAAAAATATTTTTTTCGAATATATAAAAATTAACATATGTCAATTGCAAAAAAAAAAAAAAATGCACTGTTCCGGTCCACCGGCTGGACGACTGGTGGGACGTTCGATGGGATGTCCGGTTAGACCAAATTTGAATATTTTTTTTTTGAAAATCGCACCTGAGACAGGGGTTTTCTGCAGAGTTTTCTCTTGATTGTGGAAATACAATTTGAGAGTAGGAACCAAACATGAAGTTAGAATATGTGGGTAGAATTATATTTCCAAAATCGTTCCAAACAGAGCCTTAATTATTTCTACTATCATATGTAAAACAAATGGTGAAGTAAGAATATATATATATATATATAAATAATTTTGTTGAAGTATCAAAAACTTTTAAAAAATCTTTATACAAGGCTACTTAGCGCCAATTAAGTTCTGTGGGGGTCAGTACTCCTCCTATTGATGTTGTTGCAAAAAATAAATGTATTGCTCTTTTTTTCATAAGCTATTTTTAACATATTATATGTTGAATTTCACCTACTATCTATATCTAAAATTAATTTTCTAAATGGCATATTTTCTCGTTGACAATTTTTTTCTATATTCCAAAATTTTATTACTAGAAGGTAGTAATAACTGCATTCTTTATTACAAATACAGAAGTCTTGTATACATGCATAGCTTCTTTAATAATCAAATTTAAAATATGGGCACAACAACGAACATGAAATAAATCATCATCAACAAGTAATTGTAAAGTTAATTTTAAATGGGTTACAGTTTGATTATAATATGTTGCATTATCTAAACTAATCGTAAATATTTTATTTTGTAAAACCCACTCATATAATTCATTTCTTATTTCTACACCAAGCGAATGACCAGTGTATAAAAGTTCAACTAATTTAAATGAAATAATTCTTTTATTTAATTTCTAATCATTATTAATAAAATGTGCAGTGATACATTGATATTCAAAACCATTATTTGACCATAGATTAAATGTTAAACAAACTCTTCCATTCAATTTTTTAAAGATGTCAAATAATTCACTTTTAACATTCTCAAATTTCTTTAAAATCCTGTTTCTAGTAGTATATGTTGAAAAACTTTGATATTACGGTACAAAACTTTCGTGAATCATTTCGGTAAAATTGGGACATTCACTAGTAGTAAAAGGTTATTCTTTTTTAATAATATAATCAACTATAGAATTTTGTATACGTATAGGATCATATGCAAATGTTTGCAAATCACCAATTGATGAAGCTCCTAATTGCATTTGACTTCGAATATCAAGTTGTTGACTTTATAAATGTTTGTTACCATGCATTTTTAGATTACTAGTACCTCGCAGATGCAAAGACTAAGTAAATGTGCACAATAATTACATTTTGCTTTAAATGTAATTGTACCATCAAGATTATTTATAGATATTTTTTCAAAATGTTCCCAAACACACTACTACTTCTACTCTTAGATGATGATCCAATTGTTGGAAGAGGGATATTAGAAGGAGAATCAACAGATTCATGTTGTGTAGTATGTGTACTAACATCGACATAAACATTGGGAATATTAAGATCCATAGTAATGTAAGTAAAACAATATATAAGAATTAATAATTAATTTGAATAATATGTAAATACAATGAGTAAAAACTAATAATTAATATATGTGCACAAATAATTAATGAAAAAAATGAGTAGCTAATAAATTTAATTAAACTAATTAATGTTACTGACTGGCAAATACGATACATAAATTAGCTTTTTCTAATAAAAGTTTCCTGTTGCACAATTGCAATTGTCGCTTAGGGATGACACTTCAAAATTAATTGAGAGTTGAGAGAGTTTAAGAGAGAGAGAATTATTTATGAAATTTATTTTGAAAAATGAAGAATATTTATAGTAGTTTTAAAGAGTGAAATAAATTTATAAATATATATGTATATATATTACCGTTTGAATTTTTATGACCGTCCGTCTCTACTAATTTATGGCCGTTTGATTTTTTTTTTTTTTTTTTCATTCAATTGAATGAAGAAGAGTGTGTGTTGAGTGATTAATGAGATGCAATAGACAGAGTAGGCTAGTAGGGGCGGGGCAACGACAAGCTCTTCTTCTTCAATGAATCAATGTCATTTTGGCTACCCAGTGGGTCCCACATTTTATTTTTATCTCTCTCTCTCTCTCTCTCTCTCTCTCTCTCTTCTCCCTTCTCTCTTATTCCTGTCCTGTGATGGCTGCCAAAGAAAAAAAAAAGTTAATTTGATTTTAATTTAATAAACTATTATTATTTTTTGTTTTATTTTTAAATTATTAATGTTATTTATTTAATTATATAATTTTTTATATCGGTTCTTATAATTCAATTAGAGATAATTGTACAAATTATTAATTATTATGTTATTTTGTTTTTGTTTTTATTTATTTATTTTTACAAGATCAATCTTTTATTTATTTGATTTTTTTATGTTTTATATTTTTTTAATTATTTAACTATTGCAAGTTGTTTTTCATTTTTATTTTCTGAAATTTGACCGTTGGTAGAAAGAGGGCCGGATGGGTGGGCTGGGCCGGGCTGATTTTTTTTTGGGCCGGGCCGGGCCATAAAGGGAAGGGCCATGCCTAACCGGGTCGAAACGGGTTGGGCCCACCTCAAGCCTTGAGCGGGTCTTAGGCCATTTTTACACCCCTAGTGGAACTTTTGTGCAATTAAAAAGGAATTTTGGGATAAAGAGGAAGGTTTGAAAACTCATGCATTACATTGCATTTCCATGGTGTTGGATTAAATATTAGATAATTGAAAGGTGTGTGTGTGGCTTTAGAATGCGTTATCTGTGTTGAGGTGCCCAATTGCCCTTCCGTGCTCAGTGGCCGAAAAATGTGGAAATGTCATTGGTATTTTGGCAAAGGTGCCCAATTGCCCTTCCGTGCTAAGCGCCAAAGAATGTGAGGAAATGTTGAAATGATTGATGGGTGTCCAATTACCCATCCGTGCTTGTTGGTCGGTAAATGTAGAGGTATTAATAAATGTAACGAGGTGTCTAATTGCCCCTCCGTGCTTGTTAGCCAATAAGTGTAGAGGTGCTTTTAAAAATGTAAAGGTACTGAATTCCCTTCCGTACTTGTTGGCTGGTAAATGTGAGGGATATTTCGAGATACATTTTGGGATTTTAAAAAAGATGTTCTTGAGAAGAATTAAGGCCCAGGTGTTGAGCCAATTGTGGGTTTAAAGTTTGCATTGAGCATTGAATGTTATCAAGGCTGCAAGAATTGTACATTATAATGCGTTGTATGAATATAACCAACTTAAGCATATATATATAGTTATTTATTTATTTATAATGAGTTAAGTTTACTTCATATTGGGCATCATTGCTCACTCCCTTTTTATGGGTTGTATGTCCTAAAATTTCAGGTAATGAAGGTGAACAGTGATATTGTTGAAAGGTGAATGGAATTCAACTTGAAGCTCTGAAGCTTCATTGATATTGTTGGTCCACTGTTATCAAGGTTCTTTGTCGAGTTAGGATTTTATTGGTTGAAATCAAGGCTCATGGTCTTGAAAGGTGTAAGCCCTCATGGCAATTTGGATGTACATTTTTTTATTATAACGTGTTGTAAATTATTACAATGAACTTGAGGAAATCCATGAGAATGTGGCAGGATTTCCGTTTATAGACTTGTTTATGTTTATTCATTGTTTATATGAATGCCATGAAAGTGAACATTAATAATGGATTGGTAACAACTTAGATGGTATAATTATCGGGGCGTTACATATCCTTCACCGATAGCCCAAAACAATTGTTATCCCAGGTAGGCAACCTGAGAGGGGGGTGAATTGGGTTATTAAAAATAAATTTTGCAATATTAAAAAATAATAAACACAATATTCAAATTTTAACAAACAAAAAATAGAATAACAATTATTAATATAAAAGTAAGAGAGATAGGGAAACAAAATCAAACACTAAGATTTATAGTGGTTCGGCACGTCGGGCTTACGTCCACTCTCCAAGGAACCTCCTTGAGAATTTCTTCACTATCAAAATGAATCAATACACCACCAAGGCTTCACCAAACTTATGGATTTTATACAAGTCTTACTTTTATTTATTGAGTCTCACTCAACAATAAATGTCTCACCCTTACAAAAATTTCTCACAAAATAATGAATAAAAATAAGAGATACTTCAACCATTTTTTACAATAATTCTCTCACAAAGACAACACTTAGATCTGAAAGTGAAAGAGCAGAGTGAAAATACAATCACAATTTTGGAGTACACAAAATTTTTTTCTTTTCAAGTTCTTGATTTTTCTCCACACAAAACACTTCTATTTATATACAAAAGTATACCCGTTGGGAGAGACAGATGCTCCTTGAGACGTCAATTAAATCCACGCGGAAGAAAATCACGCAAAAGGAAATCTATAATCTTGCAAATTTGAGCACTTTTAAGCTTTAGTCAAATTTGTACTAAAAAGAAAAAAAGAAAGCTACTGGAAATTATATGTCATGTATGTCTTTGCACATGCCATTATGCATACATGTAACATGATATAATCAATGTAATGTAAAAAGTCTAATTGTTCACGTGATAGGTTTCTGTATTCTATTTATATTATATGCATTATATATAATATTCTAATTAAATATTTGTGCGGGGACATAATTTTTGAATGACAAACACGTGGTCGAGGTGACACTGAAGTTTCAGCCGGGGTGCCACGTGTCCTGGTCATGACGCCGAAATGATCTCGGCTAGGCCGAGGTTATCTGCAAGGATACTAGAATCCGAGATAAGCGGATAAGGGACAAGAGTCCTAGAATGGGAGAAGACTTCAGTTTGGGTAAAGACAAGACTCTTAGAGAGTTTATCCTAATCCTACTGGGAGTCCAAGATTAGCAGTAATCCTAAGTCCATTGAAGCTAGGCTTCTATTGGGACTAGGTTTGTGTTGGCTATAAAAGAGAGGCACCATCATGGGTCTAAGGTATGCTTTTTATGCTCTGTCTAGTGAGTTAAGCACTATTGGTTATCTTTGAGAGATATTTTACTGACTTGATCATCGGAGTGCCCCCGGGTGGACAAGCTACCACCGGAATCTCTTCTTTCTGTTACAGGTCGTTCGGGCTTAATCTATTTTGCCAGTGTTCTCCAGCTTAGTGCTTGATTGGCAGTGTGGTCGAAAATTGACACACACAATTTGGCGCCGTCTGTGGGAAAGAAAGGAGAATAGATGGCCAACGACGGACAGAAAGAAAAGGTTGGGGACAACATTCCTACTGGGAGTGGAAAACATATTGACCTTGACGTTGAAGAAGATAACTGCAACGAAGAGACTTGTGATAAGAATCACGGAGGAAAGGACGTCAGCCAGGAGGGCAGCGTACCGAATAAATCAGACCGGAGCGAGTATTATAACGAGGACGACCTCCAAGTATGGAAAGATAGATGCCTGCGGAGGGACGACGAGATAAAGGGAATGGCGGACAAATTGGCGGACTTGCAAACGGTCGTCAATTTCATGATGCAGAACAACATCATGCAGCCATCGTTCCCGCTACAAGATATACCGATTCCAGCTGCCAAGGAAGGTGCCCAAAAAGGGGGGCAGAAAACGGTTCCTGTAGTCCCTTAGCATGGCGGGACCAAGGGACATTCTCACCGGCCTTCACGGGAGGTCGGGCATAGAGAATCCCAGAAGGCACGTCGAACAAAAGAAACCTGCACCAATGAACATCGGGATGTTCAGGGGAAGGAACTCTGTTTCGACACGACTAGTGGAGAGAGGTCCAAAGGACTCACGATGACACTAGAAGTAGTGCACCAAAGAAGCTGAAATCCAGAGATAGCCGAGCTCTTGGATGAACCAAAGAGGATCTAGGAGATCACCTACAAAGGAAGCAACAAGATGCCGAGGTAACCTCCCCAGTCAAGTCGAGAACGCCGTTCTCGGAAGAATTAGACAAAGTTGAGGTCCCGAAGAGATTCAGTATGCTGAGGTTCCAGATATACGACGAGAAGTCGGACCCCAACTTTCACGTCGGATTATACCTGAACGCGATGGCGTTATACTCTGGGAATGAGCTGTTGCTCTGCAAAGTGTTCCCCTCATCATTCGGGGAAACTGCATCGGACTGGTTTCACAACTTGTCGAAAGGAACTGTGAAAACCTGGGAAGGCCTGGCCGAGATGTTTGTGGCCAGGTTCATGACAAACAAGCTACAGCCATTGAGGGTAGATGCCCTAATGGCCCTGAAGATTGGCGAGGATGAAAGCCGTAGGGCCTATGCCAAAAGGTATTATGAGATATTCAACCGAATACCAGGATGCAACCAAAAGGTGGCGGTCATGTCGTTTAAAAATGGCTTAAAGGATGACTGCCTGCTTCGAAAATCACTGGCAAAGACATTGCCGAAAAGCATGGAGGAGCTAATGGCCAGGATAGAAAAGTATGCCAGAGCCGAGGAAGACATGCCGGGGACAAAGGCGTCCAAACAAGAGAGGAGAAATGGTTCGCTGAAGTAAAGCCGAGATAATACTGGACACAAGAAGACAAAAGCTTAGCCTAAGTGAGCAGATCCCAAATTCTAGAACTGGAATCCCAGATCCTAGAAGACAAGATCTTAGCTTAGATGATTAAGTTCGAGAAGAGAAGAACTTGACCTAAGTTAAATAATTTTTTCCACAAAGGAGTATGTGGAAGCCATGTAGGGGGCAGATCTCCTGCCCATAGAGCAATATCAAGGTCAAAGCCACATACCTAATGAGAGCCCAAGTGGAACTTAAGTTCACATTAGGGGGCAAAGGGCTAAAGAATGATACTTGGGAGTTGGAATTTCACAAGCTGAGATTATGTTTAACACTTGTTGAAACTTAAGAAAAGTTTACAAGTTGAAGTTAAACCGAAATTATGTTTAACACTTGTTGAAACTTGAGAAAAGTTTACAAGTTGAAGTTAAACCGAGATGATGTTTAACACTTGTTGAAACTTGAGAAAAGTTTACAAGTTCAAGTTAAACCGAGATGATGTTTAACACTTGTTGAAACTTGAGAAAAGTTTACAAGTTCAAGTTAAGCCAAGATTATGTTTAACACTTGTTCAAACTTGAGAAAAGTTTACAAGTTGGAGTTAAACCGAGGTCATGTTTAACACTTGTTGAAACTTGAGAAAAGTTTACAAGTTGAAATTAAACCGAGATGATGTTTAACACTTGTTGAAACTTGAGAAAAGTTTACAAGCTGAAGTTAAACCGAGATAATGTTTAACACTTGTTGAAACTTGAGAAAAGTTTACAAGCTAAAGTTAAACCGGGATGATGTTTAACACTTGTTGAAACTTGAGAAAAGTTTACAAGTTCAAGTTAAACCGAGATGATGTTTAACACTTGTTGAAACTTGAGAAAAGTTTACAAGTTGAAGTTAAACCGAGGTCATGTTTAACACTTATTGAAACTTAAGAAAAGTTTACAAGTTGAAGTTAAACCAAGATTATGTTTAACACTTGTTGACACTTGAAAAAGTTTACAAGTTGAAGACTAAGGTTAAACATTTGTTGAAATTTTATGAAAAAATTTACGAGGTGAAAACCAAGGTTATGCCAAGAAAGGTACTTTTGTACTTGCTGAGGTAAATCATCAATTTTTATAACCAGGGTATGTTACCACGAGAAGGTTGCACAAGGATTGAAGTGTATATTAAAGATATGCAAAATATTTTAAGTATAGAATCGTACAAAAGTAAAAAGAAGACACATACAACTACGTTGAAAGAAGAAATTAAAGAATGCATTCAAAAAAGGAAAGATGGCACTTCGGCCTAACATTGAAGAATGATTGTTTAGATTACAAAAAGGCCGGTGTGAAGTACGCCGGTGTCAGACGGTGGTAGTGAGCAAAGAAATGCAACGAAAGCCTCACTGAAGGGAGAGAGTGAAAATTGATTGCAAAAAGCTTTGCAAAAACAGCAATGAAGGATTTGAGAGAGAAAATTTTGATTTTGATCAAAAACATGAAAAATGGCAATTATGGTGCCTTGGATGACGTGCTTGTCAGACGGGGCACGCAAAAATAATGCGACTTGATGGCGCATATCAGATCCGGTCCAGTAAGGGAAAGACACGTGGTGAAAACGGTTGAAATACTGTGTGTACCAGCTCATATGCATGCTGGAACTCTTGGAGTTCTTGATTCAATGAAGCAAATACCTCGGCTAGAAGGACGATTTCGGTTGAGAAACTTGAACGAAGTAGATCGTTGGTTCTAAAGCATTTATGAAAGTAGACTATAGGTCTTGGTCATATTGAGTCGACGAGTTCTGACTTCGGCAATAAATGATGAAGCGAGCTTAGCTGACGTGCTAAATGGAAGAAACAATATAGGTTCCATCACCTCAGGATGCCGAGGTAATAGAACCTAAGGGGCAGTTGTGGGGACATAATTTTTGAATGACAAACACGTGGGCGAGATGACACCGGCGTGTACCGGTGCCACGTGTCCCGGGTCATGACGCCGTGGACGCCCCTGAATATCCCGGAGGGAATCCTATTTTGTTCATTTTGGCTCACTATAGTTCAGACTCAATGTCACGGCCTCAGATCTAATCTCGCAGAGTGCAATGCAAGACCGATGAATCATCAAAGAGTCCAACCGCAAATCGCTTTTGAAAATAGATTTTTTGAAAGAAGTGCCAAACATGGATCGCTTTACGTGACAAGAGTCGCCACCTAAATATTTTATTTTGGGGAATTTAGAAACCCCGACTCGCTGCTCAAGGCCACGTGGTCCGCTATCACCAAAGTTGCCTCGCTACCAGAACTTGGGTACGATTGAGAAGGTCACTGGAGCATTCTCGCCGCCGATCAAAGATCGCCTCTACTAACCATGATATCAAGTTTTGAAAACATTATGTGTTCTTATTCCTTATTAGCCTAGAATTACTATGTGATGACAAAGATACAAATATAAACCGGATCGCTCAATTGGAACAACACATCTCATGTTTGTTTTGAAAATGGTTTGCTACCGCAAGTAGGCTAAATGTGGATTTGCCACCCTCGTGTGGGCTTAGAAAACATGATGTTGCCACTCTCAAGTGGGCTTAAAACTGCAATGAATTGTTCCAATCCAAATAACCCAACCTTCACCCACAGTGCATTCAGCAGCTTATATCATATAAACACATAGCCTCATGGTAAGCATGCTATCATGGCCAATACCATACACATGTAAGGATGCTAAAGCATAAGCGCCATCGAGTACTCCAAGCCAAAATGGTTATGTTAGAAATCCATGCATGATCCTAACTATGCTGAAATGCCTAATACAACACATGCAAAAATGCAACTACAATAGGCTCGACTATTCTAAAAATGGCATGTGAAATGCTACAACTAACAAGTATTCAACTTGGAATTGAAATACGATGCAGTTAGTATGATGCGCTGAGCCCGATGCATGCAAGACAGATGAATGGATGCAAACATGCGAGCATAAGTATGCTAATTGAGACATGCCCTAAACTAACCATCATAAACTAGTGAATGAAAGGGAGAAAGACGTGGGGTTGGAAGACATACATCACACACATGCACACTTATTACAATTGTGCCCTCGCTCGGAGGGTCCGAATAAATAATACAGTCCGAATAAATAATTAAATATCACAAAACCCTAATTAATTAATAAATTAACTAGGAAAGCAAGTAAATTAGCATGCAAGCTAAATGGACCGCCTCAACTCTGTTCCGAATGATGAAAGATGCATGCGTGCTCGGGTCGCTTTATCGGGAAATTCCTTGCGATGCCCCGATTTGCCTCTGTTTTGTAATTAATCCTGGAATGCTGTGCAAGGCTTTAGAAAGTTGCTGATTTCTGGTTTGCTACAACAGAGAGCAAGAAATGGGCATGGCAAAGTATTTTCACATATGTATGCACACCTCGATCCTCGTGTCACCAATCACGCATCCCGATGCATGATGGCCGAGGAGTCGAATTGCACGACTCGATATGAAATGAATGCACATGAAAACACAACAAGGCCTAAACTCCATCATGGGTAATTCGGAGTGTCGGCGACCGAGAATTGAGACACGTTTCGTCACTCCGAGTACGAAACGTCCCTCATTTCCCGTGCTTGGGCTAACCCCTATTCCAAACACAATGCAACAAGTAAGATGGCATGCACCAATGCAAATCTATCATGCAACCCTAATGCAATGCAACTAAGTGATGCAAATGCAACTAACATGCACAATGCTATGAACTATATGACATGCACAACGCTCTTGAATTATGGCATATTCAATGCGACTAACAACCTAGCATACACAATGCGAGGAATGACATGGCATACACAATGCTAAAAACATAACATGCACAACACATTGTGCTAACATGCAGCCTAGCATACGCAATGCTATGGACTAAAATGGCATACACAATGCAAGATGGACTTACACCAATATGAGTGGACCTCAGCCACACTCACATCAGTGGCCAATGGTAGAAATGAGACAACCGAAACACATGCAAACATGCATGGGTGCAAAGGACCGATCCTAAGGCATAACATGCAACTCTAACTAAGCATGGCAAAGGATGAAACATGGCATAGAATGAGACATGATACAGCTCTGAAATGGCATAAAAGATGGTCCCGAAACATGCAAATATGTCACAAAATGCATGCTAGGTGGCTCGGGTACCGAAACTAGTGAAGTGTGTTACACTAGAGGTACCCAAAGCAATGCACAAATGAAAAAACCAACCCCAAATAGACCCTAGGCAGGTCTGAAACAATGGGAAAATGGCCTAAAATGATGGCTCAACATGCAAGAAAATGGAGTTCATTCAATGGTCCGAAAACAAGGCATACAAGTCCGACTCTCAAACACATTTAAAGAGTACAAAACATGGCAATATGGCATTCAAAAAAAGCTCTAAAATATGATGTATAATGAACCCAAAACATGAACACACCTCAGTATATGCATGGAATGAACCTCAAAACTCAAAGTTAAGCATGGGTATTGAACTACAAGCATGCAAAACCAACATCATTCAACCATGAGACCTAAAAAAAGAGCTAGGGCAGTCCAAAATAAGCACAATATCAGTTTAAGGCATGGCCAAAAAGTGTTAAAATCAAGAGTCAACAAAGCATGCAAAAAAAGCTAGTGAACCATGAGTTACACTACAACTATATGGAGCATATGAAGGCTCACCAAACCAGCCAAAAACAAAAGTATGCCGTGCCAAAATATGCCCAAATAACCAGTGAAACTCAGCTAATGCATGCAAGAATGATGGGCTCCTTTGATGGGCTAATAAGAGGGTTGTTCTACACATGCATGATGGACACACACAAAGGCAAAACCACCTCTGGACAGAGGTTTTGAGGGCCCTAAAACCCACTAAAAAGAGCCTGAAATGGGTCTAGGCAACATACAAATAAAGGCCCCTTTGAAAGGCCTTGAATGGGATTGTTCTACACATGCATCAAAGACACAAAATATGGCCAAAAGGGCTCTGGACAGAGTCAAGGAAGACCTTGAAACTCACAAATAATGGCTTGAAACAAGACTTCTCAACATGCAAAATGGAGCTCCTTTGGAAGGCCAACAAAGCTAATAAAGAGAACAAGGGGTGAGAGGGTCACCCTTCTCTGATTTTACGGCTTAAAAACACATCTAAGCTACTGAAAATCCACTGGATTTCAGTGGCTAAAAGGCCAAACCAAGGCCAATGCAAATGCTCAAATGCATGGCTCAAAGCATGAGGAAATGAAGCATGAAAAGGGGTAGATGACCCCAAACAGAAAAGAGTCCTTAAACAAACATGTTTAGAAGATCAAAACAAGACTTTTTCCAGTTTATGTCGAAACCCAAAAATGCTTGCAAATAGGGCGAAGTTATGAAGCAAAATAATGCAAAAATGGGGGAAATGATGACTTACCATTGTAGCACAGTAATGCAGCAAGTTCTGGACCAAGAAGGTGAGCCTTCAACCTCTAAAAAATAGCTCCAAGGTGACTGAATGGATGGTGGAGGTGGTAGGCTATGAGGTGTAGTGTAAATGGCCAAGAATATTAGGGTTTGGAGCTTGAAGAAGAAAGCTATGGAGGGTGGGGTGTATCTATCTCAGCCAAATGTTTCTAACCCTTGCAAATAGAGAGGGAAGGTTTGTTTTATAGAGGAAGAGAGCCAAGGCTTCTTGGAGAAGCCTCAAGAAAGGTTCAAAGCTTCTCAAAGAAACTTAACCAAAAGGGTCAAGCTTCTCCTTGAAGCTAAGCAAAAGGATCAAATCTTCCTTAAGAAGACAAACAAAGGGGCAAAATCCCGGAGGAAGGGTCAAGTGCTTCACAGCTGGCACAGCTGTGTTGCACTCAAGAGGGCCAAAAAGGAGATGGTTGGTCGACCAGTTCAAGTGGTCAGCCGACCACTACCCTGGTCGGCCGACCAGGGTTCAAAAGGGTCAAGGTGCAAAGTTGGTCGGTCATACCAGAAAGGTGGCCTCCCAGATGAGTAGAATACAACTGTATGGTGGGAGACCAGAAAATGTGACCCAGGAGAGAGGAAAACTAGCTTTTTAGCAAGGTTCAAAAGGGTCAAGAAGAAATACTGGTCAGCCTACCCATATTGGTGGCCTCTCAGATGAGCACAACACAATGGTGGTATAGGAGACTTGAAATTGTGGCTTAAAAGTGAGGGAGACCACCTACTTGCCAAGAAAACCGGCTGGAGGAGAGAGAAATGGTCTCCAAAAGAATTGCTGGTCTCCCAACCTACCACCTTCCTAACAATGAAACTGGGGTCCACACCAAAAATGAACCCACATCGATGCAAAACGAGGGTTCGGGGGCCAAAACGTGTAGCCGGGGGCCCCGAAAACTGACTATGAAGCACCGGAGGTGGCGTACGACCAGAAAGGTGGTCTCCCGGGCCACAGTGTCCCTCTAAGGAGAGGAAACAAGGTGTGTGCCAAAAACCAGAGCAAACGGACGTAGTTAAGTGGTCCCGAACCGAGACACACGGCTGATGGCTCCGAAAACCGGAAACTGGTCTCCAAACGGGAAAAATGGCCTACGACCACGAAACGTAGGCTACGGCCACTGAGAGATGGTCTAAGAGACCTCTCCCTTCCTTCAGGAAGAGAAAACAGGACCTGGTTCGTAAACCGAGGCAAAGCACAAAAGAGCCTCGAAATCCGGAGGCAAGGCTCGCAGCCGAGACTCTGAAACCTCAGAACGAGCACAATATGCATCATCACCGAGTGCTCAATCGGTGATGTCTAAGTCTTAAGGTCGGTCAAAAATGGGGTGTCTACAGACGCCGAAATGATCTCGGCTAGGCTGAGGTTATCTGCAAGGATACCGGAATCCGAGATAAACGGATAAGAGACAAGAGTCTTAGAATGGGAGAAGACTTCAGTTTGGGTAAAGACAAAACTCTTAGAGAGTTTATCCTAATCCTACTGGGAGTCCAAGATTAGCAATAATCCTAAGTCCATTGAAGCTAGGCTTCTATTGGGACAAAGTTTGTGTTGGCTATAAAAGAGAGGCACCATCATGGGTCTAAGGTATGCTTTTTATGCTCCGTCTAGTAAGTTAAGCACTATTGGTTATCTTTGAGAGATATTTTACTGACTTGATCGTCGGAGTGCCCCCGGATGGACGAGCCACCGCCGAAATCTCTTCTTTCTCAAGGTGTCGTTAAGCTTAATCTATTCTGCCAGTGTTCTCCAGCTGAGTGCTTAATTGGCAGTGTTGTCGGAAATTGACGCACACAATTTGCATACACAGTGCATTCACAGTAAAATCTCTTTAAATATTATTTATAATAGATCTGAAAATATATAACCATTTAAAAAAATTTATATGATGTAGAGATTTTATAATAAACATAACCTACCACCCCGTGTGGGTATATCAATTTTGTCAAAAGAAGATAACCCGTAAATATCAAATTTATCAAAATAATACAACCAATCAATATCAAATTTGTTAAAAGATGAATAGTAATCAGTCTAATTTTTCAAAAAGTGAATAATAAAGTTTTCAAAATATATTCATTTATAACAAATATATCATACAACATATATTTTAAACAGATAATATTTTGTATCAAATAATATAAATAGGTATATTAAAAAAATCATAATTTATTATTTAATATTTTAGACATCATCAAAATTAAACTACATGATTAACAACAGTTATTTCTATACACAGATAGTTTCCAATCAAAATATATAATTCCACCCTTTTACAATGAGAGTGATATTACATATCCAACTCCACCATCATCATCATCGTTTCAATCTTACAAAAACTCACAAGATTTTCCATTTCCTTACACAATTCCAAATATTCGAAATTTAGGGCAAAATCCCATTTTCTTACAAAATCAATTTCAAGAAGAAATATCCACCATTTTAACATATCTCACCCCAAAATACATTCCCACAACCATTTTCAAGAACCCATTTAGAAAATCCCTCTTTTGATTTCAAACCCAAACCTTAGGTTTTCTCTAAAATCCCCAAATCATTAAACTTTTTTAAAGAGCAAATATTTAAGCTAAAAATCATATAAAGAATCAAAGAAATTTCTAACTGAAAGTAAAAGACAAGAGGGAAACAAGGGGTTAAACTTGACAGAGTAAAAAACAATAGCTTCACCGATTAAAACGTAGCCCTTGATGTACTCAATGCTTTTCTCCAAAGGACTAGGGTGAAGAAATCAAAAGATAGAGAGTATTTTGAGCTAAGAGTATTTTGAGCTAGAGAGAGAGAGAGTGAAGGTTCTTAGGGTTTTAAAATGTTTAGAGAGAGAAAAATATGAAAAAGTGACTCAAAATGGCCCTCTCTCAAATTGCTATATGCACATACCCCTCGATCGACCAAAACACCGCTCAAGCAAACAGACACAAAAAAGTTGACACCGCTCAAGCAACCAAAACCACCACTCGAGCACACAGTGACCTCCTCCTAGTAGTTTTGTAAACTACAAAAGACCGCTCGAGCACAAGAAGTATTACTCGAGTGCAGATATCACACTTACAGTGGTTTTACAGACTATAAAAGATCGCCGAAGAAGAAGAACCGCTCGAGCGAACAGGCAAAAATCTGGGTAACAACTTATTGAAAAACTAACTTCCAACCTATTCCAAACACAACCAAAATTGCCAAACTCAATAAGCAATAAGATGGAAAATAGATGAACAACAATTAAGTACATGGATTCTTGGATCCAAAATCAAGAAAAATGGTCGGGTCTAAACTATAATTGTTATAATTCTATAAAATAAATAGTTCAGAGTTTCGAAAAGGGACTCATCGTGGGCCTCACGAGCCCGAATTTGATAGTTATGTTCAAATTTAACTTAAGAAAAGCTTAATCCAAAACCAAATTAAGGGATTTGAGTTCGACTTATGTTTGACTTGTTAACAATTTGTTCAAAATTGATTCGTTATATAAATAAATCAAATTTAAACACATTTTAAAACTTATTAAATTTTCAAACTAAACTTGAATAATTAAATTAGGAATACTTGCAAATCAGGTTGGGTTGGATGGCCTCTCATCCACAATTCGTATGAACTTGAACGGATTGAGAAAAATCAATTAGCATCATTTGCTTAGTTAGCAAATGCAGATTAAGTGAGTCGTGTGGATTGACAGGTGGATAATGATCGGTTTGACTGTTTGAGTTTTATTATTTTAAGCATTTTTTGAGACTATTTTACAGTAGGTCTGTATTGTTTTTGGTATGTCTAAATTTTTATATTCTTCATTCGATCTAATAAAATAAAGGTCCAACTTTTATATTTCATAAATAGCTATAATTATTAATTAATAAAATGTCATTTCTTTAATATACAAAGAGAGTAGTTGCCAAAACTTAAAAAAGTGATTATAACTTATTTTAATTTCGGAGTTTGTACCAAACTCTTTGGTGCAACTTTTGTTTATAACTCATTAGGTAGAAAATAGGATTGCTCGTAGATCAGGTTGGGTCGGGTGGCCTTTCATCCACCATCTGTCCGAACTTAGATAGATTGGGAAAAATTAATCTACATTTGTTTGCTTAGTTAGCATATGTGGATTGAATGGGCTATATGGTTGGCGGGTGGATGCAAATTGGTGTAGTGGTTTGAGTTTTACTATTTTGGACATTTTTTTTCGAACTATTTTTCAATAATTTTTTGGGTATTCGGTCCATAAATCCAAATCTGAATTTTGTTTGGCCAAAGGTCCAAACGTTCAAATACTTTGTCCATAAGGACAAGTTTAGCCAAAATGATCAAAATACCCACGTATATATCTATACTATTATTAAAAGCCAACAGCTACTTTGGTGTCATGAAGCCATGCTCTCAGAATTTTTTACTAATCTTCCTAAAACAACCTTAACTTCTTCAATAATTATACTATTTTTAAACTCATAGCAATTTATAATTAAGGATAAAATCATAAATTATTAACTCCCAAAATATAACTTCCCATATTGAATAACTTCTCACGTTCAGTAACTTCTTTCAACTACTCCATCCCATACTCTTCTTTACCCACTATTCTCTTCCCCAACCCCTCACAACAACAACAACCCATCTCTCTTCTCTTCATTCGACGCCCTCTCTCTCCTCAAATTCACCCCCAATCCATTTCCTTCTCTCGCCGCCGCCAAGAAAGCCGTAGCCGTCCTCAAGGGCAACTCCAAAGTCGAAGGTGTTGTTACCCTCTCCCAAAACGACGGTGGTCATTTCTCTTTTTAGCCCCTTCACATCTTTAAATAGAAAATTCACATTTTTGTTTATTTTGGATTCAAGTTAATGTATATAACAATTTTATATATAATGTTATGTACATCATTTGTGTTTTGATGCAATTGTTTGGGTTTGATTTATTTGTTAGTCGTTTTAATAGTGTTCAACTTCTTTGTTTTAATTTTTTTAAACTATTAAGTGTATATTAAATCTCTTTATCTGTGAGTGTTTTAAGAATCATTGGTGTCATTTGTTTGTTACACACCAAAAAAAAAAAAAAATAAGCATTTTAAAATTTTCGGGATGTGTTTAAAAAATTTAGTGTTCTTAAATTCTACATAACTGTAAGTGTTCTGAGAGTTTTCAATTTGTATTTTTGTATTTTTTTGTGTATTACTGTTAATTATACTTTTCATAGAAAATAAAAAAGATCCATTATGTTACCAGGTTCCTTTGGGGAAAAAAAACATATAGTACAAGTTTATATTCAAATTATATATATATATATAAAATTGCGAAGTATAAAATGTGTGCAATTATTTAGACGTAGATTACACTTAAAAAGTTTGGGGTTTTTTTTTTCACAGTTAACTTTTTAAAGCTTTGTTTTTGTTTTTGTTTTGTTTTGTTTTTTGGGTTTTTTTTTTTTTATGTATAAATTCAGTTTTTAAAATTGGATTTGTTTGTTCACTTAATTTTGTGTGTATGTTATTTAAAATAAGATCCAGTGCTCTTAAAAAAATCATATAAAATGAGTGTCTTCAGTTTTTATTTTTGTATTTTTTTTTTTGGTGTAATACTGTTAGTTATACTTTCTATAAAAAAAAAAAAAAAAAAAAAAAGTAACATGTTATTAGGTTAAAAAAAATCAATTATTATTTTTCTTGATTTATATCAACATTTGTGTTTGTGCGTTTATAATTTATGCTTTCAAAAAATTGGTTTGTTTATTTGTGTAATTTTGTGTGTGTTTTTTTTAAAAACAATTCAATATTCATAAAATTCATTTTATTTAAACAAATAATAGTCTTAATTGTTTTTTTTTAAAAAAAATTGGGTTTTTTTATTATTTATATTAATAGTTAATTATTTTTTTTGTGTATATCAAATCTCTGTGAGTGTTCCAAGAGTGTGGGTTTGTGTTTTGGTATTTTGTGTGTACCATTATGAATTACATTTTTTATTTTCTTCATTAAAAAGTAAAAGAAAAAAAACTATGTTATTAGATTTCTTAGAAAAAAAATTGACTTTCCTTCGTTTGTATTTTTTGCAGGTTACTTTTTGACTTCGTGTTGTTCAGAATAAACAATTTCTCGATTGATTTTCTATCAACACCTATTTGCTTTGACTATAAATATTCTATATGAGCGTTGGGTTTATAATGCTTGAAACTTGAATAATTGTAAAATTATAGCGATCCCGGTTTTCTTTCCTTTGGTTAATCAGATTCCTGACTGCCCGTGGATGGCTGTTGTTGTGTATGTTGTATTTTCATCCTTTAAATTCCTTGTATTTGAGTTTTGGGATGTGTTTGGCAGGTTTGTAACAGGTTGGGTGTGTTTTGAAACAAATTGTTGCTACCCAGTTTTTGGTGTTTTCGCTCGAGCAAGCTCTGTGTTTTAGCTCCTTTGCTCGAGCCAGGGTTCCTTCGCTCGAGCGTGCGTTTGCGTCTGGTTTTGGACCTGAAGGTTGTGTTTCTTTGCTCGAGCGAGCTTTCCTTTGCTCGAGCGAGCGAGGACTATGTTTTGGGTTTCTTCGCTCGAGCGTGCTTTTGGGTTGCAAACTTAAAGCTTTGCGTTGTTGGCTCGAGCGAGGCTTTCTATGCTCGAGCGAGGTTTCTTTGTGCCTGGTCGCTCGAGCGACCACTCCTTCGCTCGAGCGAGGCTCGAATATATCAGTTCGCAGCAGCTTCTTCTTCTTCACTTTTTCTTCATCTCCTTTACTCAAAAACCCTAGAACGGCTGCTCTCTCTCTCTCTCTCTCTCTCTCTCTACATATCTTCTCTCTAAAAATCCATCTAGTTCTAGTGGTCTTCTACCCTAGTTCCTTTGTAAAAAGTGTAGAGCTTGGTGTGGGCTACGTTTTGATCCGAAAATCTTTTGATTTGGAGCATCTTGAGTTTTCTTCATCATCTCCATTGAGTCTCTTCTTTTGAGGTAGGGATATCCTACTCCTTCTTATGGGTTTTGACATAAATTTTAGTAATTTTGATCAATTGGTGAATTATGGTAATTTTGGGAAGGTTAGGGTTTGATTTGTAATTTATAGAAGAGGGGTTTTCCATGTTTGAGTTAAATATGTGTAAGAGACTTGAAATTGGGGTTGTTAATGAAATATGAGCCTTGAGGGGCAACCTTGTGAATAAGGGAGAAAATGCCCTAATTATGTTGAACAATTAATTTGAATAATTAATTTGGGAAAATGTAAAATTGAGTTGAAAATCATGGAATTGGGAAGTTGTGGGATTGAATGGTGTAGTTGGATAAATTAATCACTTACCTATGAAAATGTTTGTATTTTATCTGTTAGATAAATTTATTATCTATTTAGAGATAATTGCTTTGGGCTATCGGTGCAGAATAGTCTTGATTGTTGTAGACATTGTATGTTGATTAGGAAAAATTGAAACTAATCACATTGAATATGTCATTGAATATGACGGTTGGAATTACATCGAATATGTGTATTGATTGATCATTGTATATGTGTAGACGCGCCCTTTGGGGGGCCTCACTCTACAGTTCGGACTCCCCTGTTTTGTTTTGTTGCGGTTCGTAATCTGAACCAAAGAGTCCAACTCTGGAAAATCGTTTGAGAAAACAGATTTTGAAAAGTAGTGCCAAACATGGACTGCTTTGCCAGATACAGAGTCGCCACCTAAATATTTTAAAATGGGAAATTTAGGAAACCCTGACTCGGTGCCGAAGGCCACGTGTCCGTCATCACCAAAGTTGTCTTGGCTCGGGAGCTTGGGTACGATCGGGGAAGGTCAGCTATGAGCACCCCCTTTCGCCCGGTCCGAAGATCGGCCTCTACTAACCGTGATATTCGATTTTGAAAACATTACATGCTCTTATTCCAATTATTAGCCTAGAATTACTATGTTATGCGTGCAGCAAACAAGTATAGACTAGATTGCCTAATTTGGAAATATTGCATATCCGTTCGTTTTGAAAACGTTTTGGAATTTGCTACTCGCAAGTAGGCTAAAACACGGATTTCAACTAGTTTTTCCAACTCAAGCAATCCAACATCCACCCACAGGCATTCAAACAGTTATATCACATAAGCAACTAGCCGCATGGTGAGCCTACTATCATGTTTAACATTCACACGCATGTGGGATGCTAAAGCATAAATACTTACATCGTACTCCGTGCCAAAACAATAAACTAGTTAGCAAACATGCGTGTCCTAGTTCATGTTGAGTGACTAATGCATCGCATACAAAATGTGATTAGGATAGGCTCGGCTAACCCTAAAATGGCATGTCAAATGCAATCATTCGGTGCACGTATTCAAGTTGGAAATTGAAGATACAATGCGGTTTGCATGATGTACCGAGCCTGATGCATGTCAACAAATGCATGGATGCACGCATGCATAGCATAAGGTATACTAAAATAAACGTGCCCTAATCTACCATCATAAGCAGGTAAATAAAAGGGAGAAAGAAATGGGGGTTGGAAGACATACACACACTCACCCACACTTATTACAAATATGCCCTCACACAGAGGGACCAAAATAATAATACAAATAATTAACTACGCAAGCTAATTACATATTACAAATTAATTAAATTAACAAATTAATTAATCTAAGAAAAACAGTAAACCACCTCGGGGCGAGGGCACAATGCACGCGCCGATTCCGCCGAATTGCAATCGCCATGCCTAGCTCGCCTCGCTTTTCCTCGCTTTGTTCCTCCGAAACCGCCAAAGTCTCGTAACTACTTCTTGATATCGAATCACCACCGGCTAAATGTAATAGCCACCGCTATATGTGGCCATCGACGTAATTCATCCATCACCGACAATTGATTGCCGCCTAAGATCAACACCGCCACCGCAAGAATGAATTCCTCGCAGAACTCGCAACTCACAAAGAACAGAGGGTAAAATCTTGCATGGCAGCTCAATTCAAGCAATGTATGCACCAAACACATTCCTTATCATGTTTGTGACTCAAAGGAGGATGTGCCTCGATTCTCGGGCCACCAATCACGCATTTCCATGCATGATGGTCCGAAGAACCAAGTTGTGCGTTTTCATGTCAAATGCATGCAAACCAAACAAACAAAACAAGGCCCAATTCCTATCACCAAGTCAAGGAACAAGGCATGTATGCAAGGTGCAATGCAACCTAAGCATGTTAGCTAGTATGCAACATGATCATGGCAAGACACTTACGTAAGCATGCAAGCAAACATGAGGCAATGCAAACCAAGCAAATGGTGGTCTTAAACATGACTTAGGCAACTCCAAATAGGCCTAAAATCAGTGGCCAAAGTGCCCAAAGATGAAAGCTAAACACACACACACGCATGCACATGTTAAGACTTAACACTTAGGCACTAAGTAAGCAACCCTCAAGCACACTTAAAAGAGGCTAAACATGGACAATTGGCATGCAACATGAGCTCTAAAAATCATGTAAAACATGGTGCCAAATCAAGCAACAAGGCAAACTAATCATGCTACAATGGCCCAAGCATTCAAGGCTCACCAAAGAGGCAATGAACTACACTTAGCACAACCACACATGGCAATACTTAGGCGACCAAAAACAGAGTTTTAACACATGAAACTAAGCCCAAAAGGCCACCTAGATGGCATCTAAATGACATGAATCCAAAGGCATGCGCAATGGGCAAAACAAAGGGCATACAACACATGCTCTCAAAGCAATAAAGAGGCGACTTAGGCAAGCATATGGGCATGCCAAAGGGACTGAAATTACATGTTGGATGGTTCCAAACCACCAAAATGATGCAAGCAACGCAAGCTACACATTCACACACTTGAGGCATATAAGCCCGGCAAGCCACAAATGCAAAGGGGCTATGCTAAGCATGCCAAAATCAATCCAAACAACTATGGACAGACCTAAAGCATGGCAAAATAAGCACAAAACATTCATAAGTCTAAGCCTAAATCATGCTCAAACAAAGGCTAACAACCTAAGACATGTTAAAGGAATTACAAGGCATTACATGGCAACTACACTAAGCATTAATGGAGCACCAAAACCAACACACAACATGATTATATTATGGCATAATAAGCATGAAATGCAGCCTAGACATGATCAACACACACTGGAACATAAGGCTCCTTAAGAGACCAAAAATGGTCCCTTTCAAGGACAACAAGGAGAGGGGGTGGTCTCCTTTGGAGACTTCATACCATCTCCACCACTGAAATCCCTCAAGATTTCAGTGGTGAAGAGGCCCAAACACCAAAGTCTCGAAACTTGCACAAAATAGCACAAAATGAGGCCTTTCAAGGCCTAAGGGTGGTCAAACACATCCAAACCACAAAACACCCTTAACAAACAATTAAGAGGGCTTAAAAACAGAACTTTTTTGTATTAAACACCAAGCTTAAAAACAATTCTAAGATAGGCAAAAATACAAAGCAAAAATGGGGTAAAAATGACTAGTTTCTCACCCTTGAAGAACTTCTTCACAAATGTTGATCTTGTTGCTTCCTTGGGCTCAAATCCAGTCAAAAACCTCAAGAACAGGCTCTGATCCTTGAAGAAACCAAGAAAAAGTGAAAGACTAGGTGTTTGTGTGCAATAGTAAGACACAAAACACCTAGAACACTTAAGAGAGAGAGGTATAGAGATATAATATGTATCAACCCTAGACCTAAAACCAGAGCTCTCTCTGAGTTATTTTCTGTTTAAAAAGCCAACCCTAAAGCCAATGGGGGAGGCCTCCTCTTATAGAAGAGGCAATCTTGTAAGCTTAGTCACTAAGCAAAACAAGAAGTGCATCCCTCCATACACGTGTATGGAGGGGAAGCCAAAGCCATACAAATTGCTTCAAAATATCTAAAAAGCAATCGCACAAGAATCGGGCAAGAAGAATGTCATTTTGACAAAATTAAGTGCCGGCTGGCAACAAAGAGTGCCGACCGGCAATATACATTGCCGGTGGCAAGAAAAACCAGCCGGTGGCCTCTAGCTAGTGCCGGTGGTGTGTGGGGATGCCTCAAAAGGCATTCCCTGCCCCTCCAAGGCAAAACACAAGTGTTCGGTGCAAAACCAGACACAAAACAGTCGAGTTCGGAGATCCTGAGGCAAGGCGCGTAGCCGAGAACTTCGGGAACTCCAAACAAACACAAACATGGATAATCACCGAGTGTTCAAGCGGTGACGTCCAAGTCTTGAAGACGGTCAAAAATGGGGTGTCTACAATATGATAAGTGTTTAAATACATTGTATATGTATATTGTGTGGGAGGAGATAGGGGATGTACTCCATGGTTTGAGAGGAGATAGGGGATGCACTCTCAAACCTGTTTGGGAGGAGATAGGGGATGGACTCCATTGATAACTAAGTTGGCCGGAGTGTCCAGGGTGAAAGTCCTAAAATCTTGATTACGTTTGCATAACGTAGATAATTGAAGTAAGGAAGTGTTTTAATATGAGTTGTAGTCTCATTTCGGTTGCGGATAAATGAAGTGTTTTAATATGAGTCGTAGTCTCATTTAATTTTTTGGTCAGGTTCTGAGCCATGTTTATAAATCAAAGTTGTATAAGCGAAGGAAAGTGGAATTAAATATGGATGTATTAGTTGTTGAATTGAAAAGTATTGTAAGTTGGTTTATAAGTGTTAACCATCTGTTGAATGCTAATATTTTAGTTATTGCTCATAATTGGTTTAGTATATCTCTACTGGGTTGTGGCTCATCCTATATGGGACATCATTTTCAGGTACAGGTGACATGCCACCTCCAAGGACGTAGCTTGGGAGGTTTTGGGAGTTGAACACTCTTTTGGTTGTTTTTGTTATTTTGGTATTACATGTAAATTCAAGCTAAGGGCTTATTTTGTATAAAGAGTTAGAACTCTTCTTTTGTTATACCCAAGTGTTGACTTGAAAAGTTGTAAGTCCGTAGGGCATTTACTTTTGATGTCAACATGTAATGCTTTTGTACTTAATACTCTAATAAATGGAATTATGCTTTATTCTCTTATGTCTATGCATGTGAAGAATGTGGGTTTATATGTATTATTTTAAGGGCGTTACAAAAGTAATTCTATTTGGGCTTAAACAAATATGTAATTTCTTTTTCTAAGCTTAAAAAAATCAAATTTATAATTTTATTTTTATTTTTATGTTTACTTAAGAAGTTTGCGATGGTCAGAACAAATAACTTCTATAGTTGTGTTTTAAATTTTGTGGGTGTGTTTAAAAAATTTAGTGTTTTTCAGTATTCTTAAATTTTACATAATTAGTGTTTTGAGAGTCTTGAATTTGTATTTTTGTATTTTTTGGTGTATTACTGTTAATTATACTTTTCATAGAAAATAAAAAGATCCATTATGTTATATCAAGTTCCTTCTAAAAAAAAAAAAAAAAAAACTTATATTGTAAGTTTATATTCATTTTTTTATATATATATTTAAAAAACTGTGAAGCATAAAATGTGTGTAATTGTTTAGACTTAGACTTAAAAAGTTTGGGATTTTTTTCCATTTGATTTGGACTATGTTAATCTATGTCAAAATGTAATTTTTAAATTTTCTAGTTTCATTTATAAAAAAAACTTTAATTGTCATGACCCGAACCCGCCCTTATGGGTTAAGGAATAAACCAGCCAGTAATCATGTGATTACCTACGGCCTTAGACCAAAACAGACATAAGTCGTCAGAGTAAAGGGGCCAAACGGAAGCAAAAATTTAAAACTTTATCCATAGAGCCGTGCTTATATGCACATCAACAAACCATGCTCATATACGTTAATAACCCACATCAAAAGTACAGTAGTAAAACTTCTTTACGGACAGGATCATCTAAGCTGAGCCAACCCATAACAGGTTATATACAAATATACACAAAGTCCTTGCCAACAAAACAAAACGTAAATGCATAACAAAATGGCAAGGATGGGTCTCGTACGTGAGACACAAGGCTGACTTTCTAAAACTCGTGTTGTTCATGGCAGACTTCACTGGGGCCGGGTTTGGACTTCTCTTGGCTCACCTACAAACACATGAATGAGCGTGAGCGATAGCCCAGTGAATAATATCGAATACAGAAGTTACATATCAATGTAGAACAACAGGTTCCAAACGGCCTTGGGCCAATTCATATTTCTATTTAACAGATGTATAACTATACGAATTTCAAATCAAGTGACTTGTGGTTTCAACGTTCTGGCCTTTGGCCCATTTAGGTTTCCATTTATGTCAAAACGACCTTCGGTCCATCCATATAAGTCAAAACGGCCTTCGGCCCACTCATTTATGTCAAAACGGCCTTCGACCTGATCATTTATGTCAAAACGGCCTTCGGCCCACTCATTCATGTCAAAACGACCTTCGGTCCATCCATATAAGTCAAAACGACCTTTGGCCCGTTCATATATGTCAAAACGACCTTTGGTCCATTCATATATGTCAAAACGACCTTTGGTCCATTCATATATGTCAAAACGACCTTTGGTCCGTTCATTTCTATCAAAACGACCTTTGGTCCATTTGTGTTTATCAAAACGACCTTCGGTCCATTCATTTATTCATGTCAGACTTTTGTCCACAATCCCAATTAGTAACTCATAAAGCTTATAAGGAAATAAACAATTGGACATTCACTAGCATTCGAATATCGATATTACTCACAGTGATCGGCTTGTAGATTTGCCCCGGAGCTTGACCCTACACATTTCATAAATATAAAAGGGTCACCAACAGTTTAATCCGTTCTTTAATTCACATGTTCCTCATTAGGCTTTATCCCCATCATTAACTTATTTACGATGCTTAACATATGCCTAAGAGTGCTTACAAGTGAAAGAGAACGGAAAATGTAATACGTAATGCAAAAAGAATTTCAGAAACAGGTCTCCGCCGAAGGTGACTTCGCCGAAATGGACCCTTAAGCCTGCAAAAGTACTGGTTGCATGAAAAATGAGCTCAAGCGTGGAATAGAGCGCTCGAGCGGAAGGCCTGTCCACAAAAGCTCCCTGCTCGAGCGTGAGATATCCCGCTCGAGCGGATAGCCAACTCTGCAAAAGTGCTGGGAGCACGATTTTCCCGCTCGAGCGTGTATTCCTCCGCTCGAGCGGACATAAAAAATCTGGGTTTTCCAGATTGGGTTCTTGAGCTCTAATTCGAATTTCAACCAACAAAACATGCATGCTATGGCTCAAATCTCAAATATACACATACTAACATGGCACCAATGCAAGATTATAACATTATGGAGCTCAATTTCTTGATTTATCCACATGCATGTCCCAAAATATGTCAAACTCAACATCAACATAACAAACTCATGCATTCAAGCTCATATTTCTCAAATTGTACATGTATGTGATGAATTAGCCACATTCTCTACTTAGATAACACAAAGGGTGATCAAGACATGAGTTTCCTTTAACATTTCACATGGATTATACACATTTGTGCTCAAACATGCAATATCAAGGTGATTTCCTACATGCATGCACATATTAAGCTTCAATTCAACAAATACAACCCAATTTCATTTCAATCTTACTCTTGATCACCAAATTAGTTTGAGCACACAAAAATTACAAACTGTAATCCAAGAATTACTCACCTAGGAGCTTGATTCTCACAATCTATGATTAAATCTTGAATTAGACTTCCAATCTCCAAGTTTCAAGACCACAATTGCACAATCCCTCTTTCTTCCTCTCTATAGTCGGCTCTCTCTCTCAAATTGAGCCCAAGAATCAGTCAGAATGAGCTAAAGGAGAGAAATGAGATGTAGTGCTCAAATACATCAAGTCCCACTAAGTCAATATAATAATAATAAGGCAATTGGGTACTAATCCACCAATTTAATCGATGACCGACCAATCAATTTTTCAATTAAATTTCACCGTAGGCTCTAAAAATTATGCCAACCACAATGGCGTAATCAATTTCGGGTTCTGTGGCCGATAAGGCCCTCAATTTAATTTCCAAAGCAAATAGTCAAACAGATATTCCTACGGTGAACAGATAGAAATTCAAAACCACATATTCTCACATAATGGTACACAAAATCATAACAAAACACATAATCACATTCATGTTAAGGACCAATTAATATATTACGGAACAGGGGTATCACATTAATAATATTTACATTTTGTGCCTTTATATCTAATAAGCCAATTAAAAAGCCAAAATTATTATTGTACTCTATTAGTCAAAGTATGCATATGTACAATTGTGGCTCATTTTGACAACGTAAAATTCTAATTTAATCAATGTACATTGTTTGTAATTTAATTTCTACATGTATCTTATATATTTTTTGCAAGATTTGTAAGATCTTCAGTCTTATCTTACCAAATTGAGATTTTATATGAATTTTTGTTGTAGGGTTTTCTTTAGTTAAGATTAGTAAATATTATATTTTTTTTTAAAAAAATTGAACAAATTTTAACATACATATATTTTATTTATCAAATAACTTAATATCAAATGTTACATTACACATAGTTATGCATGTAATTTATATGTGCATTATTAGAAAATTTAATATGAATTTCACGTATAATTTCATATGAGTTTGCACAAGTATCGCGTGTGCTCGGCCACTAGTATACAATTATATCTGGTTATTCCCAAACTAAACCTACCTTACACTCTCTCTCTTTATCTCATTTTCTTCAGACTCACCATTATTTGCCGATCGCCGCCCTTCGGTTTCTCTCCCTTTGTCGCAGCTAATCTACACCACCTCCGATCTTCAGATCTATCTTTCTTCAAATCCTCTCTCTCTCTCTTTCTGCAAATCTCTTTTCCTTCAAACCCTTTCTTCTTAGAACTGAGATTGCGGTAGCTCCGTCTCCGTCTTGACCACAACTTCGCATCATCGGTGAAAGAATTAGAGGATTAAAAGGCGGCGATGTATGCAATCTGCTTGTGGTGGAAAGGAATGAAAGATGTGATTTCAACGGCATGGAAGATAGTGAATGAGGTATTGACGCCGTAGATGGAGCAGGGGTAGTTGAGTTTTTGGAAGGTGGTGGACTTGGTTTGGAGGTCTATAGACTTGATCTTGCGCTAGATCTCTTCCATAGATTTGAAGCTTGAGACTAGAAGGTCGACTAGGATTGATCGATGTCCACCACCTCTGATCTAGATTTGTAACAGATCAAAGACTAAACCCTAAGAGTTTACATAAATAGAGAGAGAGAGAGAGAGAGAGAGAGAGAGTCACTAATCTTCTTCAACTTCGATAGAGGTGATTCGTTAATGGTAGTATTGGTAGTCAGGGACGATGGAGGTGATACATGTGGGTCGATGATGGTAGTTTCTGTGTGTGTGTGTATATGTTTGTGTGTGTGTGAAGATGATGGTGGCAACCAGATGAGAAAAAAAGAGGAGTGGAGGTTGCTTTCAAGGAATGTCTATAAGGTGTTTGAGGAAATGCCACTTAAGTGTGAGGTTCTACATTCCTTTGTTCTACCTTCACAGCCTTCTTTTCATTCTCATTGTTTTTGTATTGTACATAGTAACACAACACACAAAGAGAAAGACTTGGATTTGTAGAGATCTTAGATCAGATTTTTATTTATTTATTTTAGGTGATTGTTGTTGATGTTGATGATGATGTTGAAAAAAAAATGCAATAGAGAATTAAATTTGGTTAGATATTTGAACAAATAAAGAAAAAAATGAACATATAACAAATTTGGACAGATAGAAAAACATTATAAAATTTCAACAGATAATTTGGACATGTAAAATTTTTAAACAAATAATAAAATATGTTCGTAATTTTTTTTTTTTTTTTGTGTAGTTGTAGTTGTTGACGATGAAATAGATTGTTGTTGTTGTTACTGCTGTTGATAATTCCAAAAAATTTAAAAAAAAAAACAATTTGTGGTACAATAGATAAAAAAAAGTTTTGTTCAAAATTTGAATAGATAGTGGCTTGGTGTAGTTTAATAACAAAGATTTGAATAGATAAAAAAATAGCAAATAGAATTCAGGGAAAAAAATTGAACAGATAAATAGAATTTAGAGAAAAAATTGAACAGATAAATATAATTTAGGAGAAAAATTGAACAAATAAATAGAACTTATAAAAAAAATTGAACAACTATATATAATTTACAGGGAAAAATTGAACAGATAGACAAAAATTTGAACAAATAGATATAAATTTGAACATATAGAAAATAATTTGAACAGATAGTCAACGAAAAGTTTAAACAGATAGATATAAATTTAAATAAATAGATATAGAAACAAGGGGTAAAATTGAAAACAAAATGTTCTCTAGGACTTCTCACCAAACTATTTCACAAAGCGTGGACCTCTCATTAACAAAAAATATTCCTTGGACCTAATGCCTTATATATATACTCATTAGATTGGATTTATCACTAATTAACCCTAATTTTTTTACTATTTTAAGTCCAATTTTTTTATTATTCATTTTTTCATAATAAAAATAAAGGCCCAACTTCATATTTTATAAATAGCAAATCTATCTATCTATTTATTATATAAGCAAAAGGGGGTTTTTAGTGATAATGCCTCTAAGGCTTCCACATACCCAACTTTAATTTCTTGTTTTTTCAATTTAAAAAAATAATAAATTATCCATATGTCTCACATAATTTTTGAATTAAAAATAAATAAATAAATAATCTTCAAGCTTATCTCCTAAAAAGAGATTATCATTTCCTAAAATCAAATATAGAAACACAGTTGTTGACCTTCCAATTTATTTGTCCATCATCTAAAATCCTTACCTAAAATCCTTCATTCATTAAAATAAATTAAACACAAATCAATTCAAATTTGTTTAAATTGTTTTATTGGATTGATTTTATTTCATTATGATTAATTTGGAAAACTAATTGAGAAAATTAGTCTAAGGTCCCTCTCATATTTTTAGTAATGGAAGAGATCCACAATATTATTTTGTGATGTCTAAGGTCTTTCAATCACAAATAAATTTGACTTTCTCAAATCAACTCACTGATCTAAATCTCATCATTATCATGTGTTGTGCGTAATCATCATCTATTTCGATTTCCTTCATCTTCGCTTCTTCATCTTCTCTCTTGTTCTTGTGTGTTGTGAACACAGACCAAATCGACGAGTTGCTCTGATTTCTTGGCACTGGATGCTTGTTGCTGACTCTGGCAAATCGAGAACGGAAGAACGGAATTGCGGCGGATCGAGAGCGCTAAAACAAAGGCTCGGTGTTTATGAGGTTGGAAATGTATCCGATTGGATCGATACTGGAGGAGTGAGAGGAGGATGATGAGGATGTCATGGCGGCGGTGGTGGAGCAATCACAGGGGCACAAGTTAGCACAATTGGGACAGAGAGTGTTGAGGTTGTCCCTAAGGTAGGTAGGGCAAATTTTGTTCCTCCGGCACTTCGAAGAGTGTTATGGACATTTCCACAACTCATTTTCATCTCCGTAAAACGCCATTGCTGTAAAGCTCTCTCTTTCTTACTGTCCGGGCCATTGTAACGGTGAATATGCAAGTATTCCAAATAGAGAACAGTGAATTGCTTTGTATTTGTAAAGTCTAGTTTAAAAAATTAACAATTTTGTTCAAGTTAGAGTTTAAAATTAATAATTTTGGAACATTTCATGTAGAAGATTAACAAAAATATTGGATGTTCTTTCTCTTGTTAATGCTGAGGTTTTTTCTCTGGGAAGAAATTCTCTATGAAGAAATTTCCAAAATTTCTCTGGAGAGTGGGAAGTTTAGAGAAATTTGAGAGAATTTCTCTAGGAAGAATTTCTCTAGAGAGAGTTTCTTTGGTTTGAATTCAAGAAGATGATGAAGGCTTGAGTTATGAATTTATTTAGAGAGTGGGATGTCCAGAGAAATTCCTTAGATTCCCATAATTTCTCTGTAGAAAGAAGATGATGAAGGCTTGAGTTAGGAATTTCTCTAGGAAGTCTAGAATTTCTCTAGAGATAAATTTCTATGTAGAAAGAAGATGATAAAGGCTTGAGTTAGGAATTTCTCTAGGAAGTCTAGAATTTCTCTAGAGATAAATATATTTGGAGAAAGAAGATGATGAAGGCTTGAGTTATGAATTTCTCTGAAAAATTCATAATTTTTCTGGAGAGTGGGAAGTCCAGAATCGAATTTTCTCTAGATCAATGTTGAGGGACCTTAGACATTATGAAAATGTTATATTGCCTTCATGCCATAAAATCTTAATACCAGGGACCTTAAAATAAATAAATAAATAAATCCCCAAACTGATTTGGTTGTTTCCCTATAATTAAATTGTTTCACTATAAATAAATTAAACAAAGTGATTTGACCATTTCCCATACTAAATTTGTGAATTTTTAAATAATTTTAAAATAATTTTTTGTTCATGATTTATGATTTAGAAAAGGAAAGATGGCGATGATTCTTCTTGTGCACTCTTCTATCCCAAAACCCTAGCCGTCATACATTATACTCTCTCTAAGTCATTCACGTCATCATCATCCTATAAGTATTACATTCATGTAATGATTCAATTCATTATTTTTTCTCCATTTTTATAAGACAATTGGAAATTAGTTAATATTTAGTCTTTTGCATTTTTTAAACACACTCTTTCATCCTTTAATTTCACATTTTTTTTGTTATTTATTTATTTTTACTTTTGACAATTTTTTGTTTTTGCATTTCATATTTTATGTATCATTTGTCCTTGTACTCTCTACTGACCATTATTTGTTTTTTTGCTCATAACCATTTTTTTTGTTGTAAAATATTATTTTACTATAATTTTTATGTAAGTTTTATCCTAAAATGATGTGATAGTATCATTTGTATAATAAAAAATATGTCAATGGACTTTTTATTATAAAGGCATATATCAAAATCCAACCAAATCATTATTGATAAATTTTTTTGTATTGATTTAAAGTTTGTATGTCACTACTCCATTTTTTATTATTATTTTACTTTTAATATTTTGTGACATCATGTTATGTCTTAATTGACAATTGGTGTAGAACATTAGTTCAAAAGTACTTTATGATTTTTTCTTTAATATTTTTATAACTTCACTTTAATATTTTTATCAGCAGTTGATTTTGTTTAAAAATATCAATTCAAAAAATATTTACATAAACAAATATCTGTTTAATTTTGTTTGAATTGAAGTGATATTTGTTTGAATTGATTTTTGTTTAAAAATATTATAAAAATATCTACGGTTGTCCAGATTAAAGTGAAGTTACAGCCATAATTACAATACTATATAAAAAAAAACTATTACATATAATCTATTTTTTGAAATCTATTAAATATGAATAAATATGTACATTTTATTATGAAAACAAAAAAATACTAATGATGTATGTTTACCAGTTTAAAAAATATTTATATAAACAAATTGGTCAACTAACTCTTCAATTTGTGTTGATTGACATAAATTTGACATGGCTTAAGTAGCTCGATCATCTCATAAAATTTTAAAAAATTTAAAAATACCTTTACATTTTACAATCAATTTAAATTTATCATACTTTGTCAATTGACAAACCAAAATTTACTAATACAATAATATTTTTCCTAATGTACTTATTGAAATAAACATAAAAATTTAAATATTTCATTCAATTTTTTTTGCCACATCATCTTAAAAATAAAGAGAGATAGAAGATGAGTGGGAGAGAGGATGGGAGACAAAAAAAAAAAAAATCGTTATATCACTTGACAAACTGTGATATGAAGAATTATAATTACGAATTTTATTGACAATGCAAATCTGCTTAATGCAAAGTGTAACTTTTGTAATTTTAGAAAATTAATTTGTTTTAATTTTACCAATTGAATTATTATATATATATATATATATATTTGTCAATGCATTATCGTTCAATTTTTTTAGTAAAATTTATCATCACATCTCTACCAAACAATGGGTGCTTGTGAATTTAGGCAATGATAGGGTGTGTTTGATTAGGGGGATAAGAGAGGGGATTATTTACTGTGCAGATTGTAATCCGCACAGTAAATTCAATCCGATGTTTGTTTTTTTTTTAGTCCGCCGGACATGGAGTCCGGCCGGACTCCTTATCCCCCATATGGGGGTACTATCCTAGGGAGGGTGTGGGACAATTTTGGGGGGATTATTTACTGTTGGGATTAGGTGGTGAAATGACCATTTTAACCTTCTACTATTTAATTATGTATTATATTTAGTAAAATTCAATAAAATTTAAATGTCTCAATTTAAAAATAAAATAATTTTATTTAACTTTTTATTGATGTTTTATTTATTTAATTTTTTAAAATATTTTTTTATAGATATTTTATTTTAAAATTTTGTTTATATTTTATTTAATTTCATTATTTAAATGTTAATAGATTTTTTTATTTAATTTCATTGTTTAATTATTATTATTTTTAAAAACAAATTTATTTAAAATTTTAATTAAAAAAATAATATAAATTTTTATTGATATTTTATTTATTTATTTATTTAATTAAAAAAAATAAATTTATTTAATTGTGTAAAAAATAAAATAAAATAAATTTTTATTTAATCTAGCTAAAAATAATTAAAATATTAAAGATATGTTTAATATTGTTATTACTTAGTAAACAATTAAAAAATGGTAAAATTGTCTTTTGTTCATTTATCCTATCCAGTCCGTCCAACCAAACGTTAGATTCACTAAAAATAGTCCTTTCCAGACATCTAATCCCATGAAAAAACAAACACAGGATACATATCCAATCCAACTAAATAATCCGAAGGATTCACAGTCCTAGGACTCAAATCCGATGGATTCAAATCGTCCCTTATCCAGTCCGTTCAATCAAACACACCCTTAGAGGTAGCAAGAGGGACGATCGCCCCCTATAATTTAAAAAATACTATTTACTATAGTAATATTAATTACAATTATCTACAAATTATAAAGGCTAGCTCCCTTTACGTTATTATTTTACAAATGTCATGCTCTTTAAATTCTTAAAAAAGTTTTAAGTGATTACCACTCCATACTTATGAAACATGGGAATAAAATATAAAATTTAAAAGAAATAGACACAATATAATAAAAGAAATTTTTTTCTTGTGTTATGGTCCAGTCTATAAAGAACAAAATAATGTATCAGCTAGTTATTTGATCGCATTTATTGAAAAATACATCAGACAATATTTTAATGGCGATTCTATCATAGACATTTTTAATGATATGAAATAGTGTCAAGCAAACAACTCAAAATGTCTCATTTTAGTAAATAGATAGAATATTTTGTGACTAAATGTTGATTTAGAAAACATATTATTTATATACATATTTATTTTATTTTCACTTTTTATACTAGTAAAAATTAATTATAATTCATGCTTTCTTTTTAAAATTTTTCACCTTTTATATGAAAATTCTAAGTATGCCCTTGGTTAGGTCTAGTAACATTTTATCAATTATCTATTCGAATTTAAATATATTAAAAACAATACATATATATATATCAAAATCGTTCAATCGGTAGCAGATTCACTCGGAGTTTTGAGAGGTTGGATGAATGCTTGCTTAAATGCACGATTCCAATCGACTTAGGTTTCGTTTAGGATGAGTATTTGGACTAAAATAGCTATACATGATAGAATAAGCTATTTTAGTCTAATAGGACAAAATATCACATACAATTTATAATTATTTCATTTTTTCTTTCACAAATAATAATAAAAAAAAAACTTATTTCAAACAAAACTATTTAATTTCAAATTAAAATAATTAAAAATCAAAAAATCAACTAGCATGAACCCTTTTTTTTTGGGCAAATTACAAACACCCCCCTCGAGGTTTGATAAAAATACAGATTCTCCCCTGAGGTTTGAGAAATTACAAATTGCCCTCTGAGAGTCAAATTTTCATAACAAATTAGGGAAAATTAGGGGGGAATCTGTATGAAAATAAAAACCTCTGTTTGTAATTTACCCTTTTTTTTGTTACAGAAAAATCACCCCACTCTCCCGCAAGTCCAAGGCAGCGCCCTTTGAGGAGATCACCAGGGTGTCCTGTTGACCGTTCTGAGCAAGAGACTATAACTTGGAAACTTGTCCCGACCTCACAAGCGCAGTTTCCAAGTCAAGATTGCACAAATGAGCATTGAACACACACCAAGTGCTGACTAGACAACTTGAAATCTAACCTCCTAACCAACAATGCTTTCGCCCAAAAAATTGATCCAAAGAAGAGAAAAATTAAACTTGCAACATTGAGACTTAAATCAGAAGACTTTACCACAATGCCACAATCCATGAACCCTTATTTAGGTCTGTAATTAAAAATTGGGACGTGGGCTGTCTGAACATTTATTGGCATGCCAAGGTTTCTCAGTCGGGCGCGGAAGTGAGATAAGTGACGTAGATAGAGAGAGGAGAGAGAGAGCCATGAAAATTCGCAAGAGGTTCCCCTATATTCAGCTTCAACAAACATGCCTATTGTCTCCCTCTACATCTCCTCCATTTTCGCTCATTTTCTCAGTCATTCCCCAAAAAAGTCCCAATTCCCTCTCTGCCATTCCCTGTTTCCGTCTCAGTTTCCTTTCTTTCTGCAATACCATCCAAATCCATCACCCTCAACCCAAATTCACAGCAAATGCGAATTCTCTAGGGTTTCCTTTTCATCCAAACTCATTTTTTGTCGCATTAGTCAATTCATTGATGGTTTTTACAGGATACAGATAAGATTACAGTTGGATAAACGGCCACATATATTGCTTTGTCGATTTGATTTCTTTTTTTGATGTTGATTGGGATCGGATACAGCAAGCGAAGATGCATTTCGAGAGTTTCGACGCTTCGCCGATATTTCGGCAACAAGAAAACAAGTTTCAATTTGCAAAACTCGATGATTCGCCTATGTTCCGGCAACAGGTACGTTTTTCCATTACAATTGCTTCTGAAAATGTTTCCAATCAATGGTGGATGATATGCAATGAATCTTTGTGAATGCTAAAATCAACATTAGGGCGGTTGTTAGTGCTGTAAAAGTGCGGAAAAATTCGTATAAAAGTGCATTGAAGGGCGGGGCTATGTAATTCAGTGGTGTTAGTTGACACCACTGAACTTTCAAGTTTTGTTTAAATATATATGAAATTTTGTTTCATAGTTTTCGATTTTAACAAAATGATCCCAGCGTTTGAAACTATTCATTGTTTAGTGGTGTCAATTTTAACAAAATAAGCCTAGTGAATCTAGATAAATATTACATATATCACATATATTTGGAGTTATTCATTGTTTAGTGGTGTCAATTTTAGTTCAGTGTTCGTTCATTCATTTGCTCCATTGACGCTTCATTCTCTAACAACCATTGTTGCATTGCCATTGATGCATTCCTTCATTTGTTCTCTCTCTCCCTCTGAATGACCCCACTGAAGGGAATTCCTGACTACGCCACTTTTGGAACCTACGTGAAGAGTTTATTGAGATTATAAATATTTTGACATTTACGGCTGTAACCACGGTACATTAGCATAGTACTTAAGGATTTATATTCATAACACCATAATTCTCCCATCAGAAATCTTAAAATAATGGGTGATTTCAAGAAACCCTTTGATAATTAGCTATTTGTTTTGAATGTTGGGCAGCTGAAAAATAACACATTGATAAAATGAGGGTACAATGAAGATAAGTTAAAAGCAAACATATTAGATTGCTTAGTCATGTGCATTGAAGTCCGGCAGATGCAACGCTAAGAAAGAATGATATGATCACTGGAAATCGAAATGCAAGGAGTAGAAAAGACTTACATTGACATGGGATGTTGTGGGAAAAGTTAGTATGAATTTAGCCTTTGACAAGTGGAATTATGAAAAAAAAGATTCGAAAAATTAATTATGTAACTGATCCCTACTGATTGGGACAAAAGACTATGGTTTGGTTACGATGCAACTACACATTCAACATTACTCTACATGCCACCTCAGCCTTGACATTGCTACCATTTAAAGTTTGTGTGCTTTTACCTTGTTGATGATTATCCTCCAAATGCTTTTTCCTAGCAAAGACTTATATGCTGTGCACTTCTGTTTGATTGTCTGAAAAAATATATTTGTTATATTTTTCTTTTCACTCCTTTGGAATGCTATTTTAGATTGTTGTTGTTGTTGTTGTTTCTTTTTCTTTCTTTTTTTTAAGATCACTCTCATGTTGAATATAATGGTGTGTTTTTGCATGCATCTTTAAGTCTTGTTGAAGATGTAAGGGTTTAATGTTGTATTATTTCGTGAAATAGATCCAAGGTTTGGAAGAAAGTGCTGAAGCATTGAGGGAGAGAACTTCAAAATTTTATAAAGGATGCCGAAAGTACACGTAAGTCTACATTTTTATCCTTCCTGCATTTTTGTTGATACTATGAACTTAACTTTGGGCGTACTTTTGAAGAGAATGGTTCGATCAATTAATTTCTTCTTCTATTCACTCTTCATGTTCGATCAATTAACTTTACGAAACCATTAATTATGGTTGGAGTAGGTTTGAGAAGAGGGATGGAAATTGGAAGCCCCAAAAGGTTCAAATTATGGGAGCCTGGGCTCACCTTGCTATGCTTATGCAGCAAATTTATAGTAATGCCCGTTGCAATTATAAAACTCCACATCTATACTTAAGAACCATCATTTGCAAGGTTTGAAAGTCTGGGGAGAACTAAACTTAAATTTTTATCCTAAGAAAAAAAAAATGTTGGTAAACATTTTGAAACTCAAATTTGCATTAAGTTTGGCAGTAGTTGCTTATAAATCTTTTCAAATGCAATTATGCTTTCAACATGGGATGAAGTTTTATAGATATACGTTTTGTTCTACGGACTTAGATTGATGTTGTAATTTTACCACGGAGAGAGACGTGCCTCTATAAGAGGAAGTAAGTTCCCTCTCCCTTCACGATGCAATGTGTCATTAGTATGGGTTAAGCGCGGAGGGCATGTGTATTGTGAACAAAATATTCCACATTTTGAATTAAAAAGTATAAACCCATCAAGCTTGCTATGGTCATCTAGATTTCTTTCGAGTCCTTCCTTGACATGTCCTGGATTAGGAAAGTGGCTCCTCTTTCAGAGTGTAGGTTTGGTGAAGGGATGCCTCATCTTAAGCCCAACATCTTTCCATCCTTGGAGATAGAAGTGGAAAGGAAAGTTCATGAAAAAGGAGAGTCTGTTGGAGTAGGAAAAAGTTTTATTGAGTACAAGTTTTATTGAGCCAAAGCTGGAGTACAGACTTTAATGTTCGGGTTAATGATTGCATTGGATTTCAATTTGTGATGGGGAACCTTTTTCCTGATTATTCCATGGGAAAGATGGAGTCCTAAACCTGTCTCAACCTGCAGCGGGATTGGGCAGGGAACAATCAAGTTGCAATACCAGGAAGCCGTCACTTGTCGTAGTTCATACCTGCCAGGATTCAAAAATCTAGAGTCTTTTATTACATTTATGTGTGTCATTCTTGGAGGTTTTCACCATATATCCAATCAAGTTGCTATGTATGAGATTTGTGAGGGGAACTAGATACTTCTAAAAGGAACGTATGTTAAATTTAGCAGTCCCAAGATGGACAAGTTTTTGTACTTGTCTACTTGTATGTTTTCCACGATCCATGATGTAGTTTCCATCTAACTTAAAAGTGGTCTCCACTAGGTGGTTTCATGATATCGATGTCCCACCACATCAAAAGTTGATATAAACCTTAAAGCCTTTGTAAACTGGCATTGCACAATTACAACCTTGATTGCATATGGGTGATAAATGTTGGCCTTGCTTAAGGGAACATGAGGAGATTTACAAAGGTCTAGAAGTTAATGTAATCATCCAAACAATGATCAGGTATGGCAGGTTACCTAACAACTCAAGCTTATTGCTATTCTGAATTTCAGTGAGTAAAATGAGAAGTTTTCAGGAGTACACTTACGTTGTGCCTAGTGTCTTATGCTTTACATAGTCACTTCCAAGCGTGAAAAGTTGCTATTTCAGATATCTACGGTAAAAGCTTTTGGTCAGGGATTCAAGCCATGCAAGGATCTTGAGAATTTTTCGTCAAATGTGAGGGTGTTTTAATTGGATCTATGGCGCTTTATAGAATCTAGTGGTAAGGTAGGATTCTTATAGCACTCCCAAACAGTTGTGACAGGGCCATATTGAGCACTGACAGTATGAGGTTTGCAGATTTTTTAGTTTTTTCAAAATGGGAACCCCTTAAAAGAATGATTGTTTTGTATCATGTCTGCATGCACTCTGTAAATAATCTATATTGATTTAGCAATTATATAACAATATTAATTTACTTCTCTCTGATATAAGGGTAGATGTTGGGGTTAGAATTTAGGACATGGAAAATTTTAAGACCATTATGGAAAATAATAAAAAAATAAGAGCCTTCACATAGCAAAACTATGGATGTGAAATGTATGGGGACGATCATAAAGAGGAAAAAAAAGAATGGGGGGGAGAGGATGAGATGAGTATTCAATACTTTGAGTGATAGGTACTCGGTAGTTCATTTTTGTTGTTTTCCTCTTCTATATCCTTTCTCCTCTTCTTCTCACCTTGCCATCCTCCTCATTTGTTCCAACAAAAATGAACAAACCCAGGAAAACTGCGTCTTGAAATGGTATTAAATTTGTAGAACCATTATTTTAAACATTGGATCATTGTTAGACAACTTAGAAATTTATAAATCAATATAAGATTTGAGATAGGGGCAGAGAATGTAATTGAATCTACAATTTTTTATTGTGCTTTGCAAATTTGTAAACATCAATATATAGATTAGGCTGCATCTGCTTTCAGATGGCCATTGCGCTCTTCCACCACTAGTGTCACGACCCCATCCATCCCAATTGAGGTAGGGTAGTGACTGGCCATTAGTTATTGATACCAAAGCCCTAACTAAAAAAATCATGTAGTACTCTTGTAAAATTTGGGGTAAAATCATCAGAAGCAGTAGAAACCTTTAAATTCTTTAACTTCTTTATACACAACATCCATACAGAGCAAGTGCGTAGATAAATGATATGAAAACAAACCACTTCATTATTTATTGTTACCACATTCTGACATAGTCACAAAAAGAAGTACAACTCAAGTAGAAACAAAAGTTCATTTCATCTATCAGACCAACTATATACGATGATCTTGGTGAAAGCTGGGCATGATATATACATATATCCAAAGTTGGTCACGAAGCCTTAACCATCATTTTTACCTACATACATATAGCCAATGAATAGCATTCACTCAAAGCTATAAAAGGATGGTTATCTTCATTCTTTGATGATAACATAATTCAACAAAGAGCTTAATTAGCTTTAGAACATAACATCATCATAAGCATTTCATTTCTAAAAATGTACATCCATAGTGCGAACAAAGGAATAACTAGGTTGACTGCTGGTTAATCAAACCCATATCTTTTGATGATAACATAATTGGACAAAGAGCTTAATTAGCTTTAGAACATAACATTATCATAAGCATTTCATTTCTAAAAATGTACATCCACAGTGCGAACAAAGGAATAACTAGGTTGACTGCTGGTTAATCAAACCCATATGCATGTAGCAAAGGAGATCTCAACCATATACTACGAGCACATTTGCTGTCCCCTAGTATCTGGGACTAACCGGGGATGCCGTTTGTATATTTGTAAACATAGATAGTATAGGATATCCATTAATATTAAACATTTCAATATAGTTTATAACATAACATAGTTTGAGTTTCAAAGTAGAAGTTAAAAACTTAACTTTATTGAAACACTACCGCCTCCAACTCCTTAAAGTAAGCTAGTCCAAAAAGTTTATTGGGCTACATAACATAAAAGAGGCAATGGTCATTGGTACATGTTTTAATCATAGTGACAAGTTTAATTAAAGAATTATTCTCTCAATCCAAATCATTCTAAGTAGGTCAAAGCTTTGAAGTGTTGTATGGAGCCCTTTTAATTTTCCAAAAGATCCACATGCAGTTAATGAGATCCAAAACTCTAATAACCGTAAGGATACAAATGGAAAACTCTCCATGTCTCCACAACAAATAAAAAACTACCTCACGCTTATTTTACTTCAACAAAACTCTGGTGCAGTTTTCAGATTTCGTACTCATTCAGTGCTTCATCATCATAAAAGATGTAATATAATGCACACACGGAGTGTGTGCTGCCCTTCTGCTTTAAAACAAGTTCCAAAGGGTAGGAATAGTTCCATTAGGTTAAAACACATCAATATGAGAAAATCACATATTTGGCTGGGTTCTGCTCGAGCAGGTGTCAGCGCTGCTGTAGTGGATGCCCACAGAAATGCCTCAGATGTCCTCTGGTTTGGGCCACTTAAGTAGGACTTGAGGCCGCTCGAGTGGAATCCTACTAATGATTTTTGGACTTAATATAGCTTGGAACTCGAAAAAAAGGAGTTGACGGTCAAAAACATGAAATTTAACATTCTATGGCCTTAGAAGGTAAAGGAAAAATCGTGAATTTCTATTTTTGTGCAAAATCATAGGACTTTTCCAAATCAAAAGCTTGAATTTCAATGAAAGCAATCCTTCAAACTTGTTTTCTTCAATTTTCTTTACAAATCCATCTTCAGTGCAAATTTTACAAATTAAAGAATCATAAAGTGATGTAAGTGCATGAATATTACCTTGAATCAAGTTAAAAACAATTCTAGGTCAAGGAATTGAGTTTTTCTCCTTTCTGTCTTCTCATCCCTTCTTTCTTTCTCAAGAAAATTTTCTCTTGCTTCTCTTGTTTTTCTTTGATTTATTTTGTAAAATACATGTATATATATATCTATTGGCACTCCAAAATGAGGTGTGTGCCTACTTAATATCAACTAATCACGTAATTAAGTTAATTAATCATGATTCACACTAAGTAAGCTAGGTTAATTTTCTAATCGTACTTAAGTTAATTAATTATAAGAGCAATGCTGCATAGCTCGAATTTGAGCTTGCCCCGAATGGCTCGAATTTCATCTTGCCGGTCGTTCGGTTAGTCATCCGACCGGTTGTCTGGCGAAAAGGCTAACAGCTGCGGTTGACAAGTGTTTCACCTAGTTGTCCGGGAAGTTGACCGGTAAACACAAATTCGGGTCATGTGAGCTACCAAAGATTTCTGTAATTATATTTAGGCTTAATTACTACTACACTCAAGTTTTTCACAAAACGTATGAAGTTATCTAGCATATTAGACCAATGCAATCAAGCATCTTGATTAATGATCTAAGAACACATATGAACATGAATTTCTCAATCTTATAACTCTAAACGCTAAATTCATTTCATATCAAAGAAGCACACATGCAACACATTAAAACTATAATAATTTCTTCTCAAAGCATATAGGTCTTTTCCATTTAAGAAATAATGTTTCTAAATCATGTTTTACAAATTCATCAAATCATTCTTCAGAGCATTTCTCATATCAAGGGAACTAATTTTGCTTGAAGTGTTTAAACATGAAATAGAAGCATGCACATTTCATACAATAACACCAAGGATGTTACAACTAGATTGGCACCTATAACAGAAAGACAATATCCCCTGGAAAAAGACAGATAATATCAGTCCTGTTGGGTATAAACTGAAGCTGATAATGACTTAGAAAATATGAGGAAGAAGAACTAAGAAAATATGAGGAAGAAGAACTCAGAAAATATGAGGAAGAAGGAATATAATGCTGTTATATTCAAAACTTCTTATCTTGTGAAGAGAAAACTACACTCCTTATATAGGAGAGAACAAGAGCTACTATTTGTGCCACTAAGATCCACTATCACCACTAAGAGATCCACTATCACCACTAAGAGCCACTACCTATCTCCTTACATAATATATACATCCATTATAGCCACTATCTAGATCACTAACATAGTGTATATAGACATTATCATAACCCACTAACAGCCACTAACAATAATAATCAGATTTCCAAAGACTCCTCAAGTCGGGTTTGAAGATATCTTCCATAGCCACTTGCTAGTCACTTATCAAATTGCTTCTTGTGTAGTCCCGTTAGCACATCACCTAATTGTTCACTGTTGGAAGGTAGGTCATCTGATTATGCCAAAGATTGATTTTCTCCTTGATGAAATGTTTATCCACTTCTATATGTTTTGTGCGATCATGTAGAATGGATTATGAGCTATAGATATAGTCGCTTTGTTGTCACAATAGACCTTCATAGGTGTCGGGTGAGAAAGCTTTAATTCTTCAAGAATTCTTTTAATCCACATTACTTCACAGATTCCATGGGCAACACTCAACTCGCTTCAAGACTACTTCTAGCTACCACATTCGCTTTTTACTCCGCCATGTAACTAGGTTCCCACCTACAAAGGAGCGAAGATCCGGATGTTGATCTCCGTCAGAACACTTCCCGCCTGCAGACTGTGTATACTTCAACTTGAAGATGTCCATGTTTCTTGAACAAGAAGCCTCTCCTCGAGTTCCTTTCAAATATCTTAAGATCTTATAAACGGCCTCAAAATGCTCTGCCCCTGGTGAGTGCATGAACTGACTTACCATGCTGACTGCAAAGGCAATATCAGGCCGCGTATGAGACAAGTAAATCAATTTCCCTACAAATCGCTAATATTGTTCCCTCTCTTTGACTTCTTCAGCCTTAGCGACTTGTAACTTCAAGTTAGGCTCGACGGAGTCTCCACCATCTTACAACCAAGCATACTGTTTCCAAGGAGATCAAGAACATATTTTCTCAGATTAACGAATATACCTTCCTTGGATCTTGCAAATTCCATTCCGAGGAAATACTTGAGGGCTCCCAGATCCTTAATGTGAAATTCTTTTGCGAGTTTCTCTTTGAGGGCTGCTAACTCTGCTTCATCATTACCAGTTAAAATGATGTCATCAACATAAACAATCAAAATTGCAATTTTATCTTTTTGAATGTTTATAAAATATCAGTGATCTGCTTGACTCTGCGAGAAGCCACAACTGATAACTGCCTTCCCAAAGCGTTCAAACCACGCTCTTGGTGATTGTTTGAGTCCGTATATTGACTTGTTCAATTTGCATACTTTGTCGCTACCAAGTCTCTGCTCAAATCCCGGCGGTACGCTCATGAACACCTCCTCTTCAAGATCACCATTGAGAAATGCATTATTAATGTCAAGGTGATGTAGAGGCCAATCTGGAATTTACTGCAAGAGATAACAGTACTTTGATGGAATTTATTTTAGCAACAGGAGCAGATGTCTCCTGATAGTCGATCCCATAAGTTTGAGTGAAGCCTTTAGCCACCAGTCTCGCCTTGTATCACACAACGCTTCCATCTGCGTTACATTCTATCGAAAACACCCATTTACACCCAACTGTTTTCATGTCTTTGGGTAGATCTACTATCTCCCAAGTACCACTTCTCCTTAAAGCATTCATCTCCTCCATGACTGCTAATTTCCAATTCGGATCATCCAATGCTTCCTCAGATATTCCTTGGAACAAACAAGTGTGAAATCCTAGATGTGAAAGCTCTATGGTTTTTAGACGCTTTTTGATAGGAGAGGTAATTTGCAATAGGATGTTTAATGCAATTTGGACACCTTTCCTAATTGCTATAGGAACATCAAGGTGGAAATAGAAGGAATAGGATTACCTAAAATTTCGATGCCGAACTTCGGGTGGACATTGGGTCATTAGGATGGACATTCGGTCATTATTCCTCGATGAAATCGCTTCCTAGTATAAATCAAGCTCGAATTTAGATCATTTGGTAGTACTTCTCCCCTAAACAAGAATCTTCTTGACTAGGCACCATAGAACTTGGTTCTCCTAAGTGATCATTATCGATAGATGTGGTTTTTGTGTAGGATAAATGACATTGGGGAGCGGATAGAAATATCCCAAAAATTGTCTTCTACTCCACTTGTCTCCTCAAGAGAAGTGTTGGGGAAATAGGATTTTGTTTCCACAAATGACACATCCATACTCGCATGAAATTTCTTGGTTTGAGGATCGAAACACTTATACCCCTTTTTGTTTGAGGAATAACCCAAAAAAACACATTTTATAGCACGGGGGTCAAGTTTTGAACGAAATTGACTGGGAACATGAACATAGGCAGTACATCCAAACACTTTGGGTAAATCGTAAAACAACCTCGTGTCAGAAAAAAGTTTTGAGACAATCAAAAGGTGTTTTGTATGTTAACATCTTTGTAGGCATCTGTTAATCAAATAAGAGGCTGTTAAAATTGCTTCACCCCCATAAATATTTAGGAACATGCATGTAAAACATTATAGCACGTGCTACTTCAAGTAAATGTTTATTTTTTCGTTCTGCAATGCCATTTTGTTGAGGGGTATCCCGACATGTAGATTGATGAAAAATCCCCTTTTTTGCCAAAAACTCACCCAACTGCTCATTGAAATATTCTGTTCCATTATCAGAATGTAAAATACCAATTTTGGTTTGAAATTGGTTTTCAATCATATTGTAAAAATTTGTGAATAAATTTTTCACGTCAGATTTTTTATTCATCAAATAAATCCAACATAAGCGGGTATGGTCATCAATAAATGTAACAAACCATCTTTTACTAGAAAGAGTAGTGATTTTAGAAGGGCCCCAAACATCACTATGAATCAAATAAAAAGGTTTGGAAGCCTGGTAAGGTTTTGGCAAATAAGTAGAGCGATGAAATTTTGCAAAAATGCAACTTTCACAATGAAAAGAAGAACAATCAATCCTTTTAAATAATTCTGGAAATAAATGTTTCAGATAAAGAAAACTAGGATGTCCTAGTCTATAGTGCCATAGCATTAGTTTTTCTCGAACAGAGATTGAACTAGTACTATTAAAGCTCTGAGCTTTTTTATTACTAACAGGTACTTCATCAAAGTAGTAAAGACCTTCAAGCATCCTAGCACGCCCAATCATCATCCCCGAGTTCTGGTCTTGAAATTCACAATGGGATTCAAAAAATGTAACACGACAATTAGAATCCTTAGATAGTTTACTAATAGACATAAGGTTACAGGCTAAGTTGGGGACGTGAAGAACAGCATTGAGATTAATTTTCTCAGTTAGTTTAATAAATCCTTTTCCTGCAATAGGTGAAAAACTACCATCGGCTATTCTGATTTTGTCATGACTAGAACAAGGGAAATAGGTACTAAATAAATGGGAAAAACTAGTCATGTGATCGGAGGCACCGGAATCTATGATCCACGGGGAGAAATTTAGGCAAGAGAAGCCTTTAGGATTTCTACCTGTTTGTGCCAAAAAAACACTAGGAGTACTGGAGGAGGAGTTGGATTTTATCAGCTTTAAGAGTTGATCAATCTGCTCTTTGTTGAAGGGACCTGAATCGGCTTCATTAGCAGTAGGAAAGCCACGATTCTTCTCTCCTTGTTTGCTGCTTTTCCAGTTGACAGGTTTGCCATGGATCTTCCAACACGTTTCGCGTGTATGGCGAGGCTTGTTGCAAAAATCACACCAGACCCGTGGCTTATCATCAAACCTGCGCTGGTAATTTGCAGCCTTGTTGGCCGCAGCATCACTAATTAAAGCAGAAATTTCGGACGTGACTTCCGACATGGCTATGACGGTTTTAGGGCTGCTGTGTTTTCGTTGCTCTGATACCAACTTAGAAAATATGAGGAAGAAGAACTCAGAAAATATGAGGAAGAAGAACTCAGAAAATATGAGGAAGAAGGAATATAATGCTGTTATATTCAAAACTTCTTATCTTGTGAAGAGAAAACTACACTCCTTATATAGGAGAGAACAAGAGCTACTATTTGTGCCACTAAGATTCACTATCACCACTAAGAGCCACTACCTATCTCCTTACATAATATATACATCCATTATAGCCACTATCTAGATCACTAACATAGTGTATATAGACATTATCATAACCCACTAACAGCCACTAACAATAATAATAACAGCCACTAACAATAATAATCAGATTTCCAGCATAATGCATGTGGATTTTTCCTTTGGAGAATTATTTGTAAGTTCTTTTTGGTTGTTGAAAGCAAAAAATTCATTGGATTGTGATGAGAGTACTGGGTTTTGGCATGTTGAGTAATTTGGTGATGAACAAAACAATTAGACTTTCCTGATTTATATGCAATTAAATCAGAAAAAAGATGGTTTACATGACTGTTTAGTTGCAATGCTATATGGCTTACATACTAGACTATTTGAGGCAGATGGAGAAAGATAATTGCCTTGTAAATTGAGTTAGTTAAATCTTCCAATAGGTACTTGGTGTTACTCATGATCCTTTTTCTTTGTTTATCTCTCTCTCTCTCTCTCTCTCTCTCTGCTTTTGGTACTGGGTAAATTTATGTCTTTGTGTACAGTTGCATACATGTGCAAGTCTTGAAGTGTGTATTTAGTGATCATCAAGAAAGATCTCACAGTGGGTCATGTCCCAGCTCCTATGTAGGGGATTTTATATGATACATACTCTGTTATATTGATTCCTGACATGTGTGAATCAAGTACTTCCCTGTTCCAATCTCCCATGTGCTGTATTCCTGATTATTATTGGGTGTTTCTTGTGTTCACTTGGTTTTTTTGCCAATTGATTGTGCTCTTTGATAAAGAGCATTTTGAGATGTTATCTCTGGATTTCTGTACTTACTGGAAGCCTCTTCTTCCTTGAATAGTTGAGTCACACATTTCTTGTTGGATGCTTTGTGTTTCTCTTTTGTATATTTCTTTTCAAATCATGTAAACTAATTTTGTTTTCTTGTCAATGTACAAAGGGATGAAAGATAGACTGTACGAGGCCTGTCTTCTTCACAATTATTTTTTGTACTCAAAATTAGCTAAAATCTCCACACATTAATTGTAAACATTTGGATATTACAATATTGGAATTCTTGGTTCGTAGCAATTAACTCCCCTTCTTTGCTTATTGAAGCTTATGATATCCTTTCCGAGAGTACGTGAAAGTAGTGATTTAAAGTTACCTTGAATCTCTAGCCTCAGGGAAATTGTTTTAAATTTTCTCAATGGCCTTCTGATGTTTAAAATATCATTTTTCATTTCAAACTCATAGGGAAGGGCTTGGAGAAGGATATGACAGGGAGATTGCATTTGCATGTGCTCTTGAAGCTTTTGGGGGGCATAGTGATCCAATTTGTGCTGCTTTTGGAGGTACGTGTTTGAATCTCCATCCTCAGAATTGAGTTTTCCAATTCGTTATGCCTTTTCTTTTCTCCTGCTTTTGGAGGGTGCTGATGGTTATCATTGCTTGTGATATTATGCCAGTTTGTAATTTATTACCTAAGAGTCGTAAATGCTTTGTCCATTGAGCAAACTTTTCATATTAACTTTGACATAATGGGGATTTAACGACCTACCCTTAGTTATGATTTTAGTGGCTCACTTTCTTAATTGACCATACTGCATGTGAAATCATGGTTTGTAAATTCATTGAGGCATTGCCTTACCATTTCAGCTCAGATGTATTGCTAAACAAGAAAACACTAGGGGATAGGTTAGTTTGGTTGCTTATCTATTATGTCTTATTGAAACTTTGAATGATATTCAAGATAATATTTGTTTGATTTTGGCGTTGTTCTTTAAGTTGGTAGGTACAAGAAGAGCTAGCCAAGACTAGTGGTGCTTTGTTCAATCTTGGCCAGATATGTTGAAGCATGTGTGATTTTGGATAGAGCTTTGAGCCAATGTCCACCCACCTTGCTTGAGCTTGTGATGCAGGACAATTAGGGACAGCAGCAAATCTAGGCTTTTGGGGCTGATTTTAATTAGATTTTATGGCTGCAATTGCAATAAGAATATACAGGATAAGTAGGGTTTGTTTAGGGTAATAAATAGGTAAGAGTTTAAGCATGAAAATAGGGCTGCAAACGAGCCGAGCCGAGCCGAGCTTTAGTGTGTTTGGGCTTGTTTATTAAGATTTTAACGAGCTCGAGCTCGAGCTCATTGAATAAAAATTTACCGAACCGAGCTCGAGCCGAGTTGGCTTAGGCTCGACTCGAGCTCGAGCCTGTTCACGAACCTTAACGAGCCAAAAAATTTATAAATTCATACTTGCATGTGAGACTAAAGTTACAATTAAAACTTTGATTATACAATTATATATACAATATATATAAACATACGAAAAAAAAGTCCATATTTTACTAAAATAATAATATCTACTACCACTATTATATAAATATACTATCTATAGTTAAGTATTATTTACATTTATATTTTTTAAATATATAAATAGCATATTTCTCTTATTTTTTATACATAATTTTATATTATTTAATATATAAATAATAAATATTAAACGAGTCAGCTAACGAGCCGAGCTTACGAGCCGAGCTTTAGACTGTTTGGGCTTGTTTATTAAAAATTTAACGAGCTCGAGCTCGAGCTCGAACGGCAAAAAAAATTAACGAACCGAGTTCGAACGAGCTCTTACCGAGCCGAGCTCGAGCTTGTTCATGAACGGCTCTGTTCATTTGCAGCCCTACATGAAAATATGGGATTTTAGCACTGCTTAGGGGCTTGTGAACAGTAAACTAAAACAAAAAAGAAGAAAGAAGAGAAGAAGATAGGTATAGGCTTCGCACTTAGATTCCATAGGCATCACACCTAGCGTTAGGGTTGCATCACACAATCCATAAGAAGCTTCAAAAGGTTTGAAAAATTCTCTAAAATATCAACTTTATTCAATTATAAACATTATATGGCTTTACATGGAACTAAGAGATTTTCTAAACCAACTATAACCAAAAAAAGAAATTATTAAAATATCTTTGACTTCTAAAACCAATTTAAAACTAAATAAGAAGCATAAATAACATCCAATTAAATAACTTGACCCACGAGATGACCCATGGGTGACCCCTACAACCCATGACAACAATAATGAAAATTACTAAAATACCCTCCTTGACCTAAAAATCATACAAAACATAAAAATAATTATGAAATAATACTCTAATAATACTAGAAACATAAATATATAAAATTCCCATCAGTTTCTATGAAATCATGCCGATGTCCAAATATCATTGCTTCTTTGAATTTAGCCTTCCTTAAGCTTCTTATACTTTGCATCAGCTTGCCTGGGTAAAAGGATTAAGCTTGTCTAAGAACCTCTTGTTAGCATATTGACAAGGGTTTTAACTCCAAGCAATATGATTGGCAGTGAATATTTCTTCTCGTCTATTAAACATTCATTGGTTTCAAAGAGCAAGTACTAACTTCCGTTGGAGTTGAAAATTCTTATAAAGGAATAATTTAAAGCAATTGTTTACTAGTAAGCATAGATATATATGATGGTTTGCATCCTATCGACTGACTATATCTAAACCAACTTCATCCTGCTCAAGCTTGGCTTCTTAAGCATTTGAGCAGTCTTAAGGCTTGAGCTCAATATGTTTAGGCAGGTGAATGAGCTTGAACAAACTCTTAACAGGCTGCATTGGGGCTGTGCCTCCTTATAAAACAACCCCTTTTGTGTGTCACTTCCAAGGTTAAAAGCGGTCTTGTCGCCAGAACGGTGGTCGTGGGCTGATTCTTGAGGTGTAAAGGTCGTAGTGTAACAGTTATGTAACCGAGTGAATTTTTATTTTTCACACAATTTAAAAAAACTTCATCGATATTTTTTTTTTTCCATAATCATATTTATTGGGTTAAAATAAATATTAATCAATTTTATAAATTTTTAAGTATGATCCAATATATTTCATATTTTTAAATCACTATAAACTGAGTTTTTTACATTTTATTTTAATAATTAATGACTTTATATTATACAAAAAATCAATCACTAACTATTATATATAAGATAAACAATGACAAAAGTAAGAGAATAAATAAGAACCTAAATATATATATATATATAAATATTTTAACTAAGCCAAATAGATAATGACCACACTTATTATTATTATTATTTTCAAACAATATATAGATAGACACACACAAACAAAATGGTTGAGTGATAGCAGCTGAATAGAATAACATAGGTTTTATAGTTTCAACAAATCAATAACATGTTAGTAATCTTCCCTCTTCTCTCTCTCTATCTCTTGCTCCTCTATTATCTCTCTTTATCTTCCCTCTTCTCTCTATCCCTTTTCCCCCATTTTCAACTTTTTTTTTTGTTTTTTCGAAAGAAACAACTTGAAACCGTTATGTAACGGCGCGTAATAGGCCGTTACGACCGCTACAGCAGCCGCTACAGCCGACACACGTGTGAATCTCAATCACACTGCAAAAGCGGCCGTAACGGGTAGTGGTAACCGCCAAAACCGTTACGTAACAGCATTACGTAATGGTTGCGACCGCTTTTTAAAACCTTGGTCACTTCCTTTGCTGAACTTAAGTGCTGCTATCTATTTAGGAAGGTTGTTAGATATGGCCTTAGTTTTTGGAACACTCAACGTCGTAAATAGCTCTACATGTTCTTGTGCCTGTTGATACTTAGCGAAGAAAATTTATTTTGTTTTCTCAGGCCCTATCATGACCAAATTCGCAATTGCTTTGAGAGAAATTGGAACCTACAAGGAAGTTCTTCGATCAAAGGTGACAACTTTCTTGCTTTGCTTACCAAATCATATAAAATTCTACTTTTTGGTTATAACCATATTCTTTCAGATTGCTACTCGAATGATAATGCTGAAGTGATGTTGATGCTATTTCATTGTTCATGATGGTTGTTTTAGTTTCTAGTCCACTGGGCATCTCATATTCCAGACCTTGTTGATGACAGTAATTTTATATGTGACAATTTCCAAGTTTACCTAGTAACTTCTATTGTTTCTCTTGTTAGTGAACATATATTGCCAGAACAAAACAGGCATGACAAAATGTCAGGACACTGGAAATGCTGCAAAAGATCCAGTAGCTATTTTTTATTCCGGTGCATGTAAGGCCGACTAGGAATTTTGTACCATCATCAGATGGAGACTTCAACTATTGTTTCTTTTTGAGGATTTGTTGTCTATTAAATGTGCAATGGCTTACATACAATGCAGTCTTTTTTGGAAATCCATATGCTGTTGGTGGCTTTTGTGTTGGTGGGATATTTGTGGATGTTTTTGTGTGATTGAAGGCACCCCACTTTTGTCCTTCTCTATTTTTGTAGGCTGATTTAGCTGACTATATCTAAAGTATCCTCTATATTCTTGAATGACCAAAATGCCGTGTACGTTTCAAAATGTGTGAGAAACACTTCAAGACTCTAAGCCCCAAAAGTAGTAATTGCAAAAGAAATTGAGTCGTGTGGACCCAACTTATCTAAATTGGTGACCAATTACGTGATCTCGTAAACATGGTTCTTTGGTTTTACAAGTCCCACAATTGTCACTTATTTTAGCAGCTTGTTCATTATATTCGTGAACTTGGTCAGCCGTTTCCATTCTAACTATGATTTTTTTTCCTTTTTTCAATTTTAAATTTGCCATTGGACATTTTAGAATTTATGGCTTCGTTAAGTTACCAATTTGACCCAAAAGCTTAAGCTATAAGGACACTGACCCAACAATATATATCAATCTATCAACACCCCCCTCTGCAACCTCGTTTTGCATGTGGAGATGCAACCATGCATACATAGAGAGAAGAAAGCAATGCAAACGATAGAAGAAACAATGCAAACGGGGAGCAAACACAAATGAAGAGACTTGAACCCAAGACCTCCCCCAACTTGAGCTTTGATACCATGTTAAGTTACAAATTGTGTTGAAAGCTTAAGCTATTAGGAAATGGACCCAAGAATGTATGTCAAGTTATTCAACAACTTCATTATGCTTGCATTGTGTGTGCATTCTTTATTGATTGACGATATACAATGCATAGTTATCAGAATCCCAATCCGGATTGTAGGATCTTACGATGCTACGATTTCAGTTGGGCTAAATGATTTGGATCACACTAGGATATTAAATTTAGTAGGATCAAAGTTACTACGATCCTATTCATAAAATTGAGTAGAATCGTATACGATCCTGATTCTACTACGAGCCTGATCCTAACAATTTTTTTTGTTATTATTTATTTCTTATATATATTTATGTATATGTGTATATCTATATAAAAATTTTGACTATAAACACTTTTTTTCAAATTTCTCTTCTAATTGATGTTAACATAAAAGATGCATTATATCAAATTTATCATTTTTCTTCAATATTTATAAAATTACGTATCATATATTATCATTATCGATAATTTTTCATTTTATTTTATATTGAAAGTAGAATCTTATGATTCTCGACCTGATTCTATGATCCGATCCACGAGTCCCTTCCAACAATCCAACGAAGGCTTCCAATTTTAATAACCTTGATGCAATGGTCATGAGTTATTGGGTAATTATGTGTTATCTAGTATTCTACCTTCATTTTTTTCTGTATGCATTGATAGACTCCTATTAGTCCATAATTTGATACACATGTTTGATGAATTAATTATGTTTGTCTTCAACAATATGCTTTGGTTACTCTTTTATAGTAGTTAGTTTTTGCTTGCTTTGTAAGTTTGACTGGTTTTTTTAATTATTTTTTGGGTACAAACTTCCTAGATGTGATACATTAGTTTAGGAGATTTATGTCATTCCTCTATTTAATTCCTTCTGTAACATTCTTAAATTTCTTTATCAGATAGAGCACATGCTAAATGATAGGTTACTACAATTTGTCAATGTTGACTTGCCTGATGTCAAGGTACTGTTTATCATTCCTTTATATTTTTTATTTGCATTAAAAGATATTGGTGCTAGCGTTTTTGTCCTTGAAGTCATAGTATGTTCACTGCTTATAGAGTTAGAAGCAGCATTGTGTTGCAATCATATTTGAACTAGTGAATGTGCTTGTGCATTGTTCATAAAAAGGGTTTACTTGTGCTAATTAAAGTAGTTTCGATTGGAGCATACTTGTCATGTACTTCAAATTTTCATTACATGATATTGAGAATTTTTTTTTAAAATTTTGTTTTCATTATTGCTTATTTGAAAAACAATTGTATGTTTTGTTTAAATACTCATTTTTCTTACCCATTTTGTGCAGTTTCTTCTCCACTGTTGCATTTCTAAGCATGTACCTTTTTTTTATATGGATTTTTTGTTGATGCAGGAAGCTCGGAAGCGTTTTGACAAGGCTAATGCTATATACGACCAGGTGGGTATACATCTCAGTAGCTTCAGCTATGACTTTTAAAGTTATTCTGTACATTAAGTCTTATATCATGGAGCTGCATTTGTTCTTCTCTAGTACTTAGAATTTAATGTAGTTGTGTAGGAGTTACGATGTCTTTGCTGGAATAAGTAGTTGCAGCTTATGTTACACGGACTCGGGTACGGGTATCAGGTGCGGGTGCGGGTGCGTATTTAGGGGTCGGATACTTCAAAATTAAAAATTAAGGATACGTGGATATGTATCCAAATTTGAATACGGGTACGGGGATACGTTAAATAGTTTTTTTAAAAAAAATATATTTATTATATGAAGATGAGTTATATTATATAAATAACAAATAAAAATCTATGAAGCACGGACACGGACACGGACACACATACGGACATAGGACATGACAATTTCTAAAAAATTGGGACACGAACACGGCAGGGGACACGACAAATTTTTTAATTTTTTTTATAAATATTTTTATTTTAATATACATTAATTATTTTATTTATTTATTATATTTTTTAAATAATGTGTTCCAATTAATTTTTTTAATTTTATTTTACATACATGTGTTTATTTATTTTTTATTAATATATATAAGTATATATTATCTTATAAATATATTATATGTTAATAATTATTATATAATATATAATAATAATAGTTATTAACTATTATTATTGTTATATATAGATAGATACGAATGGATATGAATCAAGAGACATAGATATGAATCAAGTCAAGAAAATAAAACGCGAGAGAGAGAGAGAGAGAGAGAGAGAGAGAGAGAGAGGCTTTTTGAAGTCGTTCGGGGTGTTGGACTGTTCGATCAACTAATGGAGCTTCGATCTTCGACTGGATGGAGCTTCAACTAGATCGACTAGATGGAGCTTCAATTAGGTTCTTTCTTACTCTCTCCTCTTTCATTTATTTTGCTGTCTGTAAAGAGCCGTGTCCGAGAGAGAACAGGCAAATCCGACACAGATCCCACACCCGCACCCGTGTCGTGTCGACACGGGTACTTTGCCCCAAAGTGCCGAGTCCATGTAACACAGGTTGCAGCTTGATCTTGAAAATCATGAGATAGAAAGCGAATTGCGATTCAGTGCGAAATAATGCGATATGAAATCGTATCTTGCGATTCATGGTACCCAATGTTACCTATATACGATTCTATCTAAATGCCTTCAATATGGTACATATCGTACAATACATATTATTTATCATACATTTTTAACAATATTGGACACAATCATAAGCTCCTCCCAATTTTGCTTGTGCTAAGTCGGCAGTAAACGTTGGTGTTGCAATAATTGGTTCGATAAATTTATAAGAGTATTGTAATACTCAGACAACAGATGACCAGACTGCTTAGTGGCAAAGATCCTCTCTTACAACTCATACACCTGAGAAACAAACATTACTTTATGTGAAAATGACTCAACAAAAGAGTCCCAAACTTGCTTATAGATCTCATAAATCTTGTTAGAGGTCGCAATATGGGGTTCCAAACTATGCCAGTGCCAGCCCATCACAACTGAATCCTCACTCGCCGAATTATGATAGGTGTTATCGTCCTCGGGGGATGCTTTGCAATAAATTGCAGTTTCTTTTCCCACGTAAAAATGTGTGCGCCCAAGTCAGATAATTCAGAACATTTAGTTTCCTTGTAGTAATTGATTTAGGCAAATCATCATCCCTAAGTAATAGGGGTTTTCCCTTAGCGATGAGACAGAGATATCAGACCAATCAAACAAACAAATAAGAGTACTCTGGCAAATAAGAGTGAAGGACAACCAAAGAGTGCTGGACTACACTGGCAACAAACGAAGGCTGGAGGAGCCAAAAAGGGGAGGCCGAACTAGTGTTACTTGAAGAAAACCATCACGAACTCAATAAACCAACAAACAAACCTCAATCAAGGAATCCTACACTCCATTTGGCACCCATAGAAGAGATTTTGGCAAAGAGAAACATTGAGTAATGCTCCAAATCACAGATTGAAAATTTGATTCCTGAAATTTTGAAAATCATTTAGAAGTCATAAACTCACACCAAACAGCTTAAAAATTTCTACAAAAACCACAATAATTACCAGGTGGGCAAGACGAATTGGATCGCGTGTTACCCCTACTACGGCATCCCTACCGGCACCAATGTCATCATATGGATGATGATGTCATCTGATCTTCAGAGTCTACTGACACTTGCTTGGGTAGGATGGAATTGCTTTGATACCAAGTTGAAGTTTAAAGCATGTGGAATTAGGGTTTGGGTTTGAACGGAAGAGAGGAGAAAGAAGAAGAAGATAACATAATTAAACGAATAGGTTTTTGGTGTGTACAAAACCCTCCACATTGGCCCATATTTATGTTAGAACAATTGTGTTACATGGACTCAGCACTTTGGGGTGAAGTACCCGTGTCGACACGACATGACACGGGTGCGGGTGTGGGATCTATGTCAGATTTGCCTGTTCTCTCTCGGACATGGCTCTTTACAGACAACAAAAGAAATGAAAGAGGAGAGAGCAAGAGAGAACCTGGTCGAAGCTTGATTCAGTCGATCCAGTCGAAGCTCCATCTAGTCGAAGATCGAAGACCTCCAGTCGAAGCTCCATTCGGTCGATCCAGTTGAAGATCGAAGCTCCATTAGTCGATCGAACAGTCGAACACCTCAGACAACTTCAAAAAGCCTCTCTCTCTCTCTCTCACTCTCTCTCTCTCGCCTTCTCTCTCTCCCTCGCAATCGCGATCGATCGCTTCGTTTTTCTCTCCCTCTCTCTCTCTCTTGTTTTATCTTCTTGACTTGATTCATATCTATTCGTATCTATCTATATATAATAATAATAATAATAATTAATAACTATTATTGTAATAACTATTATTATTATATATTATATAATAATTATTATATAACATATAATATATTTATAAGATAATATATACTTATATATATTAATAAAAAAAATAAACACATGTATGTAAAATAAAATAAAAAAATTAATTGGAACACATTATTTAAAAAATATAATAAATAAAAAAAATGTATATTAAAATAAAAAAATTTATAAAAAATTAAAAAATTTGTCGTGTCCCCTGCCTTGTTCGTGTTCCAATTTTTTAGAAATTGTCGTGTCCTGTGTCTGTGTCTGTGTCCGTATTTGTTTCCATGTCCGTGCTTCATAGATTTTTATTTGTTATGTATATAATATAACTCATCTTCATATAATAAATATATTTTTTTAGCGTATCCCCGTACCCGTATCCAAATTTGGATACATATCCATGTATCCTTAATTTTTAATTTTGAAGTGTCTAATCCCTAAATACGCACCTGCACCCGATACCCGTACCCGAGTCCGTGTAACATAGTAGAACAATAATATGACAATATGGCAATAGTACCCAATGTAAAATAACATGAACACTCGACTACTCTAACATGCCTCATTTGGCATCATTCTCCACTGGAAAAAGAGGCCACTCCACGTGGAATGTGGTGTTTATCCAAATCTCTATAATATGCTTTTCCAAATGTCATCCTTTGTACTGTAGGATATTCCTAACAATTTCATAGCACTATATAACTGGTATTCATTACTCTTTGATGAGGTGACTCCCTTTGGTTCTATAGTGGTATTCAGTATACCCCTAGGATCTTCCTGTCCTTCTATGTGTTAGTCATAAGTCACAAGGAAATTTTAAAAGTTTGTAGAGGTGACTCCCTTCGGTGTATCATCTTAAAAATGCTTTATCTCTTGTTTCTTGTCATCAACTTCATTTCTTTCTTTCTTTTTCTATTGCTTCCCCTCTCCCCCCCCCCCCCCCCCCCCTTATTTTTTTGTGTGTTCTGGGTGATTCTCTGTGGTAACCTTCTGTTTAACTTGTTCTATCAAAAAATATAATGTCCACAGAATTGTGGCAATTTGTTCTGATAATGCCATGTTAACATGTGCTTTAAACCCTCATTGCCATTCTTAGGTCTTCATACCTACTCTGTTTGTAAAATTTAAGGATCAGGCCACCAGATAAGGTGAATTACCATCTGTTTTTTTTTTTAATTTTTAATTTTTTATTTTCTGCATTCAGTTCATCTAACTAGTTCTAGTTGGATTTATTGGATCTTCTGGTAGGAAGATTTTGGGAAGACCATGTTTTGTGAAGGGATTAGATTTTATTTGGAATTCCTACTTCGGCTTAGGATGCCTAAAGGCTAAAACACGAGCAATTGTGCAAAATCAGTAGATTTCACAGTGTCAATGAGTTCACAACACCTATTTTTGTGTGCACATGCCTATGTGTATATTTTTATACATGTGCAAAATATATGTATAGTAATATTAAACAATTGTTTTTGCTAACATCCTAGGTTTTGCCTAACATACATATAACATGAAAAGGAGTGATGATATACGATTCAAACAGAATTTTTGTACAGAATGATGATGTGGCTCAATGTGCCAATAGGCTATTTACAAAAATGACATTATCACATCATTATTGTGTTGTTTTTTTGTATAAATTTCCTGTAAGAATAGAGTGTCCCTGTGAAAAATGTTATGCTGCTTAGTTCAGATACGACACACGTGGAATGTATGGCAACAAGCTTGGTAATTAACATTTTGTTAATTGTCCAAGTGAAATGTAGTGTGTCATAACTTTTCAGTAGAAATGGTAAGGAACTATGCTTGTTGTCTAATTTGCAGTTGGCAAATCAAATCCACAAGTTCGATCATCCAAATTCATGGATTCGACTAAATTCTGTTTTAATCAGCTTCGGTAGGAAAATTAGAGTGGACTTTGTCCTTAGTTTGGGCTAATTGGGTATCCTAGGCCTCTAACTGTATGTAATTAATATTCCTTCCGTCCCAAAATATTAGTCTCTCATTCCATTTTTCATTGTCCCAAAATATTAGTCTATTTTCAAAAATCAAGGACTAAAATAACATGAATTTCCTATTTTGCCCTTCTTTTAAATTCATACACAAAAAGTATAATTATGACAATTGATGTTCCCCAAAAAAGTCAAAGGTTAGTCTTGGAAAGTTAGTATTTTTGAAGTAATAATTGTTCTACCAAAAAAAGCTGGATTCTCCAAAAGGGACTAATATTTTGGGACGGAGGGAGTACAACTTTTTTTTTTGAAGTGAGAGGTAACACTTGAAGATTCTTCATCTTTTTGTTTTATGTTAAACTTCCTACCTCTCCTTGACAAAACAGAACACCAAATACATACAAGCTAAACTAACTTGGTGGTAGAAACAGTATGACATCTTGATTGTAATGTGACGTCTCTCTTACAAATATTGATGCGAGATGCATGGATGCTAATACTCTGTTGACGTCATCATTTGAATTGCAATTAGATTCAAATTGGTTTCAAAAGCGAGGGAATAGTGTGGTCCTAACAGGAGGATATGATTTCCGAAGAGTGGCAGAATTTAGAATTTCGGACATGAATCCTTATTCTCCATCAGCTCTATCTATCCTTTCATAAATGCTTGGCAAATTTGTCTGTATTTCGTCACAGCCTTGACAATTTTGCTTTTTGGTATTTCTTCCTTTTTGTGACTTCAACTTGAATTGGATCACTCCTCAGTATGCATGATCTGTCCTTTTCTATATAGCCAAACAATGTTAAAAGGACTTTCATGCTTTTGTCTTTCATTGGTGCCAGTTGCAGAAGTTGTCATTAGTGCATAAATTTTTGACTATCTCTTCAGGCATCTTCACTAACCTTTCTTAATACTTATACTCTGTTAAACTAATTCTTTGGACATGTTTCCATATTGCTTGCTGAGCATTTTTGTGCCATGAAGTTACAGCCTTGTAAAGCTATGATTATTAATTACACATCTCTTCCGTGGAATTTTTTCACCTCACCAAGCACTCCTCAAAATGAAAAGGAAGAAGTAAAAGAGAAGGAAAAATAGTTGCTGTCCACTAAGGATTCGCATTCAAAATAGAAATCTGGCAATAAATGCCAACCTCTAACCCACTGCACATGTTGCACATTTTAAACGTATTCTCTCACATTTATGAATTCTGTGAGTGCTGGGAATCCACATGCAGACGCCATTGTCAACATATTTAAATATTTAACACATGATTTGATTTTGCATGGATAATCAGAGGAACTTGATGCTGTTTGATGTTTTACTTGATGCCTTCTTAATCTTCATGCCCATTTTGTGCCATAGGCGCGTGAGAAGTACCTATCATTGGAAAAGTACTAGGATGGATATAGCTGCTGCCATAGAGGAGGTATCCAGTATTAGTTGTCCTTTATATAATATGCTATTCATTTTGATGCACTAATTGATCAGAGAGTTTTTATGGGTAACGATCACTTGTTTTAAATTCTAATTTGGTAGAGAGCCGTTCCAGGAACTTCACAATGCAAGATTGACATTTGAGCAAGCACGCTTCAATTTGGTAACTCTGTCATCCCCATCCTTTTCATATAAATTTAATTTTCTGAGGTGTTAAATAAATCTAAATCATATGAAAAAAAAAGGCGACAAGAAATCTAGGTAAAGATGCAATGCAGAAATCACTAGTCTTTGAAATTCAGTTTTTTTTTTTAAAAAAAAAATTTATTATTATTGTTTTTAACTTAGGTTGGTGCTCTTGCTAAAGTTGAGTCAAAAAAGAGGTTTGAGCTTTTGGAGATTGTTAGTGGTACAATGGATGCTCATCTTCATTACTTCAAACAGGTGTGTAATATGAAGATAACTCCACCATCCTTCCTACCGAGTTATTTTGGTTCTGTTGTGCTGCTTCTAAACCTTTTGTTTCATGCAGGGATACGAGCTTTTGCGTCAACTGGAACCTTATATCAACCAGGTCTATATTATCCAGTATTAATATTCTCTGTTAGTTGGCTTGTACTGTGGTTCAATATCTTTGCTTCTTTGGCCAAGACAGTGCATATTTTCTTAGATTGAATTGGCCGCATGTTGTGAGAGAATAAGAAAAGAAGACCTAATAAGCAAGAATTGGAAGGTTGAAGACAAAGTTGTGCTCCTCCCTTAAAAACAACTAAATGGCGAAAATAACATTTCCAATTAATATACTCTTGCTCATATACCCTTGAAAAGAACTATCACAAAGCCTATCAGAGTAATGATTTCTTTTGGAGCAAGGAAGTCTTTAGTTCTCTTGTCAAAATATTATAGTACTTTTCTTGTACCATGTTTACAAAGTAATAGCAAAAAGTAGTGAACTTTAAAAGCACTTTTCCTTTTGAGGTGTTAAATCCTTGATTTTGCTAAACCTAGCCAGAATGCCCCACCGAGCTGCTTGACATGCACGCGGCACTGGGCGTGCTACTTGACATGCATGCGTTGGACTACTTGGGGCCATCTTCTAGGCCAGGTTGGGGCCCAACCACTGACTTTTAATCTGGATGCCACACTCATGCGCATTCCCAAAGGCCTTGACTGAACACGTCATGCAAGTGTTACAGAGTTGGACTTGAAAGGTCAACTTGTGACACAGCCTGGTGGAGGAGGAGAGTCTTGTCTGTGGCAGGACTTCAACCCTTGACCTCCTAGTCAGCTTCAAGGGTTCTGGTCAACTGAGCTAGCTCCAGTTGGGTAGGGTTTGTTATGTATTCGCCCTCATCATTTCTTCCTAGTGAGTACACATTTGCAAACTTGTTGGTCATATGAACATGCATTTGCAATCCTGATGACATCCATCCAGATGTTGAATCTGTAGATCTCATGTGGGTGTAATCTGCCATTTGATCCAGGATTGACTACTGTTTTGGTGTAGGCTACTTTTACAGTGATGTTATGGAATCCTTTTTGCTTTCCTCAACTGTGTATTCCATCTTATTGGGTGACTATTAAATTTTAGGTCGTTGTGTTACAGGTTTTGGCTTATGCACAACAATCAAGAGAAAGTTCCAGGTATGAGCAGGCAACACTTAATGAGAGGATCAAAGAGTACAAAAGGCAGGTTGATCGAGAAAGTAGGCAGTCCTTGATTCTTTCTCATATTTCTCCCAATGGAGATGCGAGGAAGCCATTCCCCAGAAGTTCTCATAAAGAGATAAAGGCGGTGATGCAGTCTGCTGCAGAAGGAAGGGTATTCAATATGATCTTCTTGTCCTCTCTGTCTATTGTTTGACTTTCATTCTTTCCTTTTTCTTTCTTTCTTTGTAGCATTCAATTTTATTCCTTTTGAACTAGTTTTGATTTTCATCGATAGCTAAGATTTCAATAGTTTAGGTGTTGAATGTAACAATTCCTACACCTACTCCACCTGCCCCATATAGTTAGTGATTTAGTTTAGTGCTCCATTTAGTTTAGTGAGTGCTCCATTTAGTTTAGTGCTCCATTTAGTTCTTATTGCTCAATTAATTATGGCTCCATTGTATCCCATTTCTCTCTATAAAAGAGAGCTCTTGTAAACACATTGTATATTGGAATCAATCAATAATACATACATAATTGATTCTCTCTCTCTTTTCCTATACATTAAATTTTCTACATGGTATCAGAGCCTGGTTCAATATAAGCTGCTTTTCTACTGACACTTTTTCTTTACATTGTTCACAAGTGAACTTTGTCTCTGGATCTTCAATCTTTTCCACCTTGGTGAAAGATTCCAATGCACTAGGAAGAGTACCCACATTCTCAATCTCCAAACTTAGGTCAATCAAGGGCTCATAGGTGTCAGAAGAGTGACCACAATTGCAGCATTGAAGTTTGCTAATCAGACGGCCACCAAAAACTTGCTTGACCAAGCTCTCATCAGCTGAAGGCAAAGAAGTATCCTTTGTCTGTGAATAAATACAACAAATTGCCAAGTCTATCCAACAAGCATTGCAGGAACTCATGTGCATCTTCCTGCTGGAATCTCCGAAAGTTGGATGAAATATGGTTCAAATTGTCAACAAGCTTCCAAGGGGAGACAACCCTATCCATCGAAGCTATGGAGTATTCAATGTGGTCACGAAGAGTGCAAATTACACAGAACCCTTCATTATCACGGTCCGATTGGCCTTCGGTAGAAGACACCAAGCCCTCTAGCTTGATTGTGCGATTCAATGCCTTTGCAGGAAGAAACTGTAGCCAAGGTTTCTGATTCGGTCTCTCCGGATTGGTCAAGTGAAGCTAAGCCGGCTATGGTGGGTGCAGGGCTTGCAAATCTAGGCAACACTTGTTTTCTTAATGCAATCTTACAATGTTTTACGCACATAGTGCCACTCGTTCAGGGTCTTAGGTCGTACAATCACCTGATACCAGATGATTCCTTGGGATGGAATAAGTCACCGTTGGAGGCTCTTCTGCATATATATCTGGGCTAGGAGATCTCGGGGGAGTTGAAGGAATGATATTGACATTCTTTGCAACTTTATTGAACTCCCGATTGGAATTATTATCTCTAAGAGCAGATGGAGAGAATTTTCTCTCGACTTTAGATGCCGTTTCACTTGAAGAATTACTCATCACCAGTGGCACTGGAGTAAATAACCTGTGAGAATCATCTTTAGCCTCATCAACTTCAACACTATTGTGTATACGTTTATTAAAAGAATCTACAGAAATTCCAACAGCAACTTCTCCAGCTTCATTGACTTCACCACTACAATTATCTGCCACATTAGGGGAAGAAGTACCAATGCGATCAACGTTATCTAAAACAGACTGGGGTGAATTGCTGAATAGATTTGGATCGATGGATGACTTTTCTGTCTCCATGAAACTTGAAAACCATGGAGTGCCCTCCTTTGCATAGAATAGAATGTAGGCTTCTTGAGAAAGCACAAAATCTTCTCGAACCCTAGTAACCTTTGAGTCATCCAACCTGTACCATGCATCTGGGGCAGAACGAATGAAGCAATAGTAATGACCCGAAGTGGATGAGAATCCGATATGCACAACAACTGCATACAGATTGTACTTCAATTCCACATCATTATTCTGATCGCCACCAGTGTATGGCAGCAAGTCTAGCTCTAGCGGGAACTCATGTGCATCTTCCTGCTGGAATCTCCGAAAGTTGGATGAAATATAGTTCAAATTGTCAACAAGCTTCCAAGGGGAGACAACCCTATCCATCGAAGCTATGGAGTATTCAATGTGGTCACGAAGAGTGCAAATTACACAGAACCCTTCATTATCACGGTCACAAGGCCTCGGGTGATTGTATGACCTAAGACCCTGAACGAGTGGCACTATGTGCGTAAAACATTGTAAGATTGCATTAAGAAAACAAGTGTTGCCTAGATTTGCAAGCCCTGCACCCACCATAGCCGGCTTAGCTTCACTTGACCAATCCGCCCGACTCGAATCCCGATGATCACTCTGATTCGGCTTTGTTTGGTGGTGTTGATTCTCAAAAGAACGAAGAAAACGATGCATTCAATTCTTCGCACTGGTCGTCCATGGGGTGGGACTCCCGGGGAGGCACCAAGACCTCGGCCTCGGCCTCGGGTCGGTCCGACATGACCCAGTAAACTGTTTTCTACAACGGTCCGACATGACCCAGTAAACTGTTTTCTACAACGGTCCGGCATGACCCCGTAAACTGTTTTCTACAACGGTCCGACATGACCCCATAAACTGTTTTCTACATCGGTCCGATATGACCCCATAAACTACTTCTACAACGGTCTGACACGACCATACAGTGTCTCCTATCTCCTTTTATTTGTCAGATTATTTTTCTTGTTTTGTTACTCTCTCCAAACTCAAGTTGGTTAGTTCCTAACCCCCTTGAGTTTGATGGGGGCTGTTGAATGTAACAATTCCTACACCTACTCCACCTGCCCCATATAGTTAGTGATTTAGTTTAGTGCTCCATTTAGTTTAGTGAGTGCTCCATTTAGTTTAGTGCTCCATTTAGTTTAGTGAGTGCTCCATTTAGTTCTTATTGCTCAATTAATTATGGCTCCATTGTATCCCATTTCTCTCTATAAAAGAGAGCTCTTGTAAACACATTGTATATTGGAATCAATCAATAATACATACATAATTGATTCTCTCTCTCTTTTCCTATACATTAAATTTTCTACATGGTATCAGAGCCTGGTTCAATATAAGCTGCTTTTCTACTGACACTTTTTCTTTACATTGTTCACAAGTGAACTTTGTCTCTGGATCTTCAATCTTTTCCACCTTGGTGAAAGATTCCAATGCACTTGGAAGAGTACCCACATTCTCAATCTCCAAACTTAGGTCAATCAAGGGCTCATAGGTGTCAGAAGAGTGACCACAATTGCAGCATTGAAGTTTGCTAATCAGACGGCCACCAAAAACTTGCTTGACCAAGCTCTCATCAGCTGAAGGCAAAGAAGTATCCTTTGTCTGTGAATAAATACAACAGCTGTCAAGTCTATCCAACAAGCATTGCAGGAACTCATGTGCATCTTCCTGCTGGAATCTCCGAAAGTTGGATGAAATATGGTTCAAATTGTCAACAAGCTTCCAAGGGGAGACAACCCTATCCATCGAAGCTATGGAGTATTCAATGTGGTCACGAAGAGTGCAAATTACACAGAACCCTTCATTATCACGGTCCGATTGGCCTTCGGTAGAAGACACCAAGCCCTCTAGCTTGGATTGGTCTGATTCAATGCCCTTGCAGGAAGAAACTGTAGCCAAGGTTTCTGATTCGGTCTCTCCGGATTGGTCAAGTGAAGCTAAGCCGGCTATGGTGGGTGCAGGGCTTGCAAATCTAGGCAACACTTGTTTTCTTAATGCAATCTTACAATGTTTTACGCACATAGTGCCACTCGTTCAGGGTCTTAGGTCATACAATCACCCGAGGCCTTGTGACCGTGATAATGAAGGGTTCTGTGTAATTTGCACTCTTCGTGACCACATTGAATACTCCATAGCTTCGATGGATAGGGTTGTCTCCCCTTGGAAGCTTGTTGACAATTTGAACTATATTTCATCCAACTTTCGGAGATTCCAGCAGGAAGATGCACATGAGTTCCTGCAATGCTTGTTGGATAGACTTGACAGCTGTCGTCCATGGGGTGGGACTCCCGGGGAGGCACCAAGACCTCGGCCTCGGCCTCGGGTCGCTCCGACATGACCCAGTAAACTGTTTTCTACAACGGTCCGACATGATCCAAGAACTGCTTTTCTACAACGGTCCGACATGACCCAAAGAACTGTTTTCTAGCGGTCCGGCATGACCTCAGAATGCTTTTCTAACGGTCCGACATGACCCCATAAACTGTTTTCTACATCGGTCCGATATGACCCCATAAACTATCTTCTACAACGGTCTGACACGACCATACAGTGTCTCCTATCTCCTTTTATTTGTCAGATTATTTTTCCTGTTTTGTTACTCTCTCCAAACTCAAGTTGGTTAGTTCCTAACCCCCTTGAGTTTGAGGGGGGCTGTTGAATGTAACAATTCCTACACCTACTCCACCTGCCCCATATAGTTAGTGATTTAGTTTAGTGCTCCATTTAGTTTAGTGAGTGCTCCATTTAGTTTAGTACTCCATTTAGTTCTTATTGCTCAATTAATTATGGCTCCATTGTATCCTATTTCTCTCTATAAAAGAGAGCTCTTGTAAACACATTGTACATTGGAATCAATCAATAATACATACATAATTGATTCTCTCTCTCTTTTCCTATACATTAAATTTTCTACATTAGGTTCAAACCATCAAACAAGGATACCTCTCAAAACGTTCCTCCAATTTGAGGGGTGACTGGAAGAGAAGATTTTTTGTTCTTGATAATCGAGGCATGCTATACTACTATCGCAAACAATGGAGCAGGCCCTTTGTAAGTCATGAAAGATAACATTGAATGTTTTGTGCTTAAATGCTTTTTCTTGTCACGACCAGTGCTTATTAAATCTTCAGTTTATTGCTTCAGGGAGGTGGGAGTCAACTTCCTGCACACAGGAACAATGCCTCTGAAGCTGGTTCTGGGTTGCTGAGTCGGTGGCTGTCGTCTCATTACCACGGTGGTGTACATGATGAAAAAGCTGTCGCACGTCACACTGTGAACCTGCTGACATCAACAATTAAGGTTGATGCAGATCAGTCAGATTTGAGGTTCTGCTTCAGGATAATTTCACCAACAAAGAACTATACTTTGCAGGTATATTGTCGAAGGTCAGCTTTACATATAAATGTTGGTTCTTGTTATGCTAGGATAACTTATTTTGGTTTTGATGTTCTCATTGAATAAGTTGGTGCATTGTTAAATATTTGTTAGCATAGGCTTAGTAATGTACAGCAATTGCTTGGCAATATAGGCAGAGAGTGCACTGGAACAAATGGACTGGATCGAAAAAATAACTGGAGTGATTGCTTCATTGTTGAGTTCCCAGGCACCTGAGAGGGTAAAATGCTAAGAATATTTAGTTTACCATGTGGCCGTTGATTTTTATCATTATTTTTCATAATTATGTTTCAAATATCTTTCAGCATTTGACTGCTAGTCCGACGGTAACTGGTTGTCATGGATCTCTCAGCTATAGTAGTTCCATTGGAAGTTCCTCTGATTTTGGTCAAAGGGCAATTGGACAACATCTGGCTGATGACCTAAGCTCTAGGAATTTGGTTCGTGCATCTAGAAGTTTACAACAGCTACCATACAGTGAAAAAAGTGAGAAGTCACTTGATGCTTTAAAAAGAGTGCTTGGAAATGATAAATGTGCTGATTGTGGTGCACCCGAACCAGAGTGGGCTTCTTTAAACCTTGGCGTGATTATCTGCATTGAATGTTCCGGTGTTCATCGTAACCTTGGGGTGCATATATCTAAAGTAAGTTTTTAGGTTTGATTTGACACTGCAACACTTAGATGTCTATTTTGGTAATTTTAAAAGAACACTTGATGCTATGCACAATAGCATTTCGACTTTTGAGGCCAAAACTTAGAGCATGATCATTTACACAAAGGTCCTAATTCTTGAAACACACTCATACTTTATTGGAGATTTTTTAGAAAGATCTCAGTTAGATATGTTTTTGCATACTCTGAATTAATTTTATGAATCAAATGTAGTCTGGCCTTATTTTAGAAACTAAAAGGAGTGAAATGTTCCAATGTCGGGGATTTAACACCATTGAGAAATTGTTTGCCAATTCATGGAAAACAATATGGCGTGTCAGTAATGTCAAATCCTTTAATCTGTAGTAGGACCGTCTTCATCTGGAAAAGAACTTGATACGAGATTTCGTTGCACTGGGGGGGGGGGGGGGGGGGGGGAATCATATAACCGATAGAAATAAAAAAATGGTTTTTACCCTGTGGAAATAGTTTCTTTTACTTTTTTTTTTTTTTTTTAAATTTTTAATTTTTTGATTTTTTCCCCCCACTTTTGTTATATGGTGCTAAACAAGGAAATATTGAATGAATTGATTGTAAATTTTGAGATTTTACTATTTCTTTACCTTCTAGGGAAAATAGAGAAAATGGAATTTCCACAACGGCTACAAATCCTTCTAATATCATTTGAGAATACAAATTTGTGTTGTGCCCAAAAAATGGATTTTGGTTAGAATCATTAGCAGAAAAAAGAAAATGATTCTCATGTCATCCAAACATATTCTGGGATCAAGTCAAATTCCTCCTTTGAGATTTATGCAAACAGTTCTCTTGCATTTTCATTGAGGCAAGTCCAGGTCCAAGTCTTTCTCAGGCTGGTGGAGCCAGAATTTTGTACAGTGGGGTCAAACAAAGAACAAATTATCCTTAAGTTTTTACTTGTATAAAATTTGGGAGTTCATCTTAGTAAGTTATTAATGAAAATTTCAAACAAACTATAAGTTTCACAAAATTTTAGACAACCTCCCCGCCCACACACACGCCAACACACAGCCAGTAATCCCTTGGAGAAAATTCAAGAGTAAATGGATTAAGTTAATAAAAAAAATTAGGGAAAAATAAATACTACTACAAAATTTTTAAACCAAGTTACTTCAATTGGCCACCCTGGTACACTTTACTTAATGTTTGATAGTTTTGCTTGTACTGAAGTTTCAGTAATTACCGGTTGTATTCAACATTGCTGACCAATTATCAGCTTTACCAGTAAAAATTTAATTGACAGCTTAAAGTGAGGATAAAAAAAAAAGAAGAAGCTTAAAACACTTTGTTTAGCTCTGTGTGCAATTCTATTGTGTTCTTACATGTTCTTTTAACAAAACAAGTCCTTAACCTTAAACTAGCAGTCTGATATATATACACGCACACACATATATATGACAATATTTTTTCAATTGAACCTGTTAATGACTCAAGGCAATTGCAAAATAATCTAAGTGTGCAATGTACACCATCCTCATGCACCCTTTTGACATTTATACCTAAATCATGAAAAGGAGAAGCATGCAATCTACAGCTGTTCACTTATAGGGGTCATGTTTAACAGATTGGAGTTACAATTTCAAAATATCGGAGTATCATTGCTTGGCATGCTTGAGCTAAGCATAACTATGGCAGGGAATCTTGTACTGGTTGATTCTAGTTTAAATTTTGAGTTAGGCTACTCCCAATGACATCCTATATGATGAAAGAGTTATGTTGGTATGCCTAGTAGTAGTAGTTCATTTTCCTAGATCATTTATGCAGCCCTTTTTGTTGGCTGTGAATGCAGGTAAGGTCGTTAGCACTTGATGTTAAAGTGTGGGAACCTTCTGTAATCAATTTGTTTCAGGCACTGGGTAATACCTTTGTGAACTCAATATGGGAGGGGTTGTTACCTGCACAAAGAACTTTTCAGGCTGATGAAATACCTATCAAGTAAGAATTTGAAGTATAGTTGAAATGTTTAGGATTGTATTTCAACAAATGTGTTACTCTTGTGATGCAGGTTTTTTGAGTATGATAAAAAACAGTTTTTTAGCAAGCCCAGCCATGATGCTCATATTTCAATAAAGGAGAAGTTCATTAATGCAAAGGTAATTACTGTCCTTTCTAGTTTTCTTCTTTTTATGAAAATATTTGCCTAACTGGGTATATTCTTTTTCACCTTCTTACTTATGGAGCCAGTATGGTACAAATGTTATCAGGGAAATGAGCTGTTCATTCATTTATGATGGATCCTTTTGAAAGAGATGTGATCCTTGAAACAAAGCAATGTGTCCTCTAATTGAACAAAACCTTCTGTTAGTGATAATGGTGATAAAGCTTAGATTGATTGACTTGAGAATTTTGATGGGTTTTTTATGCACTAACTGACAGCCACTCAAATTAGAGGTTACTCATTAGATTCTGAGATACCTATATATGATTATAATTGATGAAATAGACTCTTTTAGAGGAGAGAGTTATTTCGAATTAGCATCCCTCCTGCCTAGGATGTCATGTTTAATGGCAATTAAATCACGTGTAGACGAATGTTGTTAATGGTTCATGGAGCCTTTGAGTTGCTTTAGCTTAAGTCACATCTGCAATGGGGTTGAAGGTATGGTGACGCGGAACTTACGTGGTATAAGAGCAAAAATCAATCCACCGTTTCTATTCAAACAACATGGTTGCCTGATGTAGAAAAAGATTTTAGAATTTTTATATTTATATTTTTATTATTTTTGAATTAGATTTTGACTAGGGTTTTGTTAAATAGTGTAGAATTTTTAGTTTCCTATTTTCTTAGATTTTTAGTTTGTATTGATTTAAGTTTCTTAGTTTATTTTAAATTAGTTATTCTATAGGTATTAAGCCTATGAGCATGAAGGAACTTAATCCTTCAATTACTTTCAGAGCATTTCTCGTATTTTCCTAGTGGATTCAAGGTTGTTCTTGTGGATTCAAGAATACTAGAATGATATCTAGTCTCCGCTTCGCCTACAAGAACGATATCTAATCCCGTTCGCTTTACTAGAACGATATCTAGTCTCTTCTACTAATTGGTATCAGCGTGAGGTTTCTCCTTGACTCAAGTCAATAGTCATTAGTTGTAATCAAGGTCAACCAAACCTCGTGGACCAACCCAAACAACTGTTTGTAGCCATGGCTATGTTCAAGCAATCGCAACTGTATGTGCAGAACATTCATTTACACCAAAATTTTAGATATTATGAAAATTTGTCTAAATTTAGTGATTGTGAATATTTTGAAGATATTGTAGATTGGTAACTAGGTGTAGAAGATTTTTTGAAGATCTGAAAATTTCAAATGAAGAAAAGTGAAGGTATGTGTTATTAAAGCTTATAGGTCTTGTGCTATTGTGAATTTGTGATGGTAGATTTACAATCATCAAGACAGCAGCTAGGCAAGGCACGTATTCGTTTATGGTCAGGAATGAGAAGACATAAATTGACACAGCAGTAATGAAGGAACTATATAACTTCCTAGTAGACAAATCGGGACTAGATATCATTCTAGACTAGTAGATGTGATTTTGTGAATCCACATGAACAACTTTGAATCCACAAGGAAAATAAGAGAAGCTTTCTGAAAGTATTATTGATTGAATGATTAAGTTCCTTCATGCCCATAGGCTTACACATGTTACGACGTAACAAACAAAAATAAGAAGACAAAACAAGCAATCACACAAGAACACGAGCCTATATGTGGTTCGACTGTAAGCCTACATCTACGGGTGGAAAAACAGCAGAGGGTTTCAGTATCAAAAGAAGGAGAAAATACAAGCTGCGGCTGTCTCTCACCAGAGCTGTTTGTAACAATTGATTTCTCTAATCTCATAACCCCAAACCTCAAAATTAACCCATAATCTATACCAGAATCTGCATACAAGAACTGGGTCAAACCAAGTAGCTAGGGGCTCCGCCCCAGACCCCCTATTAGTCGGGTCGAGCAGGCTGCAAACAGGGTTATAAGCACAAACTGGATAGAATGCGAAACATCCCCAACACATATATTTATAATAAATCAATCCTAATACTTGTAGAATAAGTAATCTTAAATAAACTAGGAAACTTTTTTGTTTGGTAGGTAAGCGAAGCAATATCCAAGCCAAAGGTTTGGCAAGACCTAAACAGCTAGTCTAAAAGATTATATTGATAATACAATGGCTAAGCGAAACTAACATGCCCCAAGGCAACAAGTTTTAAACAGCCAAAACAGGGGAGGTGGCATGGACCAACCAGCACCCAAAAACAAAATTGCAGCTTCACATCCCCGGAGTCATCCCAAGCAGCACCTTGTGTTGAGACTCATCTCCAAACAAGTACCGGGCCAAGAAAAACAGCTGAAAATTGGCCAAAATCCTAGTCAAAATCTAATTCCAAATTAATAAAAATATAACTATAAAATTTCTAAAACCTTGTTCTACATCATTCTCTTCTTAAAGAAAACTCGTCCTTGAGTTTCCGTAGTTTGAAACAACATCATATGCTTTAGCTTGTCCACATCCGTCTTGTACTTGATTGATATTTTTGGTACTTGATTAGTCACCCTGCAAATAATAACACATGAACAACTGCTCCATTAATCTTGGTGTCCAAACCAACACAACAAGCAGGATCCTCTTTTGAAAGCAATTCAAAGCATTGAAAAATTGTCCTCTAAGATCTTTAGAAACTGGTGATTGCTAATGACATCATAGGTACAAGGACATTCTAGTCTTGAAATTGGACAATTTACTCCATTGAGGAATGTTTACTTTCTATGACTTTTGCAATAATGTCTTGTTTGTCTTGAATTTCTTCATAGTATACTTTCAAGAATTTTTCTTCAATTATTTCTTGGACATGAGGCAATATAGATTTGTCTTCAAACTTAAACTGTTGAGGATTTCTTTGGCATGAATATTCATGTTTTCATGTTTTGGCTTGTATTTTTCCTCTAATAATTGCTCATAATTTCATGGAATTTTTTTTCTATTATACATCTTATTTTTGACAATGAATGAATACAGGCATTGCCTATCTAGAATATCTTCAAAATATCCACAACCACTACTAAATTTAGATAATTTTTCATAATATCTAAAATTTTGGTGTGAATGAAGGTGCACATACGGTTGCAATTACTTGAACATAGCCATGGTTACAAAATATTCCTCAGTGGTCCATGAGGTTTGGTTGACCTTGATTACAACCAACAGCCATTGAAATCGAGTCAAGGACAGATCTCGGTCTGATGCATTAGTAGAAGGGACTAGATATCATTTTAGTAAATGAAACGAGGACTAGATATCATTCTAGTAGATGTGATTTCTTGAATCCACAACAACATTGAATCTCGACAAGGAAAATAAGAAAAACTCTCTGAAAGTATTATTGATTGAATGATTTGAGTTCCTTCATGCCCATAGGGTTACATGTATTTATGTATTCATAATAAATTAAACCTAACTCTTTTGAGCAAGTAATCTAAAATAAACTAGAAAACTTAAATCAATACAAACGAACACAGACTTCACAAGCAATGCGTAACACGTTGGAATTATTTAGCTACTATGTTTACAGGAAACTAAAAATCATAGACTATTTAACAAAATCCTAGTCAATATCTAAATCCAAAATAATAAAAATAAAAATATAAAAATTCTAAAAGCTTATTCTACATCATTGCATTCTTAAAACAACCACGTCCGTTCGAACCATCATCACCAACCATTGTCCAAATTAGTCATTGATCATGACCCCCAACTATCGCATCACCTCGCTGTTGAAACCCACCATCTCTGCCAAAATTATCGCAGCCTTTGTTTGACAACCAGCACTGAGAACACATCTGTGCAAAAATCAAAATCACCTTTCTGCCTCCCCTTGAACCATGTTTACCACTATTTGTACTCAAATTTGATATCAGAACATACTCTGATGTAAGGCCTCATGGCACAGATACAATCAACTTTGCATAAATTGTTTGCCCATGTTTTAGAAGATGATTCACAAATTCATCAAAAGGACCAAGCAACTCCACTCTATGAGGATAGTGCTGCTATTTTATAAGTAAATTCAGAAAGTGTTAAGTCCAAGAACTCGAAGTCGAAGTTGAAGAGAGAAAATCTCACGGGCAACATGGTTTTATCAAAAGAAGAGCTCCATATTGACCTGCCACGAATTGATTCTTCGTTCAAGTTAGCTAGGATTGATTTTATTGGTGTTACAGTTTTTTTTTCCGTGATTAATTCATATTTGGTGGGCCTCGTCAACAACCTAATCACTGGGATTCCTTAGATTAAAACAAAGATCGAGCAATTCTCATACTTCCAAGTATTTGATTTGCTTGTATGGAAGAGTTGAATATTTCAAAGCGAACTCGAAGCCGAGCTAATTTTCTCAGTCAGGAAGAATGATGCGGAATGTGATTGGTCTAAGTTGTCTTGGATATTTTGTAATTTTATGTTTTTATATTTATATTTATGTTTTTTTATTTTTTGTTTATAGTTAATTAGGATATTATATTAGTAATATTAGGTTTCTTATTTTATTAGGATGAAGTTTTCTAATAATAATAGGATTTGGTTTCCTATTTTATTAGGATTAGTTTCTTCTCTCTCTCTCTCTCTCTACTACTTATTACATCACACAGTCAAGGAGTTTGAACTGTGATATGGGGTCATCGATTAACACCACTTAATCACCCTATCACTGAAGAGTATGATCCTTACAATATAGGCAATTGCACTTTCATTTTTTTCTTTTATCACCAACAAGCAAGAAAAGCTTTGGGTGGGTACAATTTACTCTTACATAATTATGAAATTTTGGTCAGTCAAAACATGATGCATCTATTCATACTAATTCATACACAGTTACATACATATATAGGCCTCATACATTTATGCGTGCAAAGGTGTATAATTTTTACGTTGTGTGTAAACATACGTGTTTATGTGCTTTACTTCTGCAGACTTAGTTGGATTGTTTTTATTACTTTATTGCGTAATTTTTTTTTTTGATAAATAAGCAAATTTTATTAAGAAAGCATCAAGACAATGCAACCAATACAAGAAAAGCTCCCAAAAACGGAACCAAAAAACAAGGACTAACCAATCACCTCATCAAGAAAGTCTAAAAACGTAAATAAATCCGGATCTACCCTACCCTCCAACCAATTATACAAAACTAGAGAAAGACGACTTTGTAACCAAGAAACACTATGAGAAACCGCTAAGAAGGTACGTCGATTCCGTTCCAATGGTTGACACTGATTTGCAGCCCTTAGTTGATTTGGTTACTGGTTTGAAACAAAAACAAAGGTTTGAGGATTCTGGGGGATTTTCGGGGGAGGACATCCCTTCGGTAGAAGTTGTGTCCCATTGGGTGTTGGATCGAATTAGTGAAGTTAGTCGTTGTTTGGGCTTGTCTTTTGAGGGCCACGAAGATGAGGCAATGCGACTTTTTGCTGCAGTGGAGGCTTCATGGAGGCTAGGGACTCCCAGTTCAGGGGTGTCTCGGTCTTTGGTGACCCCTTCTAAAGGACATCGGGAGCTCAAGAATTTGGAATGTTCTGTGAATTATGATCATGGGGTGCGGACTGTAGGTCGGGGTGGAAGGCAAGATCGGAGGGGCCTCCTCCTCCCTCACCACTACCCTCTTATCCCAACAGAGAAGAACCCCCCCTGCCGTGTCTAACGAGGGCAAAAAGGTCCACTTCACAAACCTCCCCCCCCCCTCCCTCCCCCCCCCCCCCCACACCTCACGAATCAGCTCTACTTCCACCTCTTCTATCTTCGTCTCTCGTAAACATACAGGGTATGTTTGGTTTGTGTTTGAGAGATGTGTTTTAGAGATAAAAAGTACGAAAACATGTTTGGTTTGGTTTTTTTCAAAAGATGTTTTGAAAAATGATTTTGAGAGAGATTTTGGAAAAAGTGATTGATTTGATATGTGTGAGAGAGAGATTTGTTTGGAAAACTTGTTTGGTTTACAAGTTTTGGAAATTTTTTTTGGAAAAATTTGTTTGGTTTGATTACTTTTGAAAACTTATTTGTAGAGAAAATTTTCCAAATTTTTTTCAGAAAATCAAACCAAACGAACCCACGATGTCCGGTTTGGCACTCCGTAATACCGCCTTCACCGCCACCCTCTTATCCCTAAGTTGTCTTGGATATTTTGTAATTTTATGTTTTTATATTTATATTTATGTTTATTTATTTTTTATTTATAGTTAATTAGGATATTATATTAGTAATATTAGGTTTCTTATTTTATTAGGATGAAGTTTTCTAATAATAATAGGATTTGGTTTCCTATTTTATTAGGATTAGTTTCTTCTCTCTCTCTCTCTCTCTCTACTACTTATTACATCACACAGTCAAGGAGTTTGAATTGTGATATGGGGTCATCGATTAACACCACTTAATCACCCTATCACTGAAGAGTATGATCCTTACAATATAGGCAATTGCACTTTCATTTTTTTCTTTTATCACCAAGCAAGAAAAGCTTTGGGTGGGTACAATTTACTCTTACATAATTATGAAATTTTGGTCAGTCAAAACATGATGCATCTATTCATACTAATTCATACACAGTTACATACATATATAGGCCTCATACATTTATGCGTGCAAAGGTGTATAATTTTTACATTGTGTGTAAACATACGTGTTACTTGTCTGAATATAAGTTTGATCAATGTGGACCTTAAACGAAGTGTTTTTTTCCTCACTGCAGTATGCAGAAAAACGTTTTGTTCACAGAGGAGAGGACAATCAGCACCTTCTTTCAGTGGCACAACAATTGTGGGGAAGTGTCCATGCTAATGACAAGAAAGCAGCTTATCGCCTTATTGTGACTTATGAAGCAGATGTTAATGCCATCCATGGGCAAGCTTCATCTGGTACATCATTAAATTTGTCCAAAGCAATGCAATGTCAAGCGCAGGGAGAAAGTCCTGATGTCTACTTCGACTGCTTAACTGATTTAACGGATTCCTCGAGCTCTTTTTCTTCAGTTAGAGAAAGCGAAGATGAGTTCATAGCTGAATTTCTTGATGATGAATTTCTTGACGGCTGTTCCCTACTTCACCTTGCCTGCCAAGCCGCTGATATTGGCATGGTAGAGTTGCTCCTACAGCATGGTGCAAATGTAAATGCTTCTGATTCAAGAGGGCAGACACCACTGCATCATAGTATTATCAGAGGAAGAATTGCAATTGCAAAACTTCTTCTTACTAGGTGATTCTTTGTCTTTAACATCTCCTTAACTTTAGTACCTTTTTTTCTTTCCCTGGTTGTGATTCCATTTCATGGTAGTACATTTCCTGTCATTTGGTATATCGCAAGTTTTTTTGTTCTCCTTTATGTGTTTTGTTTTGTTTTTTTTTTCTCTTTCTCATTCAATATGATACATATTAGACCACTTGTTCCATGAGAATGTTTTTGGCCTTTAGTGACATGGGAGAAATTTCGTACTTATTCATTGGTGGTTAGGTTATCTTACTAATCATCCCCCAATGTCTGCAATCAGCTTTATTTGTTTAAACATGGTAAATTTGCTGTGTTTGCTAACATTTATTTTATTTTTATTTTTTCCTGCTATCATGAAGATCCTTGAGGTATGATATTGTCCCTACTTGTTCACTTGTGATAATCTAGATTGCAATTTTGTACTTTGTTTTGCCTTTTAATGTAATAGTGTGGTTTTAGATTGTTTGTTAGTTGGGGGCATTGGGAGCCAAAGCTGTGAATTTTTTTCGGTGTTGACAAACTTCTGTAACTTTATAGATGTGGGTCTTTTGTTTTCAGTCTCTGACATGCATCTGTGTGGACTTAAATATGACAAATACCATAAAAGTAGGTTTCTACCTATTATATATGTGGAAAACCAGGAAATGCCCAGTTAAAAGAAAAAGAGAAAATAACCAAAATGAGAATTTGGTTGTTGCATAGCTTACCTAATGCACTGAATGAAACTTCTGATGTTTGACACACTAAACTTCACAAATGAAAGAAAACAAATATATAATCAATCTATATTCATTGATTAATATAGGAGAGTTTTAAGATATTGCCTTTGATCTTTCCCAAAAGCCAATGCCTACAAGAAAGACCCTGCTAAGTAGCATTATTCTTATTTGGGTTCATACTCCATTTTCTGAATGCTCCTTTAAATTTAGATGCAGGGATGTAAACAAAAAGGAGTCGCAGAATGTTAACTTAAAAAAAATTTGCAGTACTTGTTTGTTGTGGTAAAGCTACTCATACATGGAAGTAGATAGGTAGTTTCTTTTCAATAAACCCCAAGGGTTCAATCCAAGTGGTTAACCTAACCATGTGCACAGACTCTGCTCTTCAGCAAGTAAATATACCAAAATATCTTTGTACACATTGCAAACCTTTTCTTATTCTATTTGTTTTGTTCAGACAACTTTTCTGATATTTGAGTAAAACTTCAAATGGTTTCAGTTGCCGGAGTGGAAAAAACAGGCTTGAAATCAATTCTGATCCCAGTACTTTGTACCAACTTTGATTAGATCAGTTATTTTGAAACTATGTCGTGGTTACTAACCCAAATCATCTTTGCTTACTATGATTTATCTCATTGCATTATGTTAATGACTACTACCCTGGTTACTAATGTGGTGCAGGGGAGCTGATCCACATGCTTGTGACAGCGAAGGTAAAACACCTCTTCAGCTTGTCACAGAAACTTGTGACGATATTGAAATCCTTGCTCTCTTGAAAAATCCGAACAGATAGCATTGTGTAGATATTGATCACTTTAAGGCTGCCCATTTAGAAGTCTTGGAATGGCATGGAGGATTTTGACCATTTGAAGTCTCGGAAAGGAAAGAAATGATTTTTGTATCAAAATGAAACCCCACTAGACAGGAATGGCCAATTTTAGTTGGGGATTCAGAGGAGTTGGGCTACTTCGCAATGTGGGGGTGATGTGCATATTCCGATTTCAAACACCCACAATTTACCTCTGGATTGAGAGCTTTGGCAGGCTGTGTTGTAATAATATGTAATATATTTATATATTACATTTGATTTATTCTTTTACTGGTGAGGGTATTTGGGAGGTGTCGTAAAATTAAATGGTTAATTCTATGATTGTACATACAGGTCTTCTGCTGTTTAAATCTGAGAGGGAAAAGCTTCATTTGGGTCATGATTCTATGTATAATGAAGCTGAAATGTTTTCTAAAATTTAATTATAATCAGCTCAAAAGGCACAAGGTTTGACAACCATTTTGATTATTCTGAAGATATCACTGCACCGATAGATTTACCTGGATTTTTTTTTTTGTTTTTTTGGGGATAAATGATAGATTTACCTGGATTTGTTGGCTTATATATTATTAATGATGAACCAAATATGAATTAATGAAATTTAGGCCAGATCTTAATGTTCCCCAGACGAATTGTAAAGAATAAATACCAAAAGGGGTTAGATTTTATTATTATTATTGTTATTCTCTATTTTTATTTGTAGATGTCGAAGTTGTGACCTGAGCAGGTTAAAATTACAGAAAGAGTCCCTTTGATTGTTTTCAGTAGGGTTAGGTATAGGGTTATCCGAACTGCCAAACACGAACTGATCTGCATACAAATGGGTGATTTTGCGGACACAATGCGAGGTGATGTGGTTTAGAATATGGCATGATTGCGGGTGGATTGTGGGTTTAACTTGCACCTGTAAGAATCCGCCTACACTTAGACATTTTTTTTTTTTTTTTTAAATTTAGACCATTGTTATTTTATTATTGCATTTTGGATTAATGTAAAAGTTAATGAAGAATTATTTTTATGTAAGCTTAGGATTTTGAATGATTTTATTTTAATTGTATTGTTGGGTAGTAGATAGTGAGATTGATGATCTAGTTTAAGATTTTGAAAGATTTGTTTGTGTTAGTTTATGATTTGATTTAAAAGTTTAGAATTTTGAATGATTTGTTTATGTTAGGAATTGATTTTGTTGTGTTTTTAATTTTATAAGTTTTAATTTATTAATTATTAATGTTGGAGCATTTTAAAAAATGGGAGGAAAAAGGCCCAAAATAAATATTTACAAAATGGAAAAAAAAAAAGGCTTCAAAATAATTTTTTTTTTTTAAAAAGTCCAATTCGCAATCCGTCTGCAACCGCTCGCACATCCGCGAATCTTATCCGCACAAACTGCAACTTGCACGGCGGGCAGTTATGGGTTGAATTTTCCTCAAACTGCATGTATACGGGCGGATCCATACTGATCTGCAAACTGTCTAAAATCAACAAATGAACATCCCTAGTTTTCAGACCAAGTGGCAGCAATTTCGTGCACTAGAATTATCTTTTTCTTTTATATTTTTAAGCAGGTTTAAGTTTAGTGACAAATCACAGAAACAGCTGCAATGGTATGCTATTACATGTAAAGCTTGTTTGTACAAAAGTGACATCATGGTTTTAAAAGTTGAACTAGATTGGCCGGTTTGACCGGTTAAACCGTTAATTGGTTGGAATTTCGATCTAGATATACTCTCTAAATCGTTTCAAGCAAAAAATAGGCCTATTTAGAGAGAACCGGAAAGACCGGCGGTTGAACCGCCAAACCGGGGACGGGTCAGGTGAATTGGCCAGGTCGATGAAATAAAAAATTTTAATTTATATATATATATTTTCTAACTATTTTTTTTTATTCTTTCTTTCTTATTTATATATATATATATATATAAAATAGGGTACTTGGTCTATAAATTCACTTTTGGATTTTCTTTGCTAAAAAATACAGGTGCTAAAACAATATGCTCAAAAAGATAAGTTTCTACATAATGACCAAACTATCCTTATGCGTTTCTACCCTTTACGCGCTTTATATCTTGCTTCCAGATCTCTCTCTCTCTTCTCCTCATATCTCAGATCTCTCTAGTTCCTCTTCTTATATTTCTCTCTCTCTCTCTCTCTCTCTTGCTCTTCTCCTCATATCTCAGATCTCTCTAGTTCCTCTCATCATATTTCTTTCTCTCTCTTTTTTCTCAAGTCCCACCGTTCGAAGCCACACCGTCATAGTCCACTCCCCTGTCACCACCTCGTTGGGATTCGTCAATGACGCTAGAGAGTAATCTCAAAGTCTATTAGAGGAAATGCTGATTTGCTCCGAGGAAGAGACGAGGAAGACTAGCTACCTAACAGCCACGACCACTGCCATAAGGCTATTCGAGAAGTCTCTTTCTTTTCATTTCTGAACCACCACCATTGTCATCTCTCACTCTAGCGTCGCTGTAGGATGTTGCTGTCGACGATCAGTGGCAATTTTTTGATGATACTTAAGTAGATTTGAAATTGCGAACAACCACATCCCAGATCGTCTCACTTTAGCTATCTCACTCCTCATTCACTCAATCGCCAGAGCCGTCATCGTGAAGATCTAAATATATATGTATATATCAAATCCACCAACTCTGTATATATATATACGTATATATAAATCAGTGAATGAATTTGTGTATATATATATTATTCCGGCACCAACTTTATATATATGTGTATATATGTATTAGCGTATATATATATACAAATTGAAAACACTTTATAATATATGTTAGGGTATATATTTGGATCTGTGTTTATATATATATTAGTGTATTGTGTACAATGTATATATACGTATATAAGAGCATCTCCAATAGTTCATCAGATTTTTCATCAAATTTGAGTAAAAAAAAGACGATTTTCTCTATTTGATATCGCCTGCTCCAACAGGGAAATTTGGTTTTTCATCAAACTACTGGTTGACCGGGCGGACGACTAGTTGGTCGACCAGTCAAGGGTTCTGATCTTTCTCTCTTTCCCTATTTTTTTTTTACTGATAAAACAAAGAGGTGGTCAACTGGCAGGTCGACCTCCTAGTGTAAAATTTTTATAAAATTTTGCTTGAGCTGGTCATCCGGATGGACGTCCGGTAGGTCCACACTCAACGGCTATGCACAGTAATTTGGTGAAAGGTGCAACACATCTTCAATTTGATGAAACTTTTGCTCCGTTCTCAATTTGATATCAGTTTGGTGAAACCATTAGAGAAAAAAAAAGTGACTTTTTTCATCAAATTCAAATCTGATGCTCAATCTAATGCAACGTTGGAGATGGTCTAAGTGAGTGAATTTGTGTATATATACATATATATATTAGGGTATATATATTCAAATTGAAAACACTTTTTAATATATATTAGGGTATATATATATTTGTGTATGGTCAAAAACACTTTGTAATGTTTAAATTTAAATATTATCAACTCCATAACTATAATATTTATATAAATATTCATTAGATAGATAAAAGATTACAATTGAACTGATTATAAAATTTTAATAGATATTTGTACAGATATGGGAAAAAATATGTAAAATTTGTTCTTTTGTTGATTAGATGATGATGATGAGGAGGAGATGAAAAATTTGCATAGATAAAATTTGGATAGAAAATTTGCACAGAAAAATTTGAACAGATAGAAAATTTACACCGAAAAAATTGAATAGATAGATAAAAAAATTTTGAATAGATAGATCAAAAAATTGAATAGATAGAAAATAATTTGAATAAATAGATATAAATTTGAACAGATAGTCAACAAAAAGTCAAATAGATAAAAAAAAATTCGAGGGATAAAATTGAAAATAAAATGTCCTTCAGAACTTCTTACCAAATTATTTCACAAAGTGTGAATCTCCCACCAACAAAAAAAAAAAAAAAATCCACTGAATCTATTGTTTAGACAATTGCTAGCGGGAATTTTTCACCAATTTTCTCTATTATATATTATATGTAAGAAAATTTTAATTTGAAACTCTTTTTTAAGGGTCTTCTTTTGTGAGGAATTCCATTAAAAGCTTGAAATTATTGTGAAAATTTCAACCTATATATAAGAAAAAAATTCAAGAAATTTAATCAAATTTATTGAAGAGAGATTTAAAATTTTGATATCCCTCCAGAATTTTTACTCTTATTTCAATAAAATTATTTGAATTAAAATAATATGGTGGGAATATTGAATATTTGGTTTCCTCTTTCAAAATTAAAATTAATAGTATTTTAAAATATTATTATATTTTTCAGTAAGAAAAAAAATATTAGGAAAAATATTTAAGATAATTTAATATTTTAGTCTTTTTAATTTATAATTTATTACTTATATTTTTATTGAAACATAATTTTAATGTATTTATGACGTCACGGTTCAATTCCAATTTAATCTGACGATTAAATCAATAACCTGTCCACCCGATCTATTTTTCAATTTGCTCACCGATCCAGTTTTTAAAACATTACGATTCAAACATATAGTAGAAAAACATTTTGAAAATTATTTTTCATTTAAATAAACTTGTTTTTGTTGGTCAAAAAAATGTTTTATGTTGACTTTTGTTTTTCATTGGACATTTTTCAAAAAATATTTGCGTAATGACAATTTATAATAGTCAATTCCGTACGGGAAATTATAAAATATTCCCGAAATACTATCATTATTTATCTTGTTCCCTCATGTCACTCAATCACCCAACATAATACTCTACCTGTTCATTTACTCCACCAATCACAATACTATAGAATACCATATGTCTACGGTCCAAAATTACTAAATAATTAATCCTTTCATTGTCACTAGTCAAAAATTGATATTTTGAAAGGAACAAATCAATATTCACAGAACCAAACACACCTCTAAAATTTTATGGAACAAGATAATTCAAATTCAAAATATAGTTTCAAAATAATTTTTATTTTTACAAATTTTTAGGAAATATTTGAGGGAGAGAGATGAATTTACTTCCGGTTTGAAGACTTTGTGCTAGCAATTACAGGAAAAGTCTACAATGTGCACCTTATAAAAGGGCATATGATATGCACTTATTGTAGGGTTCATAACATGCCACATCATCAAAAATGACCTGCTAAACTGGTCATGTAACAGGTTACAGAAAGAATCATAACTTTTTTTCAAATATCATAACAATATTACAATGAATCATAACAATGTCATAATATTCACTAAAGTGTCATAACAAAGACACTATAAATCATAACAATATAATGACAACTCATAACAAATATAGTTATTTCTAATCAATTATCATAACATTTGAATCATAACATTTTTTATTATGATTCATCAAGACAAATCATAACTTTTGGTAGTAAAATCATAACTTTTACTAAAAAGAATCATAACCACAACTTTTTCTCCACAATCATAATAAGATTAACAAAATGTCATAACTTTTAGTAATGAATCATACACTACAAGAATTTTCACTTTTGACGACTAAATTTTTAGTCACCAAAAGTTTATTTTTAGTCGCCGAAGTGTTTTAGCAACTAAATTATTTGGTCGCAATAGTCGTCCTCAAAGAATTGTCGGTAAAAGTAATTAGCGACTAAAATTATTTCAGTCTTCCATTTGAATTCACCTACAGTAAATGTAAATAGGATTTCGCATTCAAGAATCAATCATGCATGCTTTCTTCGGATGCTTTTGCAAAAGTTAAAAAGAATTCTGGTTTAATGATCATACCTTGTTGTACCAGGAAGAAGGAGATCCACATCCACTTCCTCATCACCAGTAGCCTGGCACCATCGGATCAAGGATCTCCGAAAATGTTCGTCTCTCAATTGCCTTGCCAACATGGTAGGACAGACCAATCGGAGGCCTTGCTGTAATAATTTGTAACAGCATAACACCCAATGAATATACATCAGATTTCACACCCAACAACCCCGTTTGTTGGTGCTCGGGATCGATGTAACAAAATGTCCCAGCCGCTGCGAATGTACAAGAATCCTAGCAACTCCTGCAGCACCAAGCTCAAATCCAATCTCCGCGATTCTACAATGCACGCAGATAACAGCATCCTGTGCTGGAGAATGTCATTGCTCTGAATTCTGTAACAGGTGAAAGAAAGTAAAATCATGAGTAATTCTTACCAGAGAAAAAAACCCATAGAAAAAATGAACTACAAGAATAACTCCTAACACCATACTTCCATTAACATCCAATGGGTAAGTAACACATCAAATCATGTGACTACTTACAGACCAATTGGAGCCAAAGCCAACATAGAACAATGGCACACTGTAGGCCTGAATCTGAAAGGATGGATGGGTCAGAGAGCCCACTCGTGCTGTTTGTCAAAAAAAAAAAAAATTTGACTTAATGGTGGGGCATGTAAATCTCTTCCCATATGATAAGTCCAAAAAGACATTGCGTGGAAGACAATCTTTAGAATGAACAATCATCGTCATTTGGACTATCCACATTAAAGATTTTCATAGTATAATCAGATCAATGCAGGGATCCACCGAACTGCTAACTATTAACAGCTCACTAGTTGACTAAACACAGGTATTCATGCTGTCATGGAAGACTAATCTCTGTATTAAATCAAGAGGCAAAACATATTGATTTGCGTCTGCTTCTCCTAGTTGACTGCTTTTGCTGTGTTACCCAAACTTGGTTGACTGGTCATGGAAGACTAATCTGCGTCTGCTTCTCCTCAACACAGTTTCTGTAGCAGAATTAACATTATCTGGAAGTTTCCTTCTTTCTTCTCTTTCTTTCTTTGCATGTGCTTCCAGAATTGCCTTGATAAACATGATCTAGTGAAGAGCCAGTGTCATGAAGTCCCTCGTTCAGTTGAACTTCAGAAGACCTAAAATCCTTGGCATCCATAGGTCCAGAAGTATCACCTCCTTCTAACCCTCCACGAACACCATTTTCCTTTTGAACTTCTTCCATCAACCCTACAAATGAATCTCTCACTACATTCTCAACAGACCTCCCAATAGCCTCCATTTGAGTACCTCCACTAACTTCAAAACAAGCTTCCAGCTCATTTTTGCTATCACCTTTCATTCGAGCTTCCTCAACATCTCTACTCATCTCCTGCTTTTGGGTTTCTTCAATTACATGAAATGAAGTGTTCTCTTTCAATTGTACTTCAAAGTCAACATCTGAATTCTTGATCTCCCCATCTAAACCCAAATTCAAATCAAAACAATGCTTTCTCTTCTGGGTTCCCACAACAGAAACCCCCTGATCACCCTCTTTTACATGCTCTTCTAAGTCACCATTTGCATCCATATTTAGATCAATACATGCAGTTTTCTTCAAATGTTCTTCACCATTAACATTTAAATCAAACCCATCATTTAAATTAAAACCATCATTCAAATCCAACTCATCATTCAAATTCAACCCATTACCCAAATTCCCATTAACAGGAAGAGTTTCTTTTAAATTATCACCAACACAGCAAAACACAGCATAGCAGAACCAGTCAACCAAGTTTGGGTAACACAGCAAAAGCACTATACTCAGATAGACACAGCATACACCAACCTCTTCCTGATCTGCCTCAGATTAAAAAATAGCAGAACAGACCAGAACAAGACCCAACCAACCAGCCCATCTAGTGATTTGTAATCCCAGCTCTGATTTGTCTCCAATTGAAGGTTAAGTCATCAATTGAGAAGGGAAGGTCCTTGATGGTTGCTTTTAGCCATAGTGCAGCTCTGATTTTAATAGATTCACTCATATCTGAAATATTTGGTTGAGCCTCTTCGAAAATACATTCGTTCCTACACTTCCACAGCGACCAAAGAACAATGAGGGGGATAGCTCTCCAAATTAATCTGTCAAAGTGATTGAAGTTTACAGTCATCCACCATTGGAGAAGGCCATCAACTGAATCTTGAATGCACCAAGAAAGCCCCCATTCGTGAATAATTGAAGACCCGATCTGCCATCAAGAAGGGCGGTGAAGCAAGACATGAGAAGCAGATTCAGAGACAAAGCCACAAAAGGTGCAACTGATGGAAGCAGAAGGATCTAAGATACCAATTCTAAGCAAAAATTCTGCTGACTTAATTTTGTTCTTCCAAGCCAACCAACAGAAAAATGAAACCTTAGGTGGGACAGCTCTATTCCAGATATGATTGCAAATTGGAAGATGAGGACCAAGGATGGAATTGCTGAAAGAGTAGATTGAGGAAGCAGAAAACTCACCAGTTCTTGCTGAAGCACAAGCCCAAAAATAGCAGTCAGCTTTGTGAGGAGACAGAGAAGGGCTGAAGTTAGGGCTTCAAGCAAACTAGTTTCTTCCTCCATTTCCCAAGAGAACATCACTCTTCTACTGGGAAAATTCCAAATGTTTGGGCTGGTTTTCCTTGCAAAATATTGATGAAGAGATCCATCTTTATCAGTTGAGAGATTTAAAAGGAAGGGAAAATCATTCTTAAGGCAAGTGTTGCCACACCATTTGTCATGCCAAAACTTAATTCGCCTTCCCCCCACTTTAATTTCACAATTATCCACATAAAAATTGAAAATATTACTGCAATGATTCCCAATAGATAAGATGTCTTTCCAAACTCTAGAATGTTTGTAAGAGAAATTTACCGGTGGATTCCAACAAGCTTCGTCTATCTTGTATTTGCTACATATAGCCCTCCTCCAAAGAGAGTTAATTTGAGTTCCGAATTTCCACCACCATTTAAGCAATAGACATGCATTTACATCTCTTATTCTTCTAATGCCTGACCCTTGATTAATGCTTTTATGCCTCCCCCATTTCACTAAGTGGACTTTCCTTTTCAAGTCATTTCCACCCCATAAAAAGTGATTCAATCCTCTCAATTTCTCCGCCACACCTTCCGCATCTTAAATAAAGAGAGAAAATAAACCGGTAAACTACATAAGGTGGACTTGATTAGAGTTAATCTACCGCAAAAGACAGAGCTTTCTTTTCAACCCCGAGAGTTTGGATCTAACTTTGTCAAGCACGTGTTTCCATGTAGATTTTATCCGGTTGGCTCCAAGAGGTAGACCTGTGAATTTGAGGTAGGTCAGGACTTGACAGTTGAGGAGCTTTGCAAAGGAGAGCAGAAGTGAATCATCCACACCAACACCACATTCCACACTTTTGTGGTAATTTATTCTAAGACCAGATAAAACTTCGAAGCATCTTAGAACTCTTTTAATAAGCACTATCTGGTCCCAATCTGCTTCAGAAAAGATAATTGAGTCACCCGCAAATTGTAGATGAGATAAAAGAACATCCTTTGACCCAACAAGCACTCCTCTGAGTATGCCAAGATTAATCGCTCTGTTCAAAAGCATGTTAAGACCTTCAAATACAATATTGAACATAAAAGGTGAGAGTAGGTCGCCCTGTCTAAGACCTCTTTGTGGTGAGAATTCGGTAGTTGGTGAACCGTTCACAAGAACGGAGATTCTAACTGAGGAAATACAAGATTTTATCCATCAAATCCATTTATTCCCAAACGCAAAATTGGACAGGAGACAGAATAAAAATTCCCAGTTCACAGAATCAAAGGCTTTTTCGAAGTCCAATTTTAAAATTAGGCCAAGCTTCTTGGACTTTTTCCATCCATCCACCACTTCATTGGCAATGAAAACCCCATCTAGGATGTTCCTCCCACCTATGAATGCAGTTTGTGTTTCACCAATGATGAAGGGTAGAACTGGCTTCAATCTGTGTGTTAATACTTTAGAATTATGAATACACATTATAAATACACATTAGAATTATGAAGAATGTCTTATATTTGGTTTTGGAAACTGTGGCAGAAGTAGCATTTGAATGTGAGTACCAACTACAAGACATCCTTGGGTCAAATTTAAGTCACACCCATAACAAATTAAATATAATATGAGGCTACTTATCATGATCATTCAATTAGGGTGCTCCATTTGTTGATTAAGATATAATCAGATAATCATGGTAGATGATCCATAATTATGATCCCATTGATTAATAATTATATCTTGTACCTGAATTTACATTGTATTGAACTTACGAAGTTTGGGAAAAGCCAAGTCCCGGAAACATGTGATGTGAGGAATAGTCCTAATTTTCACAGACATTTCAATTGATTGAAAACTAGGCGGTCTGAAAAATCATCGACGTCTATAGCGGAATCTTGATTGGATGAACTCCTTTGCGGCGAGACCAAAGATCAAGATTGCACATTGGATGTTGCGTTGAAGAAATCATTACGCTAGTTGAATGTTGAGGCGAAGGCACAATCTTTGTTGATCTAGTAAACTTGTAAGAGACTCCATTTTACCTAAAGACACGAAGAACAATCTAGGGAACACATCGTAAGCCTCGATTTCCAATCCAAATATCCAACCAAAAGAGGCATCTCTGTCATTTCTGTACTATTTCGTAATTGTCACAAAAATATTATGAAGATTTGGGTTGATCTCAAATTGGCACAACATTGAGCCAAATTATGGAGAATTTAGACTTCCACCCAAAAATCATAAAAGCTTTGATTAATCACGTCCTTTGGTCCATCAAACACAACTTTCATCATTGACTTAGACCACTATAACAAAGATTGTAACCGCTACTAGTGTCATGTTATCTTCATGTCGAAAGGATGACGTCACCTATGAATTAGTTTGACACATTTATGAATCTAGCATGTACTGGTATTAGCCCTTGGTTATTTTCTCATAGGCGGTGACAACCTTTTACGGTACTCCTTTTTAAAAATAATAAATTGTATTTTCATTCGTAGATATATATTGTTTCTCACTATACCCACCCTAATGACTACATTATTTGTCTTTTCTTACTTTGGTCCAATTGCTAACTTTTGAGGGAAACTTTGTAATTTTTAAAATTAACTTTCCTACCTTGATCACTTGGAGACCTTTGTTTTCACACTTCAAAATAGATGGTTCATGCTAGGCAGTAAATGGAAGGGTTCTATAATGGAGGGTTGCATGTTGAGGTGGTCTACAGCAGAGGATTTGGTACAAATTTAGGTGAACTTGACCCATGGGGCATTTTCCGTCACAGAACTATAACATTTGTTACAATTTTGACCACATTGAAAAGAATCTAATCAGTGTGTTCGGTTTCAGTTTTTGAATTCACCTTTTGAGAATTGAGTTCTTTGCTTTTGTTTTTTTGTTTTTAGTGAATATTTTCGAAATTTTAAGTAATTTTTTTACTTTTTTAGATACACCTTACTTAGATGTATCTAAACAGTAAAACATTTGTGAAAAAATATTTTAAAAATTAAATATTTAAAAAATTAATAAATATGCAAAAATAGGAGAAATGTATTGACTTTTCTTTTTTTTTTTTTTTTACTAATATTACTTTTTACTAATATGCAAAAAATTAATATTATTACTTTTTACGCATATATTATTTGATTTTGGCTTAATTTTTTGATCAATCTAATTTTTTTTTTAAAATAAAATACACAAAACGCTGAACAAAATAAAGGGTTTTGTATTGAAAGAAGGCCCAAACAACACTGTCCGGTCCATATTGTGGGCTGAAGTTAATCCACCTCCATTACAATCATCATATATTTTGTTTCAAAAAAAAAAATTAAAAACTTCCTAAAAACTCAACCAATGCCTATTTGGGAACCCAAAACCTCCCACCCAAATGGAACCCTTCAGATCAATTGCTATAACACTTGTCCCTCACGTTTCTTTTCTCCCATTCTCTCTTTCTCAGCCTCCTATTCTCTTCCAGCCGTGTACTCCTTCTGCTGGATACCACACAGTTGCTGCTGCCACCACCATTACTAGCCAACACCTTCATGCTTTTGTTGAGACGTATGGTATGTTTTTGTTGATATTGTTTGAGTATAGGGTTTGCTGTTTTTTTTGGTGACTTAGTTGTTTTTGAAGAATTAAATATCATGAAATACTCATGTCTTTGTTCATATTGCATATACAATACCCATTCGAATAAGAAAATTCTGAACTTGAAAATCTTCTACTATCCCTTTCTTACTTTTCTCAATACTAGGTAGGTTAGAGTTTTAAATTTCTATGTCATTGATAAGTGAAAGGAATTTCAGATTGTGCAGTAAAAAAACAGGGGAAAACAGAGAAAAATGGAAAAAAAAAACTCAACAAAAAAACCAGGGAAAAACAGAGGAAACAAAGTAATCTTAATTTCTGCTAGAATAGTCATTGATTATAGTCTTACCCCATATTGTCAAATCTAACATAGTATAACTACAAACTCTCAACTCGCTGGAGTAGTTATTTTTAAAATTTTATTTATGATAGTCATGAATTTGTACAATCCTTGAATTGGAAGAGAATGATTTGGAGTTAAAAAATGAGAGCAACAGAGGACCTCAATAAGCTACATATACCCATCCGAGACTCAAAACAACTTAGCCGCAGCAGTCCCCTAAGCTACCCACAACAATCCCCTAAGCTACATATATTTGGTATGAACGAGCAGCAGCAAAATGGCCCAAAACAGAGAAGAACAACAGCAGCATCTACCCACAGCAACTTAAAGCAGCAGCAGCAACACCACCTGTACTTTAAACATTATTTGACCTGATTTGCTGCAAGTTGCAGATCCTGGATTGAATAAGAACACCCCTTCCAATGAGCATTGATCCAAAATGCCACTCTCACTATAATCAACTACCGAAGTCAACGAGGCAAAATGGGTATCCACTGCGTCCCTCGTTCGTCGTCATGTGATTATGTAAATAGTCCAAGCTTTAACAACTTTTTCTTTTTTTGTGATTTTTTCTGGGTTTCCAATTGTACCATCATGAATTTGTTATACCTAACAAACAAAGTAAGTGATTCCAACTTCCAAATATTTATAAAATGGGACCTATTTAAGCTTCCAAACAATTTGTAAAATGGGACTTTACAGATTAACAAACAAGTCATGGGAACAAGTTAATGCCATGGGATTTTCACTAATTTTCCCTTAAAAAATGGAGAGGGATGGAAAATATCACTTTGAAGATTCATTTCAAAATTGACATTGGAGAATGGAATTTTAAATCCTATTCTTTTCTCTATATTTCCTCCTCATCATTCTCTTTCCCTTTTTTGAGATCAAATTGGCTTTTAGAAAATAGAATTTTGGCATTTGGTGCCACAGAACATAACGTGCTACATTTTAACTCTCACTGTGCTTGTACTTGGATTTTACATTATTAAGTCATCGACCGCTACATTTTAAGGACTAGATGTTCTTCAACACATGAAATTAGAGAAAACATTAGACAAGAGTAACAGTCCCCATCAAGTCATCGGTTGCAACTAGTGTGTGCTTGTATTATTAAGGCCAACTAAATAAAACTAATCAGTACATTGCTTTTATTGTATTCATAGTATATATCTCTCAAATAAGGAAGGGGTTGTATTTATCATTATCTGTCTTTTCGTGTGTACTTTTTCTTGCATTTACTAACTTGATTTTGTCTCATATGATTATTTCACCTTTGCTTATGTAGATAATATACAACTATACACAATGAGCGAAGGAAGCAACACACCTTGCATACACAAACGATTTACACCAGCATTCTTCTTCTACAAGTATTATTTCTTCACACTATTCAATGTATTATTCTAATTACATGTTTTATGTTAGGTTTAAATATTAGCCCTTACTATACATTTGGTTGAACACAGCAAAGATGAAAACAAAAGCATGGAAGAAGCACAAATAACGATTCGACACGGTTTGCACATTGCCTACCTACCACATACCGCTTTGCATATTTTATATTATCTTTGCCTTTTATGTGCTACTTGCATCACTTTTATTTACTTTTATGCAATGTAGATGAAGAAGGACATAGGACATCAATGGAGAACCCGAAGGAAGACAAGGAGTACAAAAAGATGGATAGGTGGATTGTTGATAAGCCAAGTTGGAAGGTCCCCTTCCCACAAAACCAAGAAAGGTGAAATACAAAGAGAACAACAATTCATTGTTTTATTATGACATATTTCACACATTGTAATAACATGTTTTTATTTTCATAGTCTCACAAAAATTGATTCACACACTATTATGAAGTTATTTAAAGTGTCTTTCTTAAATTATTCTAATACCCACTATATTCTTTCTCAGTGGCATTTCCAAACACGAATTGCCTTGAGATCAATTGTTAAAATAATAAGAAGATTGAGCATGGAACAACGTGATGCAGTTAGTAGTAGTGGGTTAGGGGGGCTCTTGAATCTCAGATGTACAAAGCTTGATCATGACCTCTGCGAATGGTTGGTTCAGAAATTTGATCCCAAAACTTGTTCATTGAATGTTCATGGGCGACGACTCCTCCTTACTGAACTAGACGTTCACAAGTTATTGGGCATTCCTGCCGAAGGCAAAACAATAGAACTAAAAAAATCTTCACAAGCATTTCCCAAGCTATTTGAAGAACTTGGAGTTGTCCAAGGAGCTATCAAACTGAATGCTTTGAGAGAGTATTTGACCAAAACAGAGGGAGCTGGAGAGGAATTTACTAGGATATTTGCCCTATACATATTAGGTGCCTTCTTATGCCCAACCACAAAGGATGTTGTTAAACAATCATTCATTCAACTCGTTCAGAATGTGGATGGCATGAAGGATTATAATTGGTCAAAGTTCACTCTTCAATTCTTTGTTCGTGGTTTATGCAAGTACAATTCAAAAAGTCACTCACAACCAAATGGATGCTTATTTCTTATAATGGTATGCTTCTAACCAATTACAAATTGTTTTGTTACAAATACTTGACTTCAATGCCTTTTTCATTACATAGTACATGTTAAATTAATACATTTTTGTGATGCAGTTGTTTTACTTTGATCGTGTTGCTCCTAGTGGTTGTGATGTTGGTCGTGCTCGTTCGATCCCCTCCTTGGTGATTGGGGTGATCACGAAATCAAGGCGAATCTTGAAACTATTCCAAAATTCAGGAGGTTACCATAATGAGAAGGTCATCCTTAGTAACCTTCCTTTTATGTTTGGTTTTTGTTTGTTATTTTTCTTGTTGAAATGGAAAACTAAATTGTTTCGATGTGTCTATAAATAGGTTGATGTTAATTTTGTTGTTGACGACCAAATGCAACCATTTGTGCAAAGCAAGGAAATGAAACATATCAATGATATTCGGATTTCAAAAATTGAGACGTCTGTTTGTGACATGAAAAGTGTTTTGGAAGAACTAGTTGTTATTGTTAAAAGTGCAATAACTAATTCTTCCATGCCGAAGGTCATGGACAAATGTGAGGCTCTGCAAATGTCACAACAACAGGAAGTGGGGCACAACCACTGTACATGTAAAGCTGGCATAGTTGCACCTGGAGTTGTGGTAGTATCTCAGTTGTGCCTATAGATGAACATGTCACCCCTATACTCGTGCCAAAACCTAATGTTGTGGTTGAATCTATGGTTGTACCTCTGCTTGAACATGAGACCAATACACTCCCGCCAAAACCTAATATTGTTGTAGCATTAGAGAACATAGAGGAAAATAGAATTCCGCTCACACCATCCATCTTGAAATTGGATGCCCATCTTCATGAGCAAACCAAACAAGCGAAGAACAAAATGAAGGTAAGATTGAACAACAACCGAAGAAAGAAAATCCCAAAACTCCAACTTATTGATGAATCTAGTTCATCCACTGGTCCATATGGCGGTCCTTGCACTCAACATTCGGATCTTGGTGGACATACTGATACCTTTACAACCATTGCTGGTAAGAAAAGGAAAGCCAATCAGAAAGTACCAACGAAGACAAAGCTTCATTTACATGAATCAGATTCATCTCTCGATACAAAGGAGGATAAGTTTGATCAAGTAAGTCATGTACATAATATATGTGTTATACAATGTTACTATTCCTGTAAATATATTTTAGGATTTTCATTATTTATTGTTCGTTGTAATTTTTTTAGAGTTTGAACTTACTTGAAAACTACTTGGCCTCAATTTTGAAGCATCTCTCATCGCCATCGAGGTTATTACTAATTTCATTACTGTTCTTGATCTACAATCCCCTTATTTTAATGCACTGCAAGAAGTTTGACATTTTATTGTTTATGTGTTCGGTTAAATTCACAAGTCATCTACTACACAAATTGTGAGGCCATGTCCTTTATCTGCTGAGGAACAACTTGTGAAGGCTTATTGTTTCGATAAGGATTTGGAAAGGTGTAATTTTATTGCGTTTGTATGTTCCTCTCCATCACCAATAAGTGCAACTCTTCAATTTGTACATGATGCGTTGAGGATATTGTGGTCATGGAGTTGTTTTACACGCCATTGAATTCGCCACCCGATTCGATTTGTGCTCATTACAACCAAAAACATGGATTTGTGGTTCCGTAAGTGTTCATTTCATGCATCAATATTGCTATGTGATGTCATTTTTAAGGATATAGGTTTGAAATTATTATTTGATGCATGTATTTTAGATTATTAATTTAGTTGTAGCACAATTGACAAATGCACAAAGAAGGCTCTTCCCGGTTAAGTGTCATAGGGCGTGGTACTTTCCCACGTATGTATCGGTAAGTAGTCTATTGTGTCATGTTTATGTTTGGTTATTCATGTATACTTATTGATATATACTTGTGCATTATCAATTGTAGCAACATATTATGAATGGGGCGGACCATGCAAAGCTATGTGACGAATATTTTGGGGAGTCTCGATACACTGAGAAGCTTCATGCTGTCAACAAGTAATGTGTCAAGCATTCTTCCATTTTGGGATTATTATAAATATCCTCCATTTTACAAATTTTTTAATTATTTATTAAGTTTTTTAGGGTATCAACGTCGTCATTATTTTGTAGTTTTTAATTTTTGTAAACTGGTTAGGCAACGTTGCATGACCCTTTTTTTATTATTGTCGCTTAGATATATATTCCGGTGAACGACAATGAAGAACATTGGTTTTGTGTCAACATAGATATGGCACATCGCATGGCTTATATATTTGACTCGAGTCCTAGCCTGACAAATGACAAACGTCGTGAATTAATGGCAAGGAAATTGGTAAGTCGTTTATTAAATTTTTTTTTTTTTTTAAAATAAAAAAAACAATCAGCACAACCTATCTTACAATATTCATGCATAGGTTCAAACAATGCATTTGTTATTGCAACAATATTTTGGAGACCTTTATGTTGCAAATGTGAAGGAGTTTGAATTAGAGAGGTTGAAAGATACTTGCCTCCAACATAAAACCGATAGGTATTCTAAAATTTCTTCATTCGATATTCAATTTTGGCTCTTTTATTAACATTACACACAAGTTTGACATTCATATGTATGTTGTCATGAAGCTATGACTGTGGTATGTTTGTCATGAAGTATATGCAAGGTGTTGTTATGCCGACCGGCGTACACAAGGTGACGGTTCAATGTTAACCACATAATTACACTATTGCAATTACAATGTCATATGATGGTATTGTTGATGTAATGTTGTTGTTTTGTTTCCTTAGTTTGATAAATCGGAAAGGTTTAGGCTACTAGTTGAGGTAGTGAATGATTCATCTAACCGTATCTATATTGAGGTTATGAATAGGCTCGAACAATACAAAGAGAGGTACGTCCCCAAACCATGAACAACTTATGCCCTTCATAAACTCAGCTGATTACTTACTGAATGTAATTTCTTTTGTAACAGGTACTCTAGGCTCCAGAAGGCTAGAAGGAAAAGAAAGTTTGATTGAAATCATGGCTGGTTGCAAAAAGATTGATTTGCCTAACCGTACTTTTGGCACTATGCTTAGTCACAATTATGAACATCTTAGATGGTTAAAGAAACATGGATGACTAAACTAACCTAGTTTGGTAGTGTTTTGTGAACGATTAAAAAGCATATTATTTTTTGGGTTCCAATTTGTATGGAATCTATATTGTTGCTGAAGATTGGGGTGATGAAACAATATATGATATTTAACTGTATCACATTACTCTTGGTTTTTACTTTTACAATCCATCAAAAATTACACACATGTACCCATTAGTTAGTGGGGAAACTGTTTTGAAAACTGGATTACGAGTCCATGCATTGGTACATATATAGTACAACATAATTTTTGTTGCATAATCAGTTCATGTCCAACTAAAATTGTGCCATTAGTGTATACTATCATGTACACATTGCAAATGTTAAGAGTGTAAGAGGACTAGTCCTTGGCAGGGTAACAAAATAACTAATACATTTTCTAAATTTTACATTTAAGAAAACACACATAAAATGAACCAAAAAAAGAAAATTAAATAAAATATATATTGTTCATGCAGAGAAAGTGATAATTCATGTCATCTCCCCACTTAGAAGGCGGGCAAAGGTTGTTCTTTGTAAATTTTAAAAATAGCAAGAACAATGACAGTATTTGCTACAAAAAAGCAACAGATGACCTACATTTCCTTGCTAGTAAGCAACACCTAATGTATCCTTTAACGACTTAGAAAAAAAGAACGTCTAAGAAATCTAACGAACTATATTTGTTAATCACATTCCGCGCATAAATATCATACTACGTTTTGGAATCGATGTATCAACTGTGTAGTCGATTGGTATCCATAAATTTCAGCAAGCTGTACATACATCATTGGCATTTGAAAAAAATAAAATAATTGGACATGGCAATAAAAAATGTTGAAGCATCATACTAAATGATATTGTTGACATAAACCATCCAAATGTTGTCCATCACATAAGCCATCCATGAATTCTAACATTGTTTAAATTTTCTTTTCATAATAAATGGGACAAAAAGTAACACTGTTCGCAAAAGTATGGGATGAACAAAGTACCACCACTGTTTGCACATAAAAGTACCATTGTTTGTAAAAAAAAGTTAACACTTTCTGCACAAAAAAGTAACACTGTATGCAAAAAAAAGGTAACAGTGTCAGCTAAATCATTGGTATTGCAAACTTTGTTCAACCATCATTGTCTGTGTCCATTTGTTGGCTGTCATCATGGTTGGACCCATTAGATTCTTGCTCACTGTCATTAGAACTAGTTCAATTCTCCAAATCTTCAGCACAAAAGGCTTTCCGCATTTGTTTTAGTTCTAACTTGACCTTCCTCATGTCTTTCTTGTGCTGCAACTCCATCCGGTTCAATATGGACACAGCCTACTCCTTCCATTCATCATCTGGTTGAGTCGGTACACGAAGCTGAAGTAGCATATCAGTCACGAGGAGGCCGAATGGTAATGCTGCATGTGGATTGTTTGCTTTTGCGACAGAATCCACAACTTGCCAAATTATCTTTGGAACATCTAGAGGGCTGAAATTATGACAGCATACAACAAGTCAAATATTTCAATGGAAGAAACACTCAAGTCAAAATATGAAAAAATAGGCATTCTTTGAATTTATAATTAAATTCGAAAAATGTTTTACGAAAATTCTTCCAAACACAATCCACTTTTTAAGAAACACCTAAACGAAAATTCCGAGGGCTGTTTTGCATTTTCGCCCCCTTAACGCCCTTTTTCGGTTAAGTTTAAGCCGTTTTCGACTCTAACTCCCAAAACATCCTTGTTGACGCACTGCAGAGAAAGAACATTTAGAGATGGATTAGGAAGCGCAACTGTACGATGACCATTGCAGATTCTTATGTTGCAGAAGCCTACACGTAGCCGTAAGTGTTCATTTCATGCATCAATATTGACAGTGTTGCATCCGTCTGGTCTAAAATTATCAAAATATTAGATAAAGTCCTCTCCTTTGAGAAACATATCAATTTCATACAGAAATAATGCCAAAACAAGATCCATACACTTGTAAGAACTAGTAAGGTTGAGGAAAAGACAAACATCACCGATGTGAAGTGAAGCAAACAAACTAAGAAAAAACATTTTCAGAAATTTTGTAGGGAATCACCTCATAATCAACTCCTTGTATATAGATATAATCAGAGTCAATTGATGCGAAAGCAAGTCCAGTTATGTGCAGTATCAGCATAGAAGTTATTTGAACCTTGGAGATCAGTTTGTTAGGGAAGATATATACGAGTGTGTTCGTGTATACCTTTATCAGTTAATTTTTAATTTTTAATTTTAAATATAAATATTAGCTTGTAATCATGAGAAAAGGGACAAAATTCTACCTAAGACTCGACAACAAAACATACCCTACAACCAAACCAAATTATTGAACATAGGATGTGCCTATAATGGCGGGCTGCTGTAGGACTAATCAAAGATAAAAGCCCAATTTAAGAAATTTCCAGAACTATAAATAACTGATAATGGATGATTTTTGATGACTTTGTAGCATGATCATCTAAAAACTTCTCATGGTTAAAGTAAAATGGCAATATAAACTGAGGATATTCAGAAAAGTAATCATTTCTTTTAACATGTATGGTAAACAGGTTGTTTTGGCTTACAAACCTCCACCATCCCATTTAAACAATAGATACATATATGCGAGTGTATTTGCAGGTTATACACAAAAATAAATAAATAAATAAAATAATTATCAGAAGATATATGTTTCATTTCAGAAATTAGCTATAAAGGTCTGTGTAGAGTAGATGGAATCGTTTGTAATGAGATATTGTCAAACTTTCAACACCAAAGCCCAAAAAAACTACCTCTTTAAAGCACTATTGAATTGACAAGGAGGAAAACATATGACAAGGAGAAATGAATCAAAGGAAATACTAATGGATTCTATCTATGCAGGGTAGACTTCTATTTCTTTCCTTTTTCTTCGACAGAAGTGCCAAATTTAAATATGTGAACAACCTATCTTTCAAAATATGGGTTGTTAACACTTCACATTTGTTATGCAGATACTAAGTTGTTTTCTTTAGGGTTTTGTATTGTTTATTAAAAACATTTATGAAGCATGTGGACTACTAACAATCCCAGACATCTACCCCTACAACCGTCAACAAGACTCATTCTTCACTGTTATATTATAAGAATCAAGACATTTGATTCTTCATTGTTAATGCAGTAAAATCTAAACTCAACCATTCACAACTTTGTTCTCCTTATAAAATCTAGCCACTGGTCAAGAACATGGAGTAAAAATTACTGAGAATTTTAAGCGACCTCATATTTTGAGCAGTGCACCCATCTGAAAAGAAAGGAAAATGATATATTATATTAACTAGAATTCCTAGAGTCGCCACTTGTCATGTTTAGAACTAAACCTGATAAGGGGCTGAAGTCCAGTGAGGAATGTTCATTTGGATACTTTTGGCTCAGGAGCATTTCCTTTTTGTTTAGATTCTTTTGTAGTGTATTTGTGTGTGGGACTTCCTTTTCTTTTTTTCTTTTTTTCCTGGATGGTTAGGTGGCCTCTCTTGTATACATCATGTGTACTTAGGGTATGCATCTTTTTTTGGTCCTTTCTATTGAAAGACAATTTTATCATAAAGAGGCTATAAGCTATTGATAAAGTAGAGGTACAGTAGTGGACATAGCAGTTCATGTGATCCAAGATATGGTGGTTTAAGTTTTCTTAAGCTTCATTTCAATGGTTTTAACAATTGAAATAGGCAGGTTTAATGGTTTCATAAGATTTGCTTGTAATAATGTGTGAGTAAAGTGTTTCAAATAAACTTCCTGGATTTTCAATTTCACCAGTATGACTGGCCAGTCTGGTTCAGTCCTGATAATACTGATTGCAAGATTATTCACTGCATTTTTACTGAAACTTGGTTCAGTTTTAATGTACAAAAAGAAAGGAAAAAGTAATAATTACAAAGTGTACCTTCACTCTTCTTTCATATATAATAATTGAATCACTTTAAGAGCTTTGTATTATTCCCCAGAATCTACATATTGGCAAATCCTAATGGGAGGTATTCATGTGTCACCTAGCAGCAATGTCCACCATTTCTTACCAAGCAAGCAGACAAATAAAAAAATCTACAAAAGAAAAAGACAGACAGTTCGGTATTATTAACAGTGATTGTTTGTAAAGTAATGGCATGAGCAAGTCCCTATTTTATCACCAATCAAACAAATTTGGAATTTATTCACCGTTATTTTTCAAATTAATCTCCAAACTACGAAATTTATTAAGAATGCCTAAGATTAAAACAACTAATACATTAAAAAGCGTAAATACTAGCGATGCGTCTCCTTGTAAAAACAATGTTTCGATCACTGTAAGCCTCATCATGAAAGTAAACTACACCGGATCATTTGGATAAGTTGGCAATTCATCGATATCATCCGTGTGGGGATCCAACTCTGTTTTCATGAATGGTTCCTTTATGCGAGTTGCTACCCTCTCTCTGGCTACTTGAAGCCAATTTTTACCGCGTCGCCGTGTGTCCAATGCTCCTCTGATAGCAAATAATGCACAAACGATTTTAATAATTATATGCATGTAACGATACAAAAAGGTCATACAATGAAAGTACCATACCTACAATACCCACACTGCCTTGGTTTTGGAGGTTTACCCATAGAAGATGTCCCTCCGGGGTTCCCTTTCGTCTTCACTACATTAGGATCACCAACGCCATATAGTTTGGGTGCAATATTTCCGTCCCCAGCCTCGGCGTTACCTTCTTTTCTCATTGCCCAACGTTTTTTCATCTGCGATGTCAGCTGGAAAGCTATTTCCCTTGCCTCTTCAAAATCTTTGTCCGCGTGTGAGGCATAATATGACATTTCACTAAAACAGGAGCTGAGTATACCAAACCGAGCTGTCTGTGTTAGGGTGCTACAAATTTGGGTAAGACTTGGTTGTTGACACTTTGACCTACCACGTCTTGTCCATCTCTGCAAGACACAACTCGGTGGAATACACATTAATTGTTCAGATTTCATAACAGCAATCATGTGGCAGCAAGGGATGCCAAACGACTCAAACTTCAAGCAACAACATTTCATTGTGATATCAGCTGGAAAATACTCAACCGTCCACGTGCATGTTGGTGCCTTGTACTGACCAAAACGGTAGGTGCGATGATCCTCCAGCTGAACTCTTTCCATCACAAACAATTTACCCTCTTTCCTGATTTCATGTTGAAACAATGAGAAAATCTTCCGAGTAAAGAGTTCAGCTGCATGTTTCTCCAAACTTCTCAATGGCGTAGTCAAAACCGGGAAACTATTCTCTGTTTTAGATTCTGTTTCTGCCTCATTAACACGCATTCTAGCAAGAGCCCTATCATATTGCGCTACAAATTCGTACAGCCTAACCTTTTGGTTTAGGAATATATTGAAATATGCATTCATACCCTCGACACGTTGAGTGCTCCTCATTCCAGCAAACATGTGACCACGGAGATATGCCTCAGCCCAATTATCACGCTTCAGATGAATATCCAACACCCAGTTATTGTTCTCCAACTTGTACTGTTTCACCATAGCAGCCCAGGCATTGTCAAACTCATCAATTTTACATTTCTTTAACATCAACTGTGCAAAATCAGTTGTAAATTCTGGTATGTGCACATTTGTTGAGGCATTTTTCTCCAGATGCCAAGAACATAAACGATGTCTGCAGTTTGGAATAACTCTTTTGATTGCCTGACGCATTGCCCTATCACCATCTGTTACAACGGAGATGGGTGTTTTACCATCCATGGCCTCCATTAACATTTCCAACACCCGTGTATGTCTCCATTGTCTCATCGAGCAACAAAGCACATCCAAATATAGTTGTCATAAAATGGTTACTCACGCCACTAGAATTACAAATGGCTTCTTATATGCATTTGTACGATAAGTTGTATCAAATACCAATACATCACCAAATGCGACATAATCCATTCGAGACCTACAATCTGCCCGAGAAAATCTTGTCCAACGGTTGTCCTTATCAACGTTGTATTTGAAAAAAATAATGGATCCGCATCTAATTTAGGCGATAAGTATCCTAACGCACCCTCTGCATCCCCTTGCGAGTTGTACTTTCTTTCGGCTTGGAATTGATTGTGCAAATCTCTGTGAATGAAGCCCACATTCTCATAAGCCACTGACTGATGGACCATAAAATCCATGGTCTCTCTCGTTTTGATACCCACATTGAACATGGCCTTTGCTTGAGCTTGGTCTGCACTTGTTACAAACCTATGCGACCAAAGAAAAGGAACGCAGTGTGGTGCTGCCAAGGGATGGTTGTGTTCCCCTACAAAGTGGGTCACAACATATTTCCTAACTGTCTTGTCATGACGCGAAATGTGGCATTACAAAAAAGTCTAGTTTCTGCCCTGGGAGTTCTTACCCGTTCCACACGTTGCAAGTATTTCTTTTCTCTTACACCTTCCCTTGAACAAACCCATTTCCTACTCTCTACAAATTTGTTGTCTCCAGTAATTCTTTTTCTACTTCTTCGTACGCTAAAACCGATGACCTTAGCGTATGCATTGTAGAAAGTATAAGCATCATCCTCTGAATTGAATTTCATTTGCAACACATCTTCCTTAGTAAGCATTCGTAAACTATCATAGGTTTGGGAAGCTAACCCTTCTTTCACATCAACCACATCATCCTTGCCATGTGGAGCAAATTGATCATCAATTTCAGTATTGACCTCTTTATGCCTACTACTTTCAGGTTCATCCATCGTATATACACTTGTAAGTACCCTATTGGCAATTAAAACGAAACAAATCAACTAAAAAACGCATCTGCCATTGCGCTGCTATAAATTAAATCTTCAAAACAAATAAATTAACACACCTGCCAGTGCCTTGCAATAAAAAAAAAAATCGAACAAATCTTTGTGCAATATGCGCAATGCAAGCACCCTACTATCAACTAAAACCAAACAAAAACCAAAAAAGCACACGCTAATACTATGCTATCAATTATTAATTCTTTATAGAAAATGAACAAATAAGCACACCAGCCAGCGCTCTACTATCAATTATACGCCAATAATATAAAAGCACACCTGTAAGTACCCTACTATCAATTAAAATAAAATTAATTACTTAAAAAGCACACCTGCCAATGCCCATTACAAATTAAAATCAAACAAATAAATAAAATAGCACACCCGCCAGTGCCCTGCTATTCATTAAAATCAAATAAATAAATAAGCACACCAGCCAGTGCCCTGCTATCAATTTAAAGCAAATAAATTAAAAAACAAAAAAGCAATTACCCTACTATTAATTAAAATGAAACAAGTAAATAAAATAGCACACCCGCCAGTGCCCTGCTATTCATTAAAATCAAACAAGTAAATAAGCACACCAGCCAGTGCCCTGCTATAAATTCAAAAACACAGAAGCAAGTACCCTACTATCAATTAAAATGAAACAAATAAATATAATAGCACACCCGCCAGTGCCCTGCTACTCATTAAAAGCAAATAAATAAAATAGCACACCCGCCAGTGCCCTGCTATTAATTAAAAGCAAATAAATTAAAAAGCAGACCTGCTAATGCAACCGCTACGTAGGAAGGGATGGAGGAGGTATAGGTTTACTTCTACGTTAAGATGGAGAAATTGAGGACCTATGACAAACAAAAACAGAACATCGAAATAGAGTTAGTAAAGAAAATAATACTTAAGGAAAGTAATGATTATGGCGAGAAAAGAAAGAATCTATCTACGAAAAATATTATTTTGCACATCTTTTCACCTTAACAAACTGCATAAGCAATAACAGAGATGAAAGTGTACTACCTTTGTTCAAAGTATGAATAACCATTACACAAATAAACACTTACACAAATGTACCACAACCAACCATTTGACCACCTCAAACAAAAATTAAATAAAAATATCCACAAAAAAGGATTATTTGATTGGATGAACTATTGGATTATTTGGTAGATCATTTTTTGGTTAATTTCCTAGTATTTCCTATGTTACAGGTGAAGTTGAGTAGCTTCTAAATCGATGGACTATTGGATTGTTTTTCTGAAAACTTCGCATCCGGCCTGTTGAAGTATTGGACTACTGGATTTGGATTATTGTTTTTGGATTTTCTGATCTTGATAGAACCTTAATGGTGTTGAAGTTCATATTCACTGTTTGGCGTGAATATTTATTCTCACAACTTTCACCATCTAATATTGACAAACAAGAAAGGATAAGCTTTGTACATTTTGGAGATTTTACATGATAGAAGATAAGTTGGAAGTCTTTGTCAAAGAACAAGGTAGCGGATATAACAAAATTGAATTCCAATTTGAATTTTAATATACAATCTTCACCACCACAATTACAAGCTTGCTTTTCTACCCAAAATGAACTATAAAAGCCGACACCAGTAGTTTAGCGGTATGGGGTTAGACCCTGTGATGAATTGTAAACCTAGACATCTTAGTTTGACTCTCATTAGTGTCTCTCGGGCTTAACCCATACCTGTGGTTTACCAATGATTGCAGGTATCAAAAGTTCACTCCATAAGGGTGGGTCAAATGTGGCCCTGCCTTTCAATTGCGTTGTCTAAATCTTAGTGCTGAAAAAATGGACCATCAAATACCTTAAAAATGGTTAAATAAGCTGCATGGGATATAACACAGAACTATATATATATTTTTATTTTCTCACCTGTTATACAGATTTAAACTTTATATAATTTGAATCATACTCAATAAATTTAATCCGTATATTTTAAATTTTAATTTTTTCCCCTTTCTGAATATAACATTGATGGGATCCAATGTGATGGATGAGGGAGGATATTTCATGAAGAATAAATGATTTTGGGATGCATATAGGATCCACGTATGGTTTCACCAAAAAGAGCTACCAGGTGCACAAACCCTTTGGTGGTTTTGCACTCAATACCACCAAAGATATTGGCATAGCTAGAGAGCCATATGAAAAAGCAATATTTATCACAACTAAGAGTGAAACCCACATGCATTTGAGTTCAAATGTGTTTAACTTTTTTTAGTGTTTTGTCTGGTCTTAATTGATAGACATAATTTATGAATGACTACGAGTATTTACAAGTTTATTCTACATGATAGATTCAATACGACCCTACTTGGGAACAAAAATTAATTACAACGGTGATACCATCCGACCAATAAAATATCGTAAATGAAATTTGTTTGATATTTTTTTGTCTTTCCTAATCCAATCATGTTGTCCCTACTAATATTAGCCCTCCCTTTTGTTTCTGCCTATTGTTGTGTTATTTTTGTTCAATGAAAATTAATTTACCAAAAATAAAAAGCAAAAAGCACAAACTGTCCTGATAGCTTTATTAACTAAGAGAACATGTTAATGTTAACATTAATCCTTAAGGAAAACCCTCATTAAATTTTGTAAAGACATGGTTATTATGGATCCACCATGTTCTTATTTCTATCTAGGCAAACATGGCTTTAACAAAATTTACACCCCAAAAAGCAAATCAAAGAGGAAATAAACCAAACCAAAGCTAAGTAAGAAAGAGCATTCAAGAAAATCACCCTTCACAAAAAAATAAAAATAAATCAACATCAAAATCAAAATCAAATTCAAATTCAAAATCAAAATTAAAATTAAAATCACCGTGATAACATCAAGGTTTAATGGCTACAATGAAGATTGATATATAGCTAGCTAATTTGCTTTCATGGAGCAGCATTTCTTAACTATCTAGGCAAAATAAGTTTTCTTTTTAGTCTACACCTGTTCAGTATTGTTTTTGCATTTTTTTTATTTTTATTTTTTATATTTTCATTTTGGTCTCTTTAGAAACAAAATAATAAAAGGTTTGTTTTAGGTTATTTTATCCGATTTGTGCTTATGACCTGTTGGCGATGCTCATGACCCAATTAATGGGCTTACTAGTTCTAACCTAATTCTTGTTTCATTCAATCATAGTATATATTATGAGTTATTTTGAGGATTAGGGTTATGAGATTAAACAGAAGTTTCGCTACAAAAATTACTTTTGATACAAACAGTCGGTCATTATAATTTCTCTTCTTTTGATAGTTAAACCCTTTGTCGTTTTTTGCTCGTGGATGTACGCTTTTAGCCAAACCACTCGTATGTTTGTATTCTTGTGTGATTCTTCTGTTTTTTTTTTTTTTTTGGGTGAATACGATTTTTCTGTTTTACTTTCTTGTTTTCGTTTGTTCCGTCATAACAAAGTTCAAAAACTTGTGATAGCAGTTTTCAAAAATAAATATATGATATTTCTGAACAATTGGTTTTTAGAAAAAGTTTGCCAAACTAGTTTTCTACTTTTTTTCCCCCCACAAAAGTTGAAAACAAACCAAACATATCCATGAGCAGTGACTGAGCATGGTATTGTTGTGACAACAAAAAGCACAAACCTACCCTTCTGGTAGCTTTATCAACTAACATGTTAATGTTAATCAAATGACCTCAAAAAGGGCTTAAGGGAACATTAAACATTAATCTTTCGGGGAACCTCTTCTTAAATTCTGTAAAGACAATGTTATCATGGGCCTACCTTTTTCTTATATCTCTATGCACCTGACAAGCATGGATTTAACAAAATTTAAACCCTATGGCAAGCAAGGTATAACATGATTCAATTATAGAATTTATTCCAACTTTTCGTCCTTATATATAGCTTACCCTGAGCCACTGCAAAACCACACAAAAACCCATTTTATCCCCCTCCTGCCTTCTTAATTCCCAAAAAAATGGAAAACATTACGCACAATGAAACTATGTGATGGGTTCTGTACACTTTGATACCGTGAAACTCCAAAAAAATATGTCAAGAACTAAGTAATTGAGTATTATCATATAAAAATTTGCCCAAACCAAAATATCACCAAACTCCAATGGGGATCAGCAGCCATTGTTTTAAGAAACAACAAAAAGACGTCAAAGCAAGAAATGTGGTTATAAGCTTACAGATAGAATATGTACGTATGAAGAGAATTTAGAATAGAACAAACTATTACTTGGAAACAGGGCAAAATGTTTTGGAATAAGGTATAAAGGCATCAACAACTTGTGACAAAAATAAAAACAGAAAATTTATGAGCAAACCAAGAGTAAATTAGGACATGTATTTCTTAAACATCATACAATGGCATCAATGACATCTAAAGAATGTACACAAATTTGAGCCTCATGGGACACATCTTTTAGAATTGCATAATGAATTTGTATCACTTCCCATGTGTGTACAAAAAATGTCTGAAGCATTCGAAATATGTTTGCTCATGAATTTTCCTATTTATGAGAGATGTAAAGATGTGTTGACACCTTGGACAAAATGATACAAACCCTTTGGGTAGAACTTACCCACGAAAATCAGCTTGCAAGGGGGGGTGTCCAGACATACCAATATTCACAAGGCCTCTTGTGTTTTGATGTGGGATCATAACACAAGTCCTTGAAAAATACGTTTAACTAAGAAAATGGAATTTGATGCATCAAATTGCACTGGCCACTACAATATACAAACAAAAGATTGCCCTGTAACATAAAGTCATTGCCCAAATCACTTAAACAGGACAAATATCCAAATGGGTTTGATTATTGATGTCCTATAGCGGCCTTACATGAGTTAATTGACTCATTTAAGTAAACAAAGATCATCTCCACATCATTACTCTTCACTCTTCAGAATCCTTTGAATTGTGATCTGGATGTTTGATCAACTTCAAAAATGGAGGGCCAATCACAAAAGAAAAAAAAAAAAAAATCGAAGATGGAAGGGGCATTAATTTAAGCCATTAAATCTGCGAATGACTCTCTTTGAGACAATTCAAGAACACCAAGAAAAGAAAAAAAAAAGGATCAAAGAGAAAAGGAAAAGCCAATCTTTGACCAAAATTACATGCTTCAATTCAAATATTGAATGTTAACTAAATCAAACATACAGCAGAAAATAAATGTATCCAATCCTTGACATATACACACAAATTCACATGCACAAACAAAATACATACAAAACACTGATGATCATGGAAAAACAAGAAGAAAGAGAAAGTGTCTATTTATATTAATATAGTTAGATAAAGGTTCATATAATGTTAAAATCTTCCACATTACCCATGAGAAAATGAAAAAGATGGAAGCTGCAATATAGTATTCTAAGAAATAGAAATACGAGAAAGAGCAACAGAACACTGGTAATGAATCATGAAATCATAAAATGTGAGAAAGGGATTGCGGTCTAGGGTTTCATAGACCAACCCAGGGATTGCGGTCTAGGTATTTTCCTATTTTTATAAATCAACCCAGTCAGTTCACAAACGTGAAAGGGGCAGTTTCAAAGAAAGGGATTGTGGTCTAGGGTTTCATAGAATGGATATGGAGAAAGGGGGAGAGAAAAAAGTTGCAGACAGAGAGAGAGAGAGAGAGAGAGAGACATACCTTCAGGCGAAGTCGAGGGTAGGTCCTGTTCACAGGGATGGTCTTCGAGGGATGGTCTTCGAGGGCGAAGAAGATGGTCTGCGTGCTGTCTCAAAACAGGGCTTTTGGAAAAAAAACTGAAGAAATTTGAAAAAAGGTAACCGGTTGAAGAGGTTGCCAATATTCCTAATCAAATTAGTGAGTGGCTGAGATTAATTTATAAAAATCTAATGGTTTAAAATAAATGTGTATATGATGTGCACATCTTATTGAGGTGCACATCTTAACAGCTCCCGCAATTACATGCTACTTAAAACTGCCAATAAAAGGATTGTACGCGGCCAATTCTCTACTAACTATAAACATAACTTCTTTTTTTTTTTTTATCGGCAATAAAAGGAATATTCTTAATAATAAGGAAAAATAATGATAAAAAAAGTACAAAAGACTCGTAAACAAGAAATCCGCCAAAATAAACAAAGAAAAGAAGGGAGCATAAACTTATTGAGATCACAAGTTACAAATCACACACCGGCCTCCAATCCCTTAAAAAAAAAAAAAAAAAAAAAAAAAAAAATGGTGGGATGGGATCCCCTTTTAAACCTTAGTTGGCAAATGCATTGGTTTGAAAGTTTGAGCATCAACCTCAAAAAAGTTTTTTTAAAAAATAACAATAAATGAAAAATAAAGAAAAGAAAAGAACAAACAAAGAAAGGAAAATAAAAATAGTAGCAGTAGTAAATAAACTAAATAAGAATCATAAACGATAGGTCTTGAGCAACAATAATAGATAGAGACTAAACTGCACGTGAAGTTGAGTAGGGAGGACATAAATTGTCTCCACATGAAAGGAAAACTTCAAATAGGGTTTCATCTTTCATATAAAGAAAATAATTTTCATATAACAAAACTGTCAGACAAATTACATCCAAAAAGTGTCGACTACATCGAAAGGAAAAAGATATACAGGTAAGAGGAGTTACTTTCAATACAAACAGCATAGTAAGGCTCAGGTATAACCCTTGCGATTACCTGTTACCTTACCTCTTTTCAAGCTCCAATGTGCCACAAAGAGGAATGAAGCTTCTATTGGTGCAGTGAGAGGCAAAATGACTGCACCAATCTGTCAGACGAATTGGCATCAGTTCTAGGCCATAAAGATCACTTATCTAGTAGACATCTAAGGACATATCCAATGAAAATGGAATAATTCTAATGTGCTGTGCAATATATTTTAAAGCAATTTCATCCTAAATAGTGAAGCTACTACAGGAATAGAGATTCCATTAATCTTTGGAATGTGAGCAAAACATAGTCATCGCAAAAGCTCTTTTTTTTTTTTTTTTTTTTTTTAGTTGATAAATATTCATCTCAAATGTTAGTCTTTCATTAATCTTTTTCCACCAACATTAAGGTTGTATTCAATCAATGTTTGGATCATTCAAAGTTTTTCATATGAATTCAGGTACGTTGTCTACTGTTATTTACTTTTTGTATGAGATTACTTGGGAGAATCATGACATCTTGGGATTACAAAGGTTTTTGTATGTATAACACCGTTAAAATATTTACAGCTACTAAAGGAATGCAGATTCCATTGATCGTTGTAATATGAGCAAAACATAGTCATCTCAAATGCTACAATAAGCAACATGAAAATGGTATGATAAAGAAAAGCGAGAATAAGTTTTAGTTACCTTGCTTTTGATTGACCTGCCACTGAAGTTGGAAGCATTCACAAGTTTAAATTGAAAAATGTGGCTATGCGAAGCCTAGACCGTGGCTGCCACATTTACTCGATAAACCCAATTTTTCGCTCCAGCAAATTGTTCAGATCCGCATCAGTAATTGATTTCATGAACCTACAGATACCCAAGAACATGAAAGAGCAGCAAACACTCATTTGCTTTTAATGCTGATTGCCTTGAGAGATTGCATCTTTCTGATATTCATTCGAAAAGTCACTTAAACTTGTGGAATCCGGAATCCATTTAAATCTCACCATACTTTCCAAAACCCTAGTTGCCTTGTCCTCGCATCCTGCTTCATTCAACCCTTGGACTACATTGCTGCACGTAGCAAGACTTGGCGTAAAGCCTTGACTTCCCATTTTTTCAAGTAAAGCCAATGCATTGGAGAAATCTCCCTTTTGCATCACACCCTTGTCCACTAGTTCATTCCAAAGCTTAAATGCTTTCTCCGTATTACCTTCTTCATAGTAAGCATCGACTATCATGTTGTAGGCTACTTCGTCAGGCTCAATACCCTTTGCCACCAACTCCTCAAAAAGTGAAAACATCTTCGATCTGTCTCCTCTTCTGCTGTAACCATGTAAAAGCGAAGTATATGTTACAATAGTGGGCATCAGATTCCTCTTTTGCATCTCTAAGAAAAGCTCTTCTGCAGCTTCCATCATCCCTGCCTTGCAGAGATAATCGATTAAAATAGTAAAGGTGACATGATCGGGGATGACTTGCTTATCGACCATTTCATTCACCAACTGGTTTGCTTCATTCAATTTCCCAGACTTGCAAAACCCATCAATCAAAGTGTTGAAAGTAATCGTCGAAGCAAACCCTTTTTGCATCATTTCTTGATATAATGAAAAGGCCTTCTCTGTATTACCTTCTTTGCAGCACCCGCTGACAAGGGCATTGTAAACAAAAGAATCTGGTGGAATCCCCTTTAATGGCATCTCATCAAATAACTGAAATGCCTCTGCTACATTTCCGGATTTGCAGTATCCATCTATTATTGTAGCATAAGTCACACCATTGAGTGCCAAACCCTTTTCAGAGATACCATCAAACAGTTCCTTAGCTCTTTCCATGTCACCCGACTTGCAAAGTCCATTGATCAATGCATTATAAGTAAAAATATTTGGATTAATACCTTTTTGACACATCTCATCATGAAGTTTGAAAGCCTCTATTATGTCACCTTGCTTACAGAAACCGGAAATGAGAGAGCTGTAAGTGTAAACATCAGGAATCAGACCCTTTTCACAGAGTTCCGCAAAAACATGCACAGCCTCCTGCAATTTTCCATTCCTCAAGAGGCCATTGATAAGCACACTGTATGTTTGCACATCTGCAAGCACTCCTTGTCCAAGCATTGATCTGAATATCAATAAGGCTCCTTCTGTATCCCCCACTTTGCAATACCCATCAATCAAAGCTGTATAAACAACACCATTTGGAGCGATACTATAGCCAATCATCTCTCTGAAATACGCATCTGCGACTAACATTTCCCCCACCATACTATATCCAGAAATGAAAGCCCCATAAGTATACACATCTGGTTTTAATCTCCTTTCCACCATTTCGATCATGTAAGTCCTTGCTTCTTCCATCCTTTTTGCTCTACAGAGGCCAATTATGAGAGAATTGTAGCAGAAAACATCAGGAAGAATCCCTTTCTCCTTCATCCTAGTAAAAATCTCTATTGCCTCTTCAATTTTACCTCCCTGCACATGACCCTTTATAAGAGTTGTGTAGATAACAACATTCGGTTTCAAACCTCCCTCGGCCATCTTCTCCAAAACAAAATTAGCCTGCTGAAGATCTCCAGAACGGCATAGCCCATTAATTATTGCACTGCAACTGTACACTGTAGGTTGCAAGTTTCTCTCCTTCATCTCAACCAGCAATTCATAAGCCTTAACCATGTTATTTTCTCGACTATATCCCTCGATTAAAGATGTATAAGTTTGAGTATCAGGTTTTATGCCCATTGCAATCATCTCACCCAAAAGATCTTTGGCCTTCTCTGTCTGACCAACCTTACAAAGCCCATTAATGATTACATTGCAAGTTATAATATTTAACTTTTTCCCACGAGCAACTATCTCGTCCTTGATTCTAAAAGCCTCTTCCACATCACCTTCTTTCATGAACCCGTCAATCAAAGCGGTATAGACAACGTGGTCAGAATTCAGACCAACATTGGACATTTCTCCTAGTATAAGTTTTGCCTCTCTTGATCTCTTCTGTTTGCAAAAACCGTCAATTAGTATGGAGTAAGTGTAACCATCAGCGGCCAATCCCTTCTCAGTCATTGACTTCTTTAGCTCTAACGCTTCATCAACAAGTCCAGCCTTGCAAAGCCCTCCAATAGTCACATTGTATGTAACCAAATTAGGACTACAACCCTTCTCTTCCATTTCCAAAAGGACCCTTTGGCCCTCCCTAACATTCCCAACCTTACAATGAGCACTAATCAAACTGGTAAGAGTATAGACATCAGGATTAATCTTAGCCTCTAACATTGCATAATAAACCCTCCAAAAAAGCTCCATTCTATTGCACTTCAATAGGTCCTTCAACAGAGAATTACAACACACTAAACTAGGCAAAAATTCACAATTTTTAGCAGCTAAGAACAATGAAGCAGCTTCATTCAACATACCCTTCTTCTTATAAGCATTAATCAAAATATCAAAAACCACATGACTAGATTGAGAGCTCTTAAACTCTCTACAACAACTAACAATTGAATCCAAAACCGCCGAAACAGGGCAACAAATTTCGATCATTCGCTCTAAAACCCAGTTTGCATATGCGAATTGATTGGAATTACAGAGCACAATAGCAAGAATTGAGAAAGAATTCAAGTTTTGAGGGATACCCATTTGATGAGAAGACCAGTTGAAGAATCCGAGGAGGCGTTTGGGGTCACCCGCCATGTTTTGGTGAAGAACTGATCGAATCACATCTGGGTTTAGCTTCTGGGGAAGATGGGATGATTCCAAGAGAAATTGCCAGTTGTTGTGGGTGAGGATTGAAGTGATTTCTCGAACTGTGTCCTCATTTTCTTTCGAGATTTGCGAACTGTGGAAGAAGTGATTGGATTTGAGAGAAACAACTCTTGTTTTAGAAATGAGATATCGATATGTATATTTGATGAACTTTTGTGAAAACAAGGCCCTCATTGTCAGTTTTTGCCGCTATGTATCAGTTTGTGGATCATGAGAGAGAGAGAGAGAGAGAGAGAGAGAGACTGTGGCGAGTTTTGTCTTAGCAGAGAAACGATGGCAACTTGGGGACGAGTCGACTCTGTTCTAACTCTCGCGACTGACTCTCTTTTGGGTGATTCATTGTGATTTCTCTCACTTGATACACGCAATGGAATTTTTTTTTAAAAATTTTATCATAAAATAAAAATACAATAGGAAAATATTCAAGAGTTACAAAAAAAAAAAAAAAGAAAAACTTTCATAATTATACTTATAATGACGTGGTATATATATCAATTTTTGATCTGTTATGTAATAGGGTCAAATTCTATTGTGACATCATTGTTGGTGAGTTTATGAGCCACTTCAAATTTTATTTTATTTTATTTTATTTTGGGTACATCAGAAAGAAAAAACATGATAAAGAGCTACACCCTTTTTCTAGGGAGGCCTAGCATATTAGTCACCAAGGTCTACTGGTTGCTCCGCACCAAATTTAGGCATGGCATCTGCACAAACGTTTCCTTTACGTAGGACATATTGGACTATATACTTTAATTATAATTCTAAAACACCACAACCATTCTTCATTACTAGTACCACATCTTTCTCCCGTCGTCCATCTCGTCGTCTCGTTCTACTTTTGCCTGCTACCACCTTCTATCATAAATCATATACTCTCACAAGTCTTTCGTCATAAACCACCCACTTTTAAAGTTGATTGTGAAAGTCTAAGACGGAAGGGGATAAGCTTGGAGTGGTGGTGGTAATGGCAATGAAGGGTTGAGAGTAGCGACAATGGCAATGAAGGAGGACGGGTGGATTGAAGAAAAATTAGGATTTTGAAATTGAAGATGATAATATTATTGAAATAAAGAGATGTGTACTGAAATTCTTTTATTTTTTTAATGTGTATACTGAGAAGGTATTCATGAAGTGTGTGGACTGAACGAAATTGCTATGTGAAGGTAGAATTATACGATTATGTCTAATAAAATTGATTAGGGAAATTATTACTATAGGGGTTTCAATTTTTGGATTAGGAATTCCGTCTTGGGAAATTTTAAAAGGTGTCTATATGCACCCCTAATTATACCATTTTATTATTTAGTTATGGCTAATAAGATCATCTTTGGTTTTGCCTCACTTGGTGTTTGGCTATGACATGTATTTTTTTTTTTTTTGGGAGTGAATTACACTAATAGTCCTTATAGTTTAAAAAACTCGTGTCATTTTGATTCTTAACTTTTGAATTGTAACACATTTGACCATTAATTTTGAATTTTGTTTCAAAGGACAATTGAAAATATCATTGCTCATTTTCAAGGGTAAAATCATCAATTTGATAAAATATAAAATTTGACAAAATAAATGTCAAAAAAATATTTTTGAATTTTTAAAAATTATTTCTACCCATTAAAGATAAAATTATGTAAAATAGATAAATCTTTTACACATTTATATATTTTTTTACCAAATTAATTTTTATTATATGTTTGAATGATGCTCGTATAATAGGTGGTTGTTCGGCTTTTAATGTGTAATCGACATATTTAATATATGAAATGTTTATAGTTTTAGATTTTTTGATTTAATGGATTGGTTTAATAATGATATTAAAGTTGTCGCCATATTTGACTTTTGAAAAAATAGAAACTAATTTAATAAAAATAAAAACAACCATCCATTACATGATCATCATTCAAACACATAATAAAAATTAATTTGGTAAAATAAATAAATAAATAAATATGTAGAAGACTTATTAATTTTATATAATTTTATCTTTGGTGGGTAGAAATAATTTTTAAAAATTAAAAAATATTTTTTTGACATTTATTTTTGTCAAATTAGTTTATATTTCATTAAATTGACGACTTTGCCTTTGAATTGAGTAATGGTATATTCAATTGTCCTTATTTGGAATAAGATTCAAAATTCAAGGTTAAATGTATCGCAATTGAAAAGTCAGGGACCAAAATGACATAAGTCCAAAATTATAGGCACCTTTAGTGAAATTGTAGATACCTTATTTTTGACCGTCCTCAAGACTTGGACGTCATCGCTTGTACTTTCGATGATTATATTTGCATGTGCTCGTTTTAGTGCCCGAAGTCCTCGGTGGAATGCCTGTCTTTGAGCCTTTAAACCCTGTCCATTGTATGCCTTGGTGGCCAATTGGCCGTTGTTTGAAACTACCGGCCACCGATTATGCTTTGTCGGCCATCCAAGTGGCCTGCCATCCATCAGTGTCTTTTTTTAGATATTTTGTTGACAACTGTGCCAACTGTTATCACAATTGGTTGCATCTCCCTACACGTGTATAAAGGGATATATCTTAGCCAAGTGCATGTTTTTCTATATATAAGGGGTCTTCTCCCCCATTTTTTAGGGTTAAAATTTTTGGAGTAAAAATTATCTCTCTCTCTCTTGCAAGTTTGTGCATAGCAGCTTAGATACACCACACTTTTGCCTACACCTCCTTAACCAAAGTAGTTCATCTTTGAGATGAGGTTCCTTGAGACCTTCTTGGAGCTCTAGAAGGTGGTTTTGGCTTGAATTGTTGTCTAAAGTTGGTCTTCCCATCAAGAGGTATAACACTTGCCTTTTTAACTTACTTTGTATATTTGTTTTTCTATCTTTTTCCCACTAATTTTGGACTGTTTTTGGGCTATAAAAACTCTATTTTTGTGGGCTGAAATTAGTGGTTGTAGGCCATTTAAAGATAGGGGGTGGTTCACTCTTTTTTTCTTCCTTGTTTATAAGGCCTTTCTACCTTTGTTTCCCACTTTCAAACCATCTTTTTTTGGACTTTTGAACACTGAATTTCAGAGTAATTTCAATGGTGAAAATCATGTTTTGAAGTCCAAAATTTGAAGGGGTTAGTCTCTCTCCTTGTGCCTTGTTTGCTAGCCTAGTTAATTCTATGTGTTAGCTTAATTTTCTAGCCTTTTATAGCTCAATTCCTGCATGTTTTAACCTCTATTTTGGATTGTCTTGCCTCTGTTTTTAGCTGGTTGTTGCATTTAAATCTTGTTTTGCATGCATCTAGTGTAAGTGTCCTCACAAACTTGGTGTTTTAGGCCTTTAGACACTACTTGTTTGAGTTGATTGCATTATTTTAGTGTTTTTCTCACTTAATTTTAGCAAGTATAATATCTACAACCTCTCTTATTTCTTGACTCTTTGGCAGTGTCTGGGAAGGAAATTTTTTGATTTTTTTTCACTAAAAGACAAATTGGTTACAAAACCAAAAAAAATAAATAAATCCAAACAAAATATCACATCAAACCTCATAATCATTTCACTTTTTCTCTCACAAACATCATATTCAATCACAAAAAAACCCCAACTATCTTTCCAAATACAAAAAAAAAATTTCTCCAATAATATCCTATAACTAGAAAGACCTACAAAAAAACCCACTTCCCAAACACTCACTTTGTTTACTTTGAGGGTTCTTTCAACCTTACAATTGTTTAAGCTTGAGATTGAGGTCCATGCTTAATGGTTTAATCCTCTTTTGGGGGTTCATTATCAATGACTTGACATCTCTCTCTTGCCTTACACTACCCATTGTTTGACACTTCCTTCTCTTTAGAGGACTTCTCATCAATGGACTTAATTAGTTAAAGAATGGTTGGTAAGTTAAAATGGGTAAACAAAAAATGGAAACTAAAATTTTACAAGTTAAGAATTGGTTTTTTTTTTTTTTTTTTGGTGTGTTCAAATCAGACGTTAATTTGAACACAAGAAAAATTGGGGCATTTCATACTCAAATGAAATGTGCCAATTTTTCTAAGGTCACCATTGTCCTTGATCATGCATGATAGGGTGAAGGTTTTTAATCTTGTTTGTGCATTGATTAAACTTGTACACCTTGGTTCTTTAGCCATCATGCAATGAAATTGCTTCATTGATGGTCTTTGAACCAAGTCTATCACTCATTTGAGCTTGTTTTGATGATAATGAGGATACACAGTACAAATAACCTGTGAGAATACCCTCTCTTTGCTCTCTGTTGCAGTAAGAAATGGTGCATCATTAGTGGCCAGCTGGCCACTGTTCCTGGCCTTCAGTCCATCAATGTTGGACAACAACCCTCTATTGGTGGCAGGTCGGCCACCACTTCTGGCCTACCGGCCACCAGTGAATTTTGAGCAGAATTCTTATGAAGCAGAGCAGAGTTGATTTGGAAGAGGAAAACCAATGCAAGGGTTGTGCAACAGAGGCTTTCGGAAGCAAACAGTGGACATTCTTCAAGTGAAAACCGAGCATGCATGGGCCTCCTTCGCTTCCCAGATTAGTTTATTAGTTTAAATTAGTCATTTGTCATTTAGTTGTTGCGCTTACGTGTTTTAATAACTTACTGAGGCTAGTTGATTAATTCGTGTTGTAATTAATTAGTTAGCTAGTTTAATTAGTCGCTTTGTAATTAATTAGTTAATGTAGTTAGCTAATTAGTTTCGTATTGTACTTATTTAATTAGCTTAAAGTGGTTAATTAAATTAGTTCGTCATTGTTGTAATAATTAATTAGCTTAGCATAATTAATTATTTACTTGTTGTAATAATTAATTAGCTTAGATAGCTAGCTTATTTATTCAAGTTTTGTAATAATTAGTTAAGTAGTTTAGCTTAGCTAGTTTATTCATTCGGACTCTCCTTCGTGAGAGCGCAATGTTATAATAATGTGTATATCTTCTAATCCCATGTTTTTCTCCTTTTTATTTATTCGCTTTTGATGGTTAGATTAGGAGCATCACGTTTCAATTAGCATATCGCATATTTTCATCCATTCATTTGTCTTGCATACATAGAGGCTCGGTTCATCATTCAAACTTGCATTGTCGTTTATTACCTCGTTGAATACATGTTTAAACGCATGCTATGAAATTGTTGCAAATAACATGTTAAGCAGCTGAGCCTATTTTAGTTGCATTATTGCATGCGTTGCATTAGCCATCTTGTATAATTAGGTATTATGCATATTTTTCTAACTCTTTTCTTTTATCTTAGTTTGGAGTACGAGGTGAGTTTTTAGTGCTTTAGCATACTTGCATGAGTGTGAGTGACTGCCATGACTAGCATGCTTGCAATGAGACTAAGTGTTTGCTTGTTAAATTGTTTGAGTGCTTGTGGATGAAGGCTTGTTGCTTGAATTGGAATGATTCAATGAATGTATGTTTAAGCCCACTTTGTCGAGTGGCAAATTCACAAACTTTAAGCCCACTTTGTTAAGTGGCAAAATCAAACCCTTTTCAAAAAACAAACACGAAATTGAATTGTTCCAATTCGAGCAAACTAATCTATACCTTGTGTGCGCACATCACATAGTAAGTGCTAGCCTAATAAATCGGAACAAGAACATATAATGTTGATAAAAATCATATCATGATTAGTAGAGGCCGATCTTTGATCGGGCGAGCGGGGGCGCTCAATTCATGACCTTCCCGTCTCATACCTAAGTTCCCGAGCCGAGACAATCTTGGTGATGACAGACATGTGGCCTTTGGCATGAGTCATGGGTTTCCTAAATTTTCAAAAAATATTTAGATGACGACTCTGTATCTAGCAAAGTAGTCTATTTTTGGCAATTTGATTCAAAATCAATTTTCTAAAAGATTTGTCGAATTTGGACTGTTTGGTGTTTATCAATTTCACATTGCATTTGTGAGATTAGATTCAGAACCGTGGGAGTCCGAACTGTAAGGCTTCTTTCAAACTTCTGAAAGGGGGTGCAAAAAAGCCAAGCTACAGTAATTCGCCCCTTTTTTTATATATTTAAATTATGATTCAGAAATTATGAAATAATGTAATTTTTTTCTTTAATTTTAAGAAATGTGTACCATAGTCTTTCCCTTTCATGTCTTCAAATTTTTCTCTTTATTTTCATTCATTGTTAATTATATGATTATGAAGAAGTTTTGGGAAAAAAATAGTAAATTATTATCTAATGATAAAATGTATGGGTAGAAAAATGTGTGTACATAGAATTGTAATCCCTAATTTTGGTGCAATGTATTACAAAACTTGATAAATAAAATCACATCACACAATAACAAGTAAGTATAGTCAATTCTAACAATAAGTAAAATTGCCAAAATTAATTTTTTTAAAAAAAAAATTCACCTCTTTTGCACTAATAATACTCGGGTCTTGTTTGGAATTTTGTTTTGAGTTAAAAGATTAAAAAAGTCATTACAAAAAGACGTATAGAAAGACAAAAATAATGATGTAATTACTTGTAATACTTTTTTGACTTTTAGCTAAAAATTATTTCCAAACAAAGACTCGTTATCGATTAACAATTAGATATTTTCTTTATTTGGATCTATCGGTTGGAATTAATGTACTCAAGAAAAATCCAATTTGAGGCAAGATGAAAAACAAAAAAGAAAAAAAAAGGAACTTGAGGAGATGATTTCATTCATGGGTTTGCCATTGGCTTCACTTTCATGATTTCATTCATTGTTTTTTAAATCTTTGTGTGTAAATTATTTATAAATAAGTCAAATTGGTTTGATAATTATAACCATATAATTTTATCATATTTGTTTTTATAAAGTGTACAAATATTGTTTAGATTTAACAAAAGGAGGAGTCGGTCCCGATCCCTAAGGAGATGAGTTAATCTCCGTTTTACCACGTAATTGTTATTGAGTCCCTTGCTCCGTTGTACTTAGGGATGGCAATTTGAAACCGACCCGACGGGGATCCCCGATCCCGACCCTAATTTAAGCGGTTTTTCTCCGAAAAATACCTGACAGGGAGGACGGTATTTGAAAATCAATCCCGTCTGTTGGGCGGGGGCGGTGATCGATGTTCAAGCCCGGCGGCCCGACTCGGCCCGATCCCGCCCCGATTCCCCGACATGAAATTACTATTATACCCCCGTTTATATATATAATATATGTGTATTGTGTTAGGGGCCGGGGCGTTTATATATATAATATATGTGAAATTACTAATACACAGTTCATAAATTACTAACACACTTCATACACAAAACTGCTTCTCCTCTCTCTCTCTCTCTCTCTCTCTCTCTGTGCAGGTGCTACTCCAGGTCATGGTGTCGGGTTCCTCCCATCACGGCGATCTCCTCCTCCCATCTCCCATCATGGTTCCTCCCATCAGGTTCTACTCACGGTCATGGTGTCGGCAGTGGCAGCGGCGGTAACGGCTCTTCCCATCCCTCCTCCCATCACGGCGATCTCCTCCTCCCATCTCCGACGCCTTCTTCCTCCTCCCATCTCCGGCGTCTTCTTCCTTCTCCCACCATGGTGATCAGTGTTAGATCTGTGTGTGTGTGTGTGTGTGTGTGTGTGTGTGTGTGTGTGTGTGTGTGAGATCTGATCTGGTGATGAACAATATATATATATATGAATTTTTTTTAGATATGAACAATATATATATAGATCTGTGTGTGGTGTGTTAGATTTGAATTTTTTTTTTTTATTTACATTTGTTACATCTGAACAACAGATTGTTAATGGTGATTTTTTTTTTTTAATGGTGATGAACAACAGATTGTTAATGGTATTTTTTTTTTTTTTTTTTGGTTTGGGACTTTTTGGTCGAAACCCGATCCAGATTAAAGGCGGGGCGATGATGAGCTCCCGTCGAGTCGAGACCGGGACGAGGAGTTTCACCATCGGGGATCGGGACGGGAGGTGATCCCGGCCCGCCCGCCCGATGCCATTCCTAGTTGTACTTCATTATTACCATATTTTATCGTTGTGGTTGGTGAAAAGAGAGGACAAGGTTGACGAAGCGGGTAAGGAAAGAGTGAACAACAAGGTGGAAGGAAAACAAGGAATGTGAGAGAGAGAGAGAAAGAAGAAGAGGAGCATGAACTTGAGTTGAAACAAATTAAGAAAGTGAAGAAGGGTTTGTTCCTCTATAGTCTATTTGACAATCTTCACCGTATTCGAAGAATGGATTAAAGAAAAAAGAGAGACTGTTTGATTACAAAAATTAAAACAGTATATATATATAAATAAATTAAGAAAAACATATTCGTATTTTGTTACAAAAACAAAACTAGAATTTGAAAAAGAAAAAATAATAAAAAAAAGAAGAAAAGTAATCGAATTACCTACGGTATTATTTTGTCAAATATTTAGATCAAGTTCAGTGTTGAACACTATCTCTTTAAGATAGATTCATCCTCTCTTGGGTGCTAGCAGATTATGGACGTCTATCTCCCAAGGTGAAATGATCTACAACAAACAATAACAGCACTACAAACTATTTGCACAATGAACACACTTTGTGTTTATACTCTTTCTCACAGTAAAATTAAATACAGCAAAAAGCAGAGAGCAATAGCAAAATTAGAACGAAAAAATTGAGTGCAAAATCCAAATGAGGGACTGACTATATATAAGTGCCTTTGGTGGCTTTTGATTTGAATCAACAAGTAACAAACATGTTTGAATGGTACTGTTTGGTACTATTTGAGCAGTAAGGAACCTGTTTGGTTTGAATTTAAGCAGAATCTTGAATTTATTAGGGTTGAATTTAAATAGATATGAACCTGTTTGGGTGGAGAAAAAAATCTTGACACCATTTCGGAATTAATTTTGAAATTTAAATTCCAAAAAAAAAAAGCTAAGAATTTAATTTTAGAAAAATAAAATTCAAAAAGTTTTTAGCCTAAAAAAATAAGCATTGGGCTGAACAAGCCCTACCCAACCTTAAACCACACATTCGTTGGCGGACGGATGGATGGGCCAGCAGTAGCGTGTTTGTTTTGGATCCAATGGGTCTAGCCCACTTTGCCCATAACCTCACCCTTCCACAAAAATTGAGTACCCATTGGGGCCCTCCTCAAGTTCTAAACCCAAGGCCTATAAACCCACACAAAGTTTGCCTACCAAAGTAATGTGGGACAAATCTTAATTCCAACCTTTATGGAAATTTCACCAAAAAACACCATTTCTATGGAGCTTACTGTGGCTTCAATTTTTCATTTACCCGATAATGGTTTTGAGCAACCAAATATACTACGTGAATCACAACGTGACATAAAACGCGTTACCACCAATACCCACAATAACCGATACTTGGGACCTAGTTAAATTATAGTCCAAAGTTAACGAAATTTTTTTATTTTTGTATAGAATTTCCTCAACCATTCTAACAATCCCCCATATGAATTAAATTTGAAGACAACGGAAATGCAATAACATGCAGAATTTGTCGAGAGAGTATAAATCGAAAATACCTTGCATCAGGATAGGTAGTTGTAGCTTACTTTTCATGCTCCTCTCAGATACGATTAGCCCTACAGTTCGGACTCCCGTAGTTTTGAATTTGGTTCCATAAATGCAATGTAAAATAAATAAACACAAAAGAGTCCAAATGTGGCAAACCATTTTTAAAAATCGATTTTGAATCAAAGATGCCAAAAATGGACTGTATTGCCAGATTTTAGAGTCGTCACCTAAATGTTTTTGAGAAATTTAGGAAACCCATGACTCATGTCGAAGGCTACGTATCCGTCATCACTAAAGTGTCTCGGCTCAAGAACTTAGGTATGAGAGAGGTCATCAATTGAGCACCCCATTCACTCGATCAAAGATCGGTCTCTAGTAATCATGATGTGATTTTTTATTTACATTATATGCTCTTGTTCTGGTTATTATGCTAATTTTACTAGGTGATGCAAACAAGTATAGACTACTTTGCAAAATTTGGAATGTTTTGATTTTATATTTGTTTTGAAAAAGTGTTTTAAATACGGGTCACTTGAAAAAAGCAAGCTTGTATTAACATTAATCAAATTATTCCAATTTAAGTGAAAAGGCCTTCATCCACCTGCATTCAAACAGGTATATCACTTAAGCACTTAGCCTCATGGAATCGTGCTTGACGTGGCAACAATCACATGCAATGCAACATGTTAAAACAATAAGTGCTCACCTAGTACTCCAAGGCAAGCCAAACAGAGCAAAAATAATTAGAAAACATGCATACTCCTAAATAATGCAATATGACTAATGTGACACATATAATCATGCAAATAACAAGTTCGGCTACTAGCATGGCATTTGATTCAATCCAAGGCATGGAATAAAACACGTATTCAAGCAAAGATTTTGATTTTGACATTGGTTAGAATGATGAGCTGAACCCTTATGTATGCAAGACAAATGGATGCGAAACATGGACAATGCTAATTAAAACATGATGCTATATGCTACCATCATAAGCGGAAAAATAAAAAGGAGAAAGAAATGGGAGTTGGAAGACATACACACTTATTACATATTTGCCCTCGTGCAAGAGGGTCCGAATGCCCAAGTGTCCGAATAAACTAACTATTACAAATCTGAATGAATTCTAACTTAACTAGCTATCTAATTTTATGAAAACAAGGATATTATCACAATACTAATTATAATTATAATATTAATACAAGCAATAATGAGGCACAATGATCGCATGCACAGTGTCTAGAAACTACTTTATCTGCGTAGACCTACTTTGTTTCACCCTCAACCACTGCCTTCTGTTTCTACCAAAAGTACTCTGTTTATTAAACATTGGAGCCCGGTCCGAAGGTCCCCTAATGAGGTCCCAAATAAGGTCGGTCATGCCCTAATTTCTTGCAAAAATCTATTTTTATGCTCTGGGGTGAAAACAGTGTAGACAGAGCAACTTTAAGCCATGTTTGTCCCTTCTGCTCTCCTCTATCATGAAACTCAAAAGAAGAGTGAATTCAAGTCCGAAACCATCAACGATAGCAAGTTGATTGCTTGATAATTTCGAGCACGTTTGGACAAAAAAAACTTAATAAATGCAATGAATACGACCACCCTCCCTCTATCATGGAAATTCAAAAAATGAGGTAGACACGTCTTAAGACTCGTCAAAACATCATGAATTGGTATGTGACGATTCTTGACAAGATGGACTGGGCATAACGTTCGGCCAAATCCAACTATTCTAATCGCTTTTCTTTTTGTCAGTTTCATTGATTTTAAGCCAATTTTATTAGTCTTTCCATTCTTTAGTCAATTTGTCCACAATGATAGTTAAGTCCACTAAATGAGTAGAAACGTCAAATGAGAAGTGATTCTTAGCATGAAAGAGGGACTACACCTTGACAATGAACCTCCGTAAAGGTTAAGCCATTGAACATACGTCTTTTTTCCATGCCTTGAATAATCATCAATCTTTTGAAATAACTCTCAAACAAAAGAAAAGCAAGAAAGAAGGGAGGGTGCCGAAATGATTATGCGAGATTGATAATTAAAATGAGACTCTTTATATGAAAACTAAGTAAAGAAAGCCATCAACTCGAATAACTTTGTCTCTAAGACCTAACACAACCCAAACCATGGGGACTTACAACACAACAAACAAAGTATTCAAAGCATAAATTGATTAAATGAATTAAACAGCCCCTAAAATAGCCCCTAACATGCAAAAAATAGTAGCTAAAATGATGTTAAAAGAGCACAAAACAAAGCCAAAAGTAAGGAAGCACAAAGCTAGTAAGCAAGACTAAAGAGGGGTGGCTAACCCCTCCACTTTTTGGACTTCTATTTTTTTCAGCCCTTTATAACTCTGAAAAGTCAGTATATAAAGACAAGAAAAATAAAGGAAAATAGTAGAAGAAGATAAAAGAAGAAGGTGCAAAATTATACCTTTTGAAAAGATAGGTAAGCTCTTAGTTAACAAACTTGATTCTAACACCCTCAAGTTCAACACCCTCAAGTTTCTGAAATTTAGATTGAAATCTCAACTAAAATCTCCAAGAACAAGCTCTAATGGTGTATGTATTGTGTATGTATAGTTGAAGAAGGTTTAAAGGTGAAGAAATCTTTTGTAAGGAAGTTATGTCTAAGCTCCTAAAAATATCTCCTAGAACAATTCTCTAACCTCTAGGTTCTGAAGATATGCCTTGAATTCCCTACAAGAAAGCTTCAAATCCAAGCTTTAATGGTGTATGGAAAGTGAAAGTTGATTTGAAGAACAAAAGAAGCTTGAAAGTTCAAGAGCTCTCATCAATGTCTAAACCTTTTGGAAAGTTTTTCTAACCTTAAAATCGAAGTGGGAGGTCCTATTTATAGAGTTTGAGCCAATTTGGTCGAAAATATCTTCAAAAAACAACATCTATCCAATTTCCGCCAATTGTTCTATTTGGCGCTAATGAGACTCGGTCGGGCCTAAAAACACAAGGTCAAGCCCAAAAATGAATGGCCGGGCCTAAAAAGGGACTCTGGAGAAGTTTTCATTGAAAGTCGACCGGGTCTAAATGGGCCATAGCTAGTTTTAAATGGACCCGATCGAGTCCAAAAATCTGCATTTCAGGCCCGATTTCAAACGGGCATATCTCCTTCGTCCGGACACAGTTTTAGGTGATTCTTGAGTCCAAATTGAAGCCTCATAAGTATAATTTCCAATGGCGGTGGCCTCATATCTAAATTCTAAGTGGTCAGAGAGATATGCCTAATTTAGTAAAGGTTGCTCATTCTTTCTCAACAGTTTAATGCCCGACCTTTCCCTGAGCTAGTTTTCTTCCACCCCCTCCTATTTCCTTCAACTCCAAACCTATAAATAAGATGTTTTAAAATATTTTTGAAAGAGTTCACCTCCCTTTCATTTATCTCCACTTTGTCCTTACTCGGTTTATTGAAAAGTGCAATATTTTAAATGAAATGCGAGCCTCGGAACATCGTAGAAACATTTGAAAAAATATTTTGAAAAAGAGGGTTTTAAGGTCTAAAATAGTTTGACCAAAATGGGGTGTAAGGTTTGGGATTAGAGTTTGAATCAAAATTTCTTTGCTGAGAATTCAAAAGATTGCATAGTGTAACTTTCATTATCGAGTGTTTGGAATAAAGTGCCTAAGTCTTAAGGGCGGTAAAAAATGGGGTGTCTCTGAGCTTTTCGGTCTTGAACCTTTCCTAGTGATAACCTATCGGACTTACTAGCTAACCAATGGATGCGATGCCTTGAATCGTTCAACCATTTGTGTAAGCCAAGACAATAGATTTCAAATAAAATATCTTCTAACACATCGTGGTTCTTACGGTTATGTTCATTTTGGCCTTGAACGCTCCTAGTTATTCGTAGTGCTTCTAGAGAATTTAGCCTTTTCCATTCTCATAGAACCGTCCCTAGTTCAACACTCATATAAGTGATTCTTATTGAGAGTATCCCTTATACTCATCTTGACTTTTTATTCCTAAGTCCAGATATAAGTAATCATTAAAAGCAAAACTTACCCTTAATCCCCTGCATACAATACATGTTGCAGATATCACTCTCATCATAGGAATGGGTAGGGATTTTTTATTATTATTATATATAATCCCTTGGTGATTTCTAGCGAGCCACACATAACTTAGTTGTCCCGTTGAACTTAGTTCTTGGTATCTCCAGTCATTTAAGTAGGGTTACCATTATGATGACCTTTATGTAATAGGCTTTAATCTCATCCCCTTCGATGGACTATACACTTGCTCTTTTGCCAAACCTTTCGTTAACGGATCCACAATATTCTCTTTAGATTTTATATAATCTATTGAGATTATTCCACTTGAGCAATTGCCTTACGGTATTATGTTAACGACAAATATGTCGTGACTTACCATTATATATATGACTCTGTGCCCTGCTTATTGTAGATTGACTATCACAATGAATGCAAATAGTTGGTACAGGTTTTGGCCACATTGGAATGTCTTCTAAGAAGTGGCGAAGCCATTCTGCTTCTTCTTCTTCTTTGTCTAAAGCAATGAACACAGATTCCATTGCGGATCGTGCGATGCATGTTTGTTTTGTGGATTTCCAGGAAACAACAATGCCTCCCAGAGTAAAGACATATCCACTAGTGGATTTTGAATCTTTAGTATCCGATATCCGATTTGCATTACAATAGCCTTCGAATATTGTTGGCTATCGAGTAAAGTTTAAACCATGATCACGGGTAAATCTTAGATATCTAAGAACCTGAATGATCGCTTTCCAATGGTCTTTTTCAGGGTTACTAATGAGCCTATTCAATTTACTAACAGCATAAGCTATATCAGGATGCGTGCAATTCATTAGGTATATTAGGCTTCCAATAATTTGGGAGTATTTTAACTGAGACATCGCATCACCTTTATTTTTTGATAAATAAAAACTGATGTCTACATGTGTTCTGGCTACATTCTTATCATCTTTGATATATTTACCAAAATTTTTCTCAATATAATGAGATTGAGATAATGCATATCTATCAGATGTTTTAGTTATTATCGTTCTTAATATTACATCTCTGACCCCCATATCTTTCATATCAAATCTTTTGTTCAGCATTTGCTTGGTTGATTTGATCATGTTTTGACTACTTTCAACGATAAACATATTATCCACATAAAGACAAACGATGACATAACCTTTGTCAATGTTTTTAACATAGACGCACTTGTCACATTCGTTTATTTTAAATCCATTAGTTAGCATAGCATGATCAAATTTCTCATGCCATTGCTTAGGAGCTTATTTTAATCCATAGAGGGATTTTACAAGCTGATAAACTTTCTTTTTTCTTGCCTTGGCACTACAGCCCCTTCGGATTGCTCCATATAGATCTCTTCATTTAGATCACTGTTTAAGAAAGCTTTCTTAACATCCATTTGATGTATTTCTAGATTATACAACGCTGCTAGAGCAATAAGCATGCGAATGGACGTTATTCTTATCACAGGAGAATATGTGTCAAAATAGTCCAGACTTTCTTTTTGTCTGTAACCTTTTATCACAAGTGTTGCTTTATATTTGTCTATTGAACCATCTACTTTCATTTTTGCCTTGAATATCCATTTATACCCAAGAGGTTTTAGAACTCGGTGGAAGATCCACCAATTCCTGAGTATGATTTTGCATAATGGATTTAATTTCATTATTAACGGCCTCTTTCCACAAAGGTACTTCAGGACCTAACATTGCTTCCTTAAAGCTCTGAGGCTCATTTTCTAATAGATATGTTAGAAAATCTGGACCAAAGGATTTTGATGTTCTCGCTCTTTTACTTCATCTTGGTTTATCATTAGTTAAATCCTGTTGGCTGAGACCATTACTAGTCTCTTGCATTTGATTGTCATTAGTCTCTTGACTTTGTGTACAATCATAAGTTTTTTTGTGTGAATTTAATTCATGTCCTTCTTTGTAAGGAAAAACATGTTCAAAAAATACAGCATTCCTTGATTCAATAATAGTGTTCATATGTATATAAGGTATTTTTGATTTATAAGTTAGAAACCAATATGCACTACTATTATGCGCATGACCAATAAACATACAGTCCACTGTTTTTTGTCCTATCTTAGTCTTTTTCGAAATATGAACTTCTACCTTTGCCAGGCACCCCTACACTTTTAAGTATTTGTAAGAAGATGGTCGACCTTTCCACAATTCATAAGGAGTGTTGTTAGTTTTCTTGTGGGGTATTCTGTTAAGAATATAATTAGCAGACAATATTGCTTCCTCCCACAAGTTTTGCAATAAGCCTAAACTTAGTAACATGGCATTCATTATTTCTTTAATGGTTTTATTCTTTCTTTCAGCAATTCCATTTTACTGTGGAGAATAGGGTGTTGCAGTTTGGTGAATAATGTCATGTTATGTACAAAATTTACTTAAAGGTGCATCATGTTCACCACTTCTATCACTTCTAATCATTTTAATGGTTTTACCAAGTTGTTTTCAACTTCAATTTTGTAAAGTTTAAACATTTCCAAGGCTTTATCTTTACTTCTAAGTAAATATACATAACAATATCTTGTGCAATCATCGATAAATGTTATGAAATACTTTTTGCCTCCTCAAGTTTGAACAAATTTAAAATCACACACATCAGTATGAATTAATTCTAGAGGTTCGATTTTTCTTTCAACCGATTTAAATGAAGCCTTAGTTAGTTTTGCTTCTACATAATCTCACATTTGTAATTAGGATCAATTTCAAACTTTGGTATATAATCTAAAGAAATTAGTCTCATAAAGCATCAAAATTCACATGTCCTAATCTACCATGCCATAAATTTGACTCAAGAATATAAGCAAAAGATGTGCTATTCTTATTCATAACAGATTTTAGCACAGTCATTACATTTAACTTGAAGAGACCATCACTTATGTATCCCTTACCCACATACATACCACTCTTTATTAATACAAATTTATCAAACTCAAATACAAGCGTAAAACCATTTTTACATAACAAAGAACCATAAACAAAATTCTTTCGAATGTTTGATACATGCAGTATGTTGTTGAGGGTCAGTTCTTTCCCCGATGTCATCTTCAAGACAACGTTCCCTTGTCCTGCCATAGCAGAAGTAAATGAATCTCCCATAAATAGTTGTTCACCATTTGCAGCCTCATTATAAGTAGTGAACATTTTTTTGTCCGTACAAATGTGTCGAGTTGCCCCAGTGTCAACCCATCACTCTTTGGCATTTTTAACCAAATTAGCCTCAGACACCACAACAGAGAGATTGATGTCATTTACACCGTTAGAAATGTAATAGACTTCTGTCACATTGGCTTGATTGGTGGTCTTTTTGCTTGTACTTCCGCGATTCTTCTTAGGGCAGCGGCAATCAGAGGCACGATGTCTGGTCTTGCCACAGTTATAGGATTTTCCTTTGAACTTTTTATTGCCATTATTGTCGCCTTATTTGGGACCATCGCCAGCAAACTTCCTCTTCTTATTATGTGGTTTGGGCACTTGTTCCACTACATTAGACTTGGACTCAATGGGATTTTTACTATTCCTCTTTTTAACCTTACGGTTATCTTCCTCAATTCTCAGTTTATAATCAGTTCATTCATGGTCATCTCTTTACGTTTATGTTTTAAATAATTTTTGAAATCTTTCCAAGTGGTTGGTAATTTTTTTACTAATGTAGTAACTTGGAAAGACTTGCTAAGAGACATACATTCAGCATGAATATCATGCAAAATTAATTGAAAACTTTGAACTTGAGAAATTACTGTTTTGGAGTCTACTATAACAAAGTTCAGAAATTTACTGACAACAAATTTCTTTATTCCGGCATCCTCTATCTATTTTTTCTCCAAAGAATTCCACAGTTCGTTTACTTCTTTCAGAGGACTATAAACATTATATAGCATGTTGTCTAGGCCATTGAGGATGTAGTTTCTACACAGAAAATCAGAATGTTTTTAGGCGTCTACAGCAGCAACAACTTGCCGATCACTTTCATCCTCTTTAAGCACTAAAGCCTCTTTATGGAGAAACCACGCAAGATTCAGAGTTGTAAGATAGAACAACATTTTCTGCTGCCATCTCTTAAACTCAGTGCAATTAAATTTTTTTGATTTTTCTCCATGACTCATTGGAACTTGAACATGGTTTTGGGTAAGGACCGGAGTCATTGTAACAATCGGATTTGGAGTACTACTTTTAGCAGCCATAATATCTGATTACAAAAATCAGAAAAAATCAAAACCAAAATACAAATTAATTTTCTAGTTACTCAACCCAAAAAATAAGTTATAACACAAAATAATTTTACTTTTCTAGTTACTAAAACCAAAAAAATAAAATACAACACAATAATTTTATTAATACAATGAAGACACAAAAATAATCTGTCTTAAGATTATTTGACAATCTTCACTGTATTCGAAGAATGGATTAAAGAAAAGAGAGAAACTGTTTGATTACAAAAATGAAAACAATATATATATATATAAATTAAGGAAAACAGATTTGTATTTTGTTACAAAAACAAAACTAGAATCTAAAAAAGAATTTTTTTAAAAAAAAAAAGAAGAAGAAAAGTAATCGAATTACTTACAGTATTATTTTGTCAAATATTTAGATCAAGTCCAATGTTGAACACTGTCTTCTTAAGACCGATTCGTCCTCTCTTGGGTGCTAACAGATTATGGACGTCTATCCTTCAGAATGAAATGATTTACAAAAAACAGTAACAACACTACAAATTGTTTGCACAACGAACACACTTTGTGTTTATACTTTTTCTCACAAGAAAATTAAATGCAGCAAAATATAGAGAGTAATAGCAGAATTAAAACGAAAAAATTGAGTGCAAAATCCAAATGAGGGACTGACTATTTATAAGTGCACTAGTGGCTTTTCAGATTTGAATCCAACAGGTAACAAACATGTTTAAACATGTATGGTACTTGTTAGGTACTATTTGAACAGGTAAGGAACCTATTTGGTTTGAATTTAAACAGATACTGAATTTGTTCGGGTTGAATTTAAACAGATGTAAACCTGTTCGGGTAGAGGAAAAAACTGGACACCATTTTAGAATTAATTTCGAAATTTAAATTCCAAAAAAAAAAAAAAGATAAGAATTTAATTTTAGAAAAATAAAATTCAAAAACGTTTTGGCCCAAAAAGATAAGCATTGCGCCGGACAAGCCCAGCCCAACCCAACCTCACACCACGCACCCGACCGGACGGACGACGGCGCGCGCGTGTTTTTGTTTTGGGTCCAATGGATCTAGCCCATTTTACCCATAACCTCACATTTTCACAAAATTTGGGTACTCCTTAGGGCCCTCCCCAAGTTCCAAACCCAAAACTTATAAACCCATACAAAGTTTGCCTACTAAGGAAATGTGGGACAAACCTTAATTCCAACCTTTATGTAAATTTCACCAAAAAACATCATTTCCATGGAGCTCACTTTGGTTTCAATTTTTCATTCACCAGATAATGATTTTGAGAAACCAAATAACGTGAAACGCGACATAGAACGCTTTACCACCAATACCCACTATAACCGGTACTTGGGACCTAGTTAAATTATAGCCCAAAGCTAACGAAAAATTTTGTTTTTGTACAGAATTTTCTCAGCCATTCTAACAATGTCAACCTCATGGTAATGGTGATGATGGATGCTTTTGATAAGATAAATTATTGACAAAAGTAGTAATAATGATCTGATTTAATTAAATTTAAAGTTCAGAATTGAAAAAATGAGTGCGAGAAGTCCTGACTAAAAAAAATTTCAATTAAGAGGAGTAGTTGAGTAGTTAAAATTATATTTATTTTAAAATTTTAGGGTTTTATTTATTCCTAAAATAAAATCTTGGGATTATTTTTGTAATTTTCTCCCAAAAAAAAAAAAAAAAACACTATTAAGGGTAAATTACCCGCGTGTCCTCTTTGAAAGATATGTAGTCTATTTAGTCCCACAATCGTTTTCTATAGTCCCAAAAATCCTGAGGCGCGTTTTCCTTTTTTCTATTTCTCTTTCTGATATACTCACCTAACCATATGCGCCTTCCTTCTTCTCTTTCTCTTTCTACACTCACCAGCGACCACCATCGATTGAGGTTCACCGGTAACCACTGACTCCTTACTTCACCTTTACTGACGATAAAGGATATGAGTTTTCGGCGATGTTCTTAGCATAGATCTACTCAGATCTAGCCAATATTACAAGACAAAACTCACTCGAATGGTCAGATTTAGAGTAAATCTGAGTAGATCTACATCAAATCTGATAAGATATAAACCAAAAATAGTTGCCGGAGTACAATTATTTCTCTATATTTGTCTCTCTCCTTCGATCCCTTAGTTTTTCTTCTTTTTCTCTGCTATACACTGCTCTTTTCTTTTTTTAATGAAAAAAAATTACAAGTTTTGAATAAATTTTTTTCGAGCTTTAGTTACAGGTCGTGAAAATTATAAAATTTTTCAGTTTCAATTTTTTAAGTGCTGAAATGAATCGTGCAGTTTCATAACATATTTTGCAATTTGATTAATAAGGAGAAATACTTACTAGAATCATGCTTTAAAATTGTAAAAATAATTTATGTTTTTTTCTTATTGTTGTTGTTTCTTGTTGTTACTTTTTTTAATTATTTTTTATTTTTAATTTGTCAATATTTAGTACATTTTGCTATGTCTGTCACTCTAATTACTCTATTTAATCTTTTTTTTTTGGCAATATTCTAGATATTCTAGTGAGTTTCCAGCGATATTCTTGACATTCCAATAACTTTTGGTGACATTCAAAACAATCCGACGATACTCTGGAAAATTTTCGACGACTTTCCGATGATGTTGAATATTCGGACGAACCTCCAGTTACTATTTGATGGAAGTCTGCCGGTGATGAGATGTGCAGTGTCCTTAAATTTTAAAAAAAATATATAATTTTTTTTTTGTAATAATTAAAAATATATAAAAATAATTGGTGTAAATATTTTATTTTGAGATTAAATAGGTTTCGAAGTGTGTAGATAGGAGCTACGGGTTAGTGCCCCAACTATTATCTGTGACTTCCAATTAGGGATGTCCAATAGGCCCGTCTAGGCCTCATTTTTGTTGGATTGGATTTAGGCTGAACTCATAAGTAGGCCCATACTTCTCGAGCTTAGCTTGGGCTTGGGTCAGGCTTTTCATTTTCATTGATATGTTCCATCAATTCCAGTGCAGTGTACCCGGCCTGTAATGTCTGGATTTAAGGCCCAATTCAGGCCCACATTTACGAATCAAGTCTTTTCATCTGGAGTGCTTGGTACAGTTGATGTAGAGTTGTTCAAAAAAATCAGTTGAATTTAGTTCTAAAGCTTTGGTTATGATTTCGAACTGAATCTTGATATAATTGTTTATTATTTTTTTAGGGTTTGTTTAGGAAGAAAAAGCCCGGGGTTTTTTGACTATTTTAATCATAAAAAATAAAATAAGTTTTTTAGTCCAATAAAACAAAATATCACCTCCAATTCATAATCATTATATTTTTTCTCTCATAAAAGTCAAAAAGTTCATCACAAACGAGACTTTTTAGCCTCAGGCTAAAATAGCCAAAAAGTTAAAAAATCAACTCACATTCCAAACGAACCCATTAATATTGTTGTTTGTAAAAATAAGAATACAGAAATTGCTAGTAAGATTTAAATACTAGTCTTGGTTGTGAAGTTAACAAGCTTTAACCAACTTAACCAAACTATTTGTTGCTAATTTGCTTACTATATATATATATATTATTTGCTATAAAAAATTTCTAGACTGAACTAAATTGGTTTCTATGGTTTAGTTATTATGCAGTTAAATAGGTTTAATGGTTCAGTTTCAATTGCAATCTTACTGAAACAGTAAGATCTGATTCAGTTCTTAATTCGCTCAATAGAATTAATCTGATCCGTGAACATCCCCTAGTTTATGCAGTCACTTATGATTTTATTTATTTATTTATTTATTTCTTAAAATCTGTGCCAAAGTGTTTAGTGTAACTTTTACTTATAATTTATGAGAAATAAATAATTTAAATAATTTTTTAAAATAAATTATTATTAAAAATTAAAAGAAGATGTATTTTAATATTAAAATTTTTTATTATCAATTTTCAACTTGTGAAAGGAGTTAAATAAGAACATGGGAAAGTGGCTCTTATTTGGGCGGTAATGGAACCCATTCTTATGGGAAAAGGACTTCATGTTCATGTTTTGGTACACATAAGCATTATATATATATATATGTACATATATACTTCACAGAATAGTACTGTGAATGCATTGCATTGCATTGCTCTGTGGAGGTGACATTCCAGCTGGCTAGGTCCCCTTTGGTAGATGGCCAAATTTAACTCGCTCACTTCTTCCAATCTGTAGGGGACCATGAGATAACTTGCTGAATTACTAATGCGCCATCAATTATACACTGCAGTTTACAGTTTTACACCCCTAATTTACTAACATGTGTAATGTTACACATGAATCTAAAAATGTGTAATGTTACACTTACCATTTTTTTATACTACTTTTAGTCTTTTACTTTATGTTTATTTTTAATGTAAGTGTCGACACATAAAGTGACAAAAAAAAATAATAACTGTAACATTACTCAATTCAAATAGACAACTCAAGTAAGAGCATTTCTAATGGAATGATTAGAAATGTATGTTAAAAGAGTGTTACATGATTAAAATGTGATAAAAATAAGATTTAATTTATATATTAAGTGTTTGTTAATTTAGAGAGTGAGAGACTGCTCAAATAGAGCATCTGTACTGGCTAAAGCACCTAATAATGACCCCGTTTGGTAGAACTGTCGGAAAGTAATTATAACTTATAGTTTAACACCTTATAGCTTATAACTGTGAACATAAGTTGATTTTTGACTTATAAATTAAGTTTTTCCTCTCTCACTTAAAGAATAAGTTAATTTTTTACTTACAAAAAGTTATAAGCTATATTGTTAAGCTGAACCAAACACATCAAAATAGCTTAAATTAAATTAAAAATTGAAATAAATTAAAAATAAATCTTACCAAACAGGCCAATGTCATATATTATTTAAGCTAGCCAATGTGATTTTTGTTCTCATACTGGAGCTGTTAGCGATAATTTTATAAACAAATTTTGATATCAGATGCTACACGACTAGTTAATTGTGGCGAGGTCACTAACAAGTGAGAGAGAGAGAGGAAAAAGGGGAGACTGATAACTTGTACTTATTTTATTTACTTTTATTATTTATATATATTTAATTACATTTTATTTTTATTTAACACAACACATTTTAACATATTTATTGTATGACTCACTTACATTCCAAACTAACAAACACTTAATGCATAAAAATAAGGTTTACTTTTATTATTTTTTATCATATAGCACAAATTCAGCAACTTTAATGTTGATGCTCTTAATGTACTTAAAGTGTGTTATGTAAAAGTCTACTTAACTGTGTATTTATAAGACCGTGTTAGGGAGTCTTAATTTTTGACCCCTTAATCTCCTGAAATTTCAGATCAAAAAAAAAAAAATTACTCAAAACGATATCTTTTTAGACATTAAGAGAATTAGAGGGGATTTTTTTAAAGGACAAATCATTCATCAACCAAATAAAAAAAAAAAGTACAATGATCCCACCACTGTCTCTGTAGCTTTACACATGCATACACACACTCAAAAAAACAAAAAGGTACAATGATCCCACCAGTGTCTCTGTAGCTTTACACATGCATACACACACACATTCTTTCTCTTTCTCTCTCTCTCCCCGCATGGGCCCAACTATAACGCTACAATTAACACACCCTTCAACAAAATACCTTAACTAGCAAGGCATTTAGCAACAACATTGGAAACGTTTAAATTGCCTTTTGCCATGTTAATTGATAGTAACCGACACTAATGGATTCTTTCAATAACCCATTGGATAGGGACGGAGCTATGCTTTGAATAATGATATTAATTAATATTATTAAATTTTAAATTTTTGATAGGATATATGTAAAAAATTATGAATATTTACAAATTAAATCTAGTAGGCCTAAATAAAATAAATTAATTTTTAAATTTTTACAAATTAACTCCATTAGGTAACACTACAAAAAATGTCACTTTTGGCTACCAAAATTTTGGTCGCCAAAAGTCCAATATTTAGTCGCCAAAACCATTTAGCGACTAAAATATTTTGTCGCCAAACTCGTCGCCTATACTCTGTCGGCGATAGTATTGGCGACTAAAATATTTTTGGTCGCAGAAAGTGAACGTTTTGGCTACTAAATACACATTAGTCGGCAAAAGTTATGTTTTGGCGACCAAAATATTAGTAGCCAAAAGTAAGCATTTGGCTACTAAATTTTCATTAGTCAGCAAAGGTTATGTTTTGGCTACCAAATATTAGTAGCCAAAAGTAAGCATTTAGCTACTAAATTTTCGTTAGTTGGCAAAGGGTATGTTTTGGCGACTAAATATTTAGTCGCCAAAAGTATTCAAATAAAATTAATTAAATTTTCAGCGACTAAAGAATTTAGTCGCCAAAAAATTATTTTCATTTTATTAAACTTTTGGCTACTAACCATTTGGTAGTCGAAAGTCTTCATTATATTTTTAGCTACTAAATTTGTAGTCACCAAAAATCTTTGAGTTCTTTATGGCTACTAAATATTTAGTCACTAAAGATGTTAATTTCCTTTTTGGCTCCCAATTGATTAGTCACTAACAAATTCACTTCTTTTTTTTTTCCACTACTAATCATTTAATTGCCAAAAACTTTATTTTGTGTTTTTTTTTATTATAATTAATTTCTTCCCAAATAATACATATATTTATTTCTATTTCGTTTCAACAATATAAAAATTTAATCTTTTAACATCAAATTCTATACAAATCAAATACAATGCAACCCAAAATAATAATTCCATACAAGCACAAAATCATACAAAAAAGATGTCCTCTGTACAAAAAATTGTACATCAAATTATGACTAAATACACGAACATTCATTTATGACTAAAGGTCTTTCCTATGAGAAATCTTCTTTTTGACATAATTTGTTATTATACAAGACCACTCGCATTGAAATTATGACTAAATAAAATAAAATGAAAAAGCGCCACGGAATATTTGCGCCTCACGCTTCATCTCTGTTTGCTTTGCCCTACCGGAAGTACATGTAAACATCTGCATAATATAAATAAAATGAAAAACTAATAAGATTAATACCAAGTGCCCATGAAAATAAAATTAAAAAATAGCCATTCAATTCTAGGTAAAACATTGTCAATGTAATTATGTCGGAAGAGAGTTAATTGTGTTTTCCTCAAACCTTAAGGGAGGTGAGTGTAATTAACCTAAAAAAAAAAACAAAGAATTGTAAGTTATAGGTAATCTTGAACAATGATTTCTCTCAAATGTTATGTGTTCTACTATTCATTCTTTCACAACTAAACTCTAGTTAATTGGAGAGCTGACGGACACTTTATTATTCTAGTTGATGATTGTGATGGTGTCTCCCGCTCAATCGCTTTTTTGATCTGAGCAGATGAGAAACCACTTTGAAATCAAGCACATATGTATGTATACAAGGTGCGAAAAGTAAAAAATAAGATTTGGAGAACAAAGTTGGAATGCAAGGAAAGCTTCAGACAAAGACAAGAAAATATGGGCAATGAGTGCAATCAAGACATGCATGATAGAAAGAAAGAACCAATCGAATGCATTACTAAAACAAACAACAAAACAAAGTTCACATCTCCATGGTTGGATAGAACCACAATTACGTGCATCGCCACTAGCTTCTCTAGTGACCATCAATATTCTAACATTTTTCAAAGGCGATTGCCACAAATTATCATTTTACTACACTTTTTTTTATAAATATTTTATTCACACATTGCATTTTCGAACTCTTTTTTACGTATGGGTGCATAGCATTCTTTTACATATATGTGTTACATACATAGTGGCAAAAATTCATCTCTATTTTAACAAAGCCTATTGTAGTTTTGTGTCCTTTTTGTCTTCACTGGGATTATGGACCCCAACCCATCCTCACCTCCTGTTTTGTATACTTAAAAATGATAATATATACCGGTGAGCAGAGCATCATCGTGGGAGCCTCAAATCATCCTTGGTGTTTCCATTTTCCAAAAGACTCACCTAAACAATTGTACAGAATTAAAAGTAAAAACAGGGGAACAACCACGTTAACATAATTGACGAGGCAGTGAAGATAAATTGTAAAGTTTCAACCCTAAGAAGAGTAACTACCCCAAAAATGACGTATAATCCAAACAATGTCAGCTTGAATGCAGCACACAATGAAAGGCCTCATGAACACTCCTACCAGAGCATCTCATTGGAGTTTGATTGTTCTCCTGAATTTACTACAAGTTTCCATACTACTCTGTCCAATGAAATAAAATATCAGTTGCCAAATTTAACCATATCGTGCTCATTAGCCAAGAATATTAAGCACCATTTGCATTATGTAAACCAACTTGAATGCAACATGTTACCAGAGCATCTTATTAAGCATCATCATGATTATTTTGTGTCATTATTATGTATATACAAATGTCAAACTTCAATTTAAATAATTGCAAAACAACTTTAATGGAATTATATATTTTTATTTAATGATTTTAATCATAAATATTTATTTGCTAAGATAGCAATTCCTAAAACATGCATTTTTAACAAAAACTACAAACTACAAACTGTCAAATTCAAATGGAAATAGAAACTTACAGGGAAATTTGTAGTGGTAGTGATACTTCATTGCTTTGTCTTCCTTATCATAACCTCCTATATTTCCAAAACATATTACAAATGATTAAAAAAAAAAAAAAAACCACAATCATTGGTTTGGAAAATCCTTGATCTCATTCAAAAAAGTTACATTAATCAAGTGATTTAATTTTAAGGGAATATAAAAAAGGAAGAGCAAAAGGGAGCACTTTTTAACTCACCCAAAATAACTAGAGCTTTGATATTATACATCAACATATCCTCATTGTTCACAAATTCATTGGTATTTTCAAAACTATCAATCATTAGTAGGAGGCTCAAAATCATTAAGTGATCTATAAGTAAATCCACAACTATCAATCATTAATCTAAGATGCAACAAAATTTTGATTATAATGAGTCATTTGTATGCCTTAATACCCATTTGTATGTGAGCTGCATTCTCAGAAAGTATAATGAGTCACTCTAGTTTTGCCCTAATGAGCCCAAGGATATTATTGACTAGGATATCAAATTCACAAACAAAATGAGAAATAAAACCCTTACACCAAATTAATGCAATTAAAAAATAGAATAACCTATTAGAATAACAAACTTCCCAGATGAGGCCATTGACAATACGCACCAAGTCCACAAGTAGTGTTTCAATCTCTTCCAAACATCATGAGAGCATCAATTCATTAGTAATAAATAAACATGTAAAAACAATCAACTTTGACCCAAAACCAAGATATTTAAGCATTAGATATTTCCGTATGGTCAAATGATTAGTAAAATTAATTTCTTTCTTCTACAATAAAGGTGTACCTTCCAACCCTAGTAACAAGTCTACAAATCACAAACAAGCAATTAAAATCAACCACCATGGTATTGACAAAACAATGAGACACTTTCAATATGGAAGGCAGAAGCAAAGTATTCTAACAATATAAAAACCCTAGTTTAATCATTGAAGATTGAAGAACATCAAGTACATAGCCATATAAGTGAGCTTTAGGACTTCCTGAAACTTCTTTCATCACCTACTACCACCACCATCATCCAACAAGCACAAAAAGAGAAACTGACTATTTATCAAGATGGACTAACCCCAAAATGACTAGTCTTCATGTTATAGAATTCCTACACAACCTGCCCCAATGATCAAAAAGCCTTCTTTTTTCTTTTTTTTGCCTAAATAATAGCTCTATGACTACAAAAAAAAAAAAAACAAAAAATTGAAATAAAACAATCATGTAATAAGCAAATTGCAGTTAGAGGAAAGAATAATACTATTCTCTTATTGTAAGCCTCGATGTTCTTGTTGTATTTAGTCTTCCTTTTCTCTGCCCTCGAGACAAGTGGGGCTTTCTCCTAATTTTTGAAAGAAAAAAGAAAAACAAACAATCATTATAAATAAATGCATTTACTTTGGAGTAGTTGCAATTAGAAGCAAATTATTAGGTAGAATCATTTTCTACAAAATTACTCACGACCGACATGGATTTCCATTTGTCTCCACCACCTTACCAACTGGACCAAATTCGATACAAAATGCTAAAATTAAATCAAATTTTAACAAAATTAGACAGTGCGGAAATAGGATGATTCAAAACGCTACAAAGACAGCGGATTTGTTGTTTGGATGCTTCTCCTTGTACATCTTCTGAACTCCCTAAGATATATACACACAAAAGCAAAGCAAGCAAATAAGCCCTAAATCAATTGAAAATTTATATTTACAGAAAAGCACAAATCAATCAACGATGATTATACATGAAAACGAAGAAGGCATTGGCGGCCTCTTAGGCTTGTTAGGATCCTTGGCGGCTGACCTTCTTCGCAATTTGTTTAGCGAGTTACTCGGCACCTCTCTTCTTCACAGAAGGCTAACAACAAAGCACAAACAACAATCGATCTTCATCATCATCAACACACAAAACAAAAACCGATCGAGAGAGAGCCGATCGGTGTAGATGCAAAACCAGAGAGTAAGAGGCGTGAGATGAGAGAGTGAGGGAGATGAGATAGTGAAGGAGACGAAGAAGAAGAGAAGACGAAGAAGACGAAGAAGACGAAGCATACAGCTGGAGGTTTGGATGGAGGTGCCGACTCTCGGCGTGAGTCGTGACCAACTTTCCCCAATATTTTGCCCTAATCTTATGTCGGGTCTTAGAAAGAAAGAGAGAGACAAATGAAAGAAGTACTCAAATTTCCTCCTTACTTTCCTCCGAGGTGAAACTCATTTTTAAAAATTTTAATTATAATCGGCGACTAATATTTAGTCGGTAATACTAAAAATAAAAATATATATATAAAAATAGGCACTAAAATAAGAAATAAAAGTAACAAATATATTTAAATTATATTTAAATAAAAATATAAGTAATAAATTTAAAATTTTAAAAATATTAAATTATCTTAAATATTTGTCCTAATATTTTTTTTATTGAAAAATATAATAATATATTTTAAAATCTTATTTTCTTATATTGTTATATTATATATATATATATATATATATATAATAAGAAAGAAAAGAAAGAAAGAAAATTTTTAAAAAAGAAGGCAAAAATTAATACTAAAAAATATTTTAATGAAAAATATTTTGTAGAAGTAGGGGTAATATATATAGTTTAATGAAAAATATTTTTCACTAAAATAAAAGTTAATTTTCTGTAGTCAATGAATAATATTTTTCATGGCCTTTTTTTATTACTAAATATCATGAACTAATTTTTTGTGGTAGAGGAAAGGGAGCAACAATGAAGGTGGTGGATAAGAGATGATGGTGGTGGTGGTGGTGATGGTGATGGCAAAAGAGATTAGTGGTGAAGTTGTAGTAGTGGTAGTGTAAATGGAGTGGCAGGGGTGAAATTAAAATGAAGTTAATTTTTTGTGGTTAATATGGCATTTGCAGTGGTAGTAGTGGTAATAATGGAATGGCGTTTGCAGTAGTGGTGAAGGTGGTAGAGGAAATGAGTGGTGAGAGAGAGATATGAGTGAGAGGCACAGACAGAGAGAGAAAAGAGAAGAGATAGATGAATGAGAGACAGATAAAGAGACAAATAGACAGACAGAGAGAGAAGAGTGATGAATGAGAGAGAGAAAGAAAAAGAGAGATGGGCGAGAGAGATAGAGACACAGAGAGAAAGAGAGAGACAGAGACAAAAGAGAGAGAAATAGAAGCGAAAGAGAGAGATGAGAGAGATAGACAAAGAGATAGAACAGAGAGAGAAGAGATAGAGACAATAAATTTTGTCGTCAAGATAAAAATAAATTTTTATTTTTCATTCGTTGACTAAATTATTTTAGTCGCCAAAACTATCTATACATGACTAACATATTTTGTAGCCGTTGAAATTAAATTTTTTCCGACCAAACTTTTGTGGTAGAGAGAGAGAGAGAAGAGTAATGAGTGAAAGAGAGAGAGAGAGACATAGAGAGAGAAAAGATAGAGACCTAAACAAAGAGAAACAAGAGAAGAGTGGGAGATAGACAAAAAAAAAAAGAAAGAGAACGAAAAGAGAGGATCGAGAGAAAGACAGAGAAAAAGAGAAAGATAGAGAGATAATAAAGATGAGTAGGAAAGACATAGACAGAGATAGAGAGAAGCAAGATGAATGAGAGAGATAGAGAAAGAAAAAAGATGAAAGAGATAGAGAGAAGAGAGATGAGCGAGAGACAAAGAGAAAAAGAGACAAAGATAGAGACAAAGGCGATAGATAGAGACAGAGAGAAAAGAGAGATGAGAGACAGCGAGAATTGATTGATACAGACAAGAGAGCTAGAGACAAGAGAGCTGATCAACAGGGTCAGAGGAAGAAAATAGATGAGAGAAGAGATAGATGAGTGAGAGACACAGAAAGAGAGAGAGAGACAGACAGAGAGAGAAGAGTGATGAGTAAGATAGAGAAAGAGAATAGACAGAGAAAGATGAAATCTTAAGGCAATGAAAATACAACCCTAGAGAGTGAGAGACAGAAAAACTAAAATCTGAAATCTGAAGCCAATGAAAATATTGTAATTAAATCTAAAGCCAATGAACCAGTTCAACCCGTGTATTTTTAGTCGCCAATTACTTTTATAAATCCCTCAAATTTAAATTAGAAACGTCTCCCTCCAAATTTAAATTTACAAAAATGTTTGGTTATTGTTAACTGTATAACGTAAAAATAATTTTATAAAGTTGAAAAAATTAATTATTAAAAAATTAAGAAAAAATTTAAAATCTGAAATAATATCAATAAGTCACATAAATAATTGGGATATTTTGTCTTTTATTAGTACTGGTAATAATATTGAAAAATTTATTGAAATGATAAATAATTGGGATATTTTGTCTTTTATTTGTGAATTTTGATTTATTCTTAATTTATTAGTGTTATTGAAATATGATGATGTAAAAAGTACAAATAGTTTAATTGTACTTTTCATCTGAAAAATAATAGTCTATTTCTAGAATTTAATTTCTTTTTATAATACAATTATTACATTTTAAAAATATTAATTTATAAAAATTACCTTTTCATAGTATATTTTTTTAGAAATATCAATTGTCATAATTGTAAATTTTTTATTATTAATGGATTTAAAAAAAGGACAAAATAAGAAATTCATATTATTTTAATAATTAATTTTTTTAAAAAATTAATATTTTTGGATGGTGGGTGTACAACCTCTTAATAAAAAAAAATATAAATATAAATAAAAATAGGTTTACAAAGATTAAAAATATAAATAAAAGATTAAAAATTAATTTTTTTTATTTTCATTCGGCTACCAAAGATTTAGTAGCCGAAAGTAGGTTTTTAGCGACTAAAATAAATATGGTCGCCGAAAGTTGACATTTGGCGACCAAAACTTTGGTCGAAAGATTAAAATTATTTTTTTATTTTCATTCGCTACCAAAGATTTAGTAGCCGAAAGGAGGTTTTTAGCGACTAAAATAAATTTGGTCGCCGAAAGTTGACATTTGGCGACCAAAACTTTGGTCGGGAAAGATTAAAAATTAATTTTTTTTATTTTCATTCGGCTACCAAATATTTAGTAGCCGAAAGTAGGTTTTTAGCGACTAAAATAAATTTGGTCGCAAAAATTGACATTTGGCGACCAAAACTTTGGTCGGGAAAGATTAAAAATTAATTTTCTTATTTTGATTCGGCTACTAAACAATTTAGTAGCTAAAGGTACCTCTACGGCTACTAAATTTTTTTTTAGTAGCCAATTGTGATATGTTTAGCTACTAAAAATTTTTTTAGTCGCCAATTGTAATATCTTTAGCTACTAAATTTATTTTAGTAGCCAATAATCAACATTCCCCTACTAAAAAAAATTAGTAGCTAAAAAGTTGACTTTTGCCGACTAAAATTTTTTTTGGTAGCCAATTCCATGACTTTTGGCGACTAAATTGATTTTAGTAGCTAAAAGTGGTCGGCAAAAATGCTTTTTCTTGTAGTGTAAAAATAAAATCAAAGTTTATTCATAAATTTAGGTTTCCAGCCGATATATCAATCTGTCCAAACCGACCAAATCGAACTGATCCACCGCATTTTGGACAGATGCGTGATGATAAGCGAATGGTTAGAGAATGATTTTTTTCCAATCTACCTAGTTTTGGACTGATGACGGATTTGAGATTCTTTTAACCGCAACTGAACTGCTAAACCACGAGCACCCTTAGTAATTTGTAAAACTTTGTATTTTCAAAGGATGTGTTTAGTAACGTTTACATTTTCAGTTTATATTTACAAAAATTTTATAAACTAGTTTTTGTTTATTTTTAGAAAAACATAAACTACAAACGCGTTTGGTAATTGACAAAATATTTAAAGAATTTTAAAAATATAAAAAAGAGTGAGAAATGACAAGTGGTGGCAAGTGGTGGCAAGTGACGGCAAGTGGTCGCGGAAAACGATGGTGGAAAGAGGTGACGGTAGGTGGTGAGTGGTGGCGGGTGGGTGGGTAGGTGGGTGGGTGACGGTGGCGGGTGGTGGGTGGTGGTGGTTGGTGGGTGGCGGATGGCAGGTGGTGGTGGTGGATGGGTGGGTAACGGTGACGGGTGGGTGGTGGTGGTAGTGGTGGTGGTGATGGGTGGTGGTGGCAGGTGGGTGGCGGGTAGTGGTGGGTGGTAGCGGGTAGGTGGTAGGTGGTGGTGGTGGTGGGTGGGTGGGGAGGTGGGTGGTGGTGGTGGTGATGGGTGATGGTGGTGGTGGGTGGTGGTGGTGATTGGTGGTGGTGGGTGGTGATGATGGTGGTGGTGGCGGGTAGTGGTGGGTGGCTGGTGGTGGTAGGTGGTGGATGGTGGTGATAGGTGGGTAGTGAATGGTGGTGGCAAGTAGGTTCGGGTGGTGGCGGAGGGCGGTGGATGGTAGTGATGGGTGGTGAGTGGTGGCGGATGGATGACAGGTGGGTGGTAGTGGTGGCAAGGGTGGTGGTGGTAAGGGTAGGTGGTGGTGGTGGGTGAGTGGTGGTGGCGGGTGGTGGTGGTGGCAAGTGGGTGGTGAGTGGTGGTGGCAGGTGGTGGTGGGGGTTGGTGGCGGTGGCGGAAGACGGTGATGGAAAATGGTGGCGGGTGGTGACTAGTGTTGGGTGGTAAAAAAAAAAACTGAAAACTCAAAACGGAAACACATTTTTTGTGTTTTCATTTTTTGGCCAAATTTATAAACTGAGACCACTGATTTACAAATCAAAAATTTTACCAAACAAGTTTTTATTTGAGTTTTTAAAATTTTTGTAAATATAAACAGAAAACTGAAAACGTAAGTGTTACCAAACGGCACCAAATTGTTTTGATATTCTGTTTATGTTTTCAATTGAAAAAGAGTTTAAATATTCTATTGAAAAAGAGTCTTCAACTTGAATATATTTTTTATATTGAAAAAATAAATATATTATTTATTTATATTTTTTAATTTTTAAATCTAACTCTAAAAATAATAAATAAAAAAGATAATATATGTTATTTGGTTTTTATTTCAAAAATAGATATAGATGTAACAATACTGTTCATAGTTTTGGTGGTTTGAATTATTTTTATATTTTAAGAACCACATATTGTAATACTGTATGTGGATGAGACATATTATGATTGTAATATGTGAATGAGACAGCAGTGATTGTAATATTCTAAAATTTTAAACTTTATTTCTTTGATGAGGCATGCAATGATTGTAATATTTTTTTAAGTCATTGACTATAGTACTTTTTTTTTTTTGTTGAGAAAGTGCACAAGTTAAATTATGTTGAAAATTTATAAAATTTTAAACTGCCAAACCGATTCGTATCCATCCATCAATCCGCTCAATCCACATCTGTCTGATTGGCGGATGGATGTGTATTGATTTTCTCCAATTCGCCAATCTGGTGGACAGATGGCAGATTGGAGATTCTGCAGTTGCAACCAACCCGCACCCACCCGTACTAGAAACAAACCAAACGTTTGTTTATTCCTCTTGGAGACTGGATATCAACTTTTGATTCTCTCCATCAACTATTGCTTTGATTGTCTCTTACTCTCACGTTGCTTCTTCCTTCATTCTTTTTCTCTCCAATGTTCCATTCTAGTTGCAGAAACTTGTTCATTCGTTCGGGTTACTCTCACGTTGTTTGTTACTTGTAATTTCACTAGTTTTGGTTACTTTTATCAATGTGATTTGAGAATATATAAAATTTACAGAATATATGTGAATGTTAATTTTCACAAATTATATAAAACTAAAAATATGATATATAATATTAATGATACTTTGTTAAATAATCCTATTAAAAACAATTCCCAACTACACGACTGTCATTGGAGATATCTTAATAAAAGGGTTTGTCTTGGAAGGAATTGTAAACCTTGACGTGCTAGGTTTGACTTCTCTTGATGTTGTGGCCGATCTTTACGGATACATGTGGCTGATATTTAGAGATTTGGGGTTTACTCTGCAAGGGCGAATCCAATATGTTCCTATATTTCTTGAGACACAAGATCCTCTATCTCAACTATCGTCATCCTATCTTCAAATACTCAAATCATATTCTAAGATTTTCTCACCATGAGCTTGTCACACATTATTCAATAATTATGAATATTTTAAACAAAAAGATAAAAATATTTGGGGATACAATACCTTTGATCCTTATTCACAAACAAACAAATAAAAAATTTTAAAAAAAAAAATCATTTTTGTTGTTCACTTCTTCGATGCATATAACACTGTGAACATATATATATATATATGTATATATAATGCATGCTTTTAGGAAATGCTTTAGCAAGATATTATCAGTGTGTTTTGTTTTAGTTTTTTGAATTTAATTTTTTGTAAATTGAATTTTTTGTTTCTCGTATTTTTTTTTTAGTAAATATTTTTAAAATTTTAAGTATTTTATTTTTTATTTTTTTAGATTCACCTTATTTAGATATATCTAAATAGTAAAATATTTGTGAAAAAAATATTTTAAAAAATTAATAAATACACAAAAATAAGAAAAATGTATTGAATATATTTTTTTTTTTTGTATTTTTGATATTTAGTGAATTTTTTTTTAAAAAATTTCACAAATATTATATTTTTTAAGTGTATTTATGTTAAGTGTGTCTAAATATTAAAAATATCGCTTAAAATATTTAAAAAATTTAGTGAAAATAAAAAAATACAAAAACTGAGAAAGTAAAATTTTTAAAAAAATAAATTTTAAAAACTGAAACCAAACATAGTGAATTGTTTTCCTTGGAAACAGAGTATCCAACCTAAGGGGATGCAAATGCATGAATTACTATCAGGTTGTTAACCCAAATGTGGATTAAGCCAAGGCAACCCTTTGTCTTCTTATTGATTGAAACAGTTCACTTCAATACGGTTTAATCGGCCTATGATCTTTTAAATTTAAGCTACTTTTTACCGTAGTCACTAATCTATATAAAAATATTGAATTAGTTATTTATCCATCACTTCAAACATATTCGATCCATCCATTTAATAAATACTTTTCAATTCTTAGATGAACAAAAACAAAAGCAAAAACAAAAATTAAAAAATACTAAGATTTTAAGAATAATGAGTTAGAGTTAAGATTATACATAATAAAAGTTTACAAACTTTGGTTATAGAAATGATAAGGTTAATTAATTAAGATTAATAATTTATTATATTTATTTATGCTATTATATTATTAGATTATATATATTGTACAGGGAGCAAATATTCTTCACTTCCGTACTCCTTGCCACCGTATTCGTTTCACTCCAAATGGCGTCGTTTCTACTACAAACACAATAGAGGTGAGCTAATTGGCAGGTGTCTCGTCGGAAAAACCCTCCACGGTCTAGTTAGCACCCTTAGAAAATATAGGAGAATAAGAGAGTTTTTTGACTCAAGATTGCTTACCTTCAAGAATGAACTCATAGGTCTTATATAGACAACTTGTCCCACATCTCCATGTGATACACATTATTCCCATTATCGTGCGGCAAGGACATTTTGCCCCCTTAATTTCCTTGCACGGGTGCACTTGTCAGAAGTAGAAAACCTGACAAACAATAATAACTTGGGCAGCGCGCAGTTTGTCCTCCACGTGATATTAGACCCAGAGAGGCACTCAACCAAGCAATCTCTAGCTGTGACCGGACCTGCACAGCTCCGCCTAACCTAGATTGGTTCTATCAGTCCGAGCTAAACGTAGTCGGTCAGCCCTCATAGGGTTTTCACAGCTCAGCCGAGCACATTTAGCTCGGTCAATCTACTTCCATTGTAGTAAGGTCATATTCCACGCGGCCATACAACTTGGTCTAACCTCCTAGCTTGGCAAGGACTTGCGCTTGTCTCCTCTAGTTCAGCTAATTTTTATTGGCTTTGCTCAGCCAATCATGGACTGACGGTCTTAGCTTGGTCGTTTTTGTTTAGCATAATTCTCCTCACTAAGAGGTAGCTCGGCCCATTCTATTTGGTGGAAATTCCCCCTCTCAATTGCCCCTTAATTCCATCTATTACAACATGATTAGGATTACTTCAGTCTTACACAACTTAGCTTTAGCTCGGTTAGGATAGGTTGGTCCCTTTACTAAACACACTCTACCCCTTCACTGTTCATCTTCTATGTTGTTTGAATGTATTTAGCTCGGTCAAGTTTTATTCCTTGTCTCCAAGGTTTGCGTTACACTGCTGCATAGATCTTCATGGCTCAGTTGAGATAGATAGCTCAGTTTAGGTATCCAAGTGCCATTTTTCGTCTTGCCCCTTCATTTTCCCTTGACTTGCACTTAAATTTATTGAGTGGGGGCCATTGTTGATCTCGACTCAATTTATTCAAAGTGTACTTTGGCCTTCGTGTCTTTTTGGATATCTCAGCCTACCCATATACCGTACAGCTCGGCCCTCTATCTTGATATGGTACTCAATTGACATGATTGATTTATCTTTGCATTTGGTGGAATGGATTTGGGGCCTAAAAACTTGATTGTCCAAAAGCTTAATCAATTTTGTAAATTTTACTTACTTTTGATGGAAATGCTTGGTGGGTCATGCCTTGTTTCCTATGTATGATCACGGCATGCATATTCTTTTTCTTGGAAACTAAGCAATCAATTAGTGTTCAACATATTATTTAATATGTTTATTTCTATTGCTTGGTAGGTCTCACAATAAAGCCTTCAAATTGAAAAAAAAAAAAAAAACAATATCGGCTAGTTTGTTGTGGGCTTGCTATTGCTTGGTCATCAAGTATATATGCATAGCTCGATCCCCCTCTTTTTAACCAATCTCGACATGTTGGTGAATTAGACTTGACATGTATTATTACTTAAAGATCATCTTGTTTGGTAGGGCCCAACTAAGACCCTTGTTTAGCCAACTAATTCCTTTTATATTGTCCACTCAGTTCTTTGATTAGTCTACAATAGCTCGGTCTATCACAGTGCAATAGCTCTATTCTGACTTCTTCATGTGCTATCTTCTGACAAACAACCACGTGGCCCCCTTTGGGCTAGACATTGGAGCAGTTGTTTTTGCACTTTCTCCCTCAAAAAAATTCAAATTTTGTGAACCGAACAACTGCTGCATTTTTGTTAACGAGCTTTCACCAGTGTATCTCTTTTTGGCAAGCTAAATCTGCCTAATAAGATGCCTTTCTTTTCGGCGAGCTAAATTCGCTCGATAGGGCATCCTTCTTTGGCGAGCTAAATCCGCTCAGCAAGGAGCCTTTCTTTTCGGCAAGCTAAATTTGCTCGGCAAGACATCCTCCTTTGGCGAGCTACATCTGCTTGACGAGAAGCCTTTCTTTTAGGCGAGCTAAATCTATTCGGTAAGGCATCCTTCTTTGGCGAGCCAAATCCGTTCGGCAAGGAACCTTTCTTTTCGGAGAGCTAAATCTGCCCGCCAAGGCATCCTTCTTTGGCGAGCTACATCTACTCGGCAAAGAATTCAAAAGTCGATAAAATCCATCAATTACCCTCTTGTCGAGCAAAACCCACTTTGGCCAGGAATTGCAAAGTTGATAAAATCTATCAACTACCCTCTTGCCGAGCAATACCCGCTTTAACAACCCAAAGTTGATAAAATCCATCAACTACCCTCTTGTCGAGCAAAACCCGCTTCAGTAAGGAATTCCAAAGTTGATAAAATCTATCAACTACCCTCTTGCCGAGCAAAACCCGCTTTGACAAGGAATTTCAAAGTTAATAAAATCCATAAACTACCCTCTTGTTGAGCAATATCCTTTTCGGCAACGAATTTCAACGTCGATAAAATCCATCAACTACCCTCTTGCCAAGCAATATCCTCTTCGGTAAGGAATTCCAAAGTTGAAAAAATCTATCAACAAACCTCTTACCAAGCAAGATCCACTTCAACAAAGGATTCCAAAGTTGATAAAATCTATCAACAAACCTCTTGTCGAGCAATACCTGTTTCGGCAAGGAATTCCAAAGTTGATAAAATCCATTAACAAACCTCTTGCTGAGCAGAATCTATTTCGGCAAAGAATTCCAAAGTTGAGCAAAACACTAACTTTTATCTTACCGAGAAAAATCAACCCAACAAGAAATTCTGATTTGTCCATCGAAATGATCGTCAGTTGCCCATTGGACCATGCTAAATTTGCTCGGCGAGGCAAAAATATAGCAATTTTTTAAAAAATGGTCTACTTGTTTCATTACATCAATAGTGGAAAGAATTACAAGAGTAGAACTAAAAATAAAACTTCAGATTAGTAGTGTTCCACGTTCTGGAAATAGATCGGTCATTTAGACCTTGCAAATTTTATGCCTCTTTTCCTTGGCCTTCTTTCCACCATTGTTCGGACGGTTATCTTCCTGTTTAATGGCATGAACTTTTCCCCTAACCTTTTTGTCCTCTACTATCGGATTTGTCTTCGTGGAAGCTGTTGTCGTGTCATCTTTAACCCTTATATGCTCGTTGAATCATTTGTCTCAACAGTTCCAACGTTGGAGTTTGGGTCATCGTGAGTGAGTCCTTCAGTCTATGTTCGACTAGTAGACTCGGTCTATGTTGAACGATAGCCAAGTCGGTTGGGCAATCATGGATCTCACTCAGTCTATCTTCGACTAGTAGACCCCGTCTGTATTGAGCAATAGCCAAGTTGGTTGGGCAATCATGGATCTCATTGAATGTCTCCTAGTACCTAGCAGTGAACGCCTTCAATGCTTCTCTTGGTCCCATACTTATCCCTAGAAGATGGTCGACCTCCTTTGGCGCTGTTGTATTCGTCCTAAATCTGGTGATAAATGCTTCGGCCACCTACTGCCAACCATCAATGCTCCTGTCTAACAATCTTTCGAACCATTTTAGGCCTAGGTCACCTAAACTTGATAGGAATAAAATGCACATCAAGCCGTCATCACGCCTGTAGACAACCATGACATGGTGAAAATGGCTTATATGTAAGTAAGGGTCGATCCTCCCTTCGTAGAGGTTGAACTTGGGTTGATGGAAGCTTACGGGGAGAGACGCGTTCTCGATCTCCAAGAAAAAGGGAGTGGTATTCAATCTTGCCAAGTCTCTATCTATCAGCGCATTCACCATTGAACGTGGCGGTGGTATGGCAACCTTTTCAGTTGCATAAACTTTAGGAGCTGATCTCTGTAGCGTCGGCGCTCCCATGGTTTCCCTCCATCGTGCTCGTTCTTTCAAAATGTCTCTCAAAGCCTTCGATTGAGCGGAGTACAAGCATATTGATGTCGTCAACAGATGCGATTGACGGTAACTGCTATCTCGAATGCGAGACATTTCTGCTAGTGTGACGGAATAGATGGCTCTGAAACTCCACGAGATGAAGAGTTAAAGAGTGGATCGTCAACTCTGACTGCCAGAGTGGTGGAATTGGGTGCACTCATTGTGGTTTCCCATCCCAATAGCACCCTTTCCCTTCAATTGGTGTTTCATGGCCTTCATTTATGTCACCATCTTGGGGATGACAAAGTCTTGGTCCTTAGCTTGTGCTTTAGATGTTGGGTGTGTGACCCTCTATGTCGTTGGTGCCTTTCAAGGCTCCATAAGTGCTCAGAGCTCCCAGCGCGTTCATTTCGCATGTCTCTGGGTAGCCCCTTTGTGGAGGTCTTTAGACCAGCCATGTCCGGAACGGTAGGCAGGTTGCCTTGCCTCCGAACTGACTCTGGAGTGATGTCGTCAATGGCAGACAGCAGAATCTCGTCATTGTTCACCATTGAAGTCGATTAGAAAGGCTTGGAAGACAAGGTTTTGATTGTCAAGTTTCCTACAGACAACGCCAATTGTATGATGAGCAAATATTCTTTACTTCCGTACTCCTTGCCTCCGTGTTCGTCTCACTCTAAACGACGTCGTTTCTCCTGCAAACACAATAGAGGTGAGCTAACCAGCAAGTGTCTCGCTGAAAACCCCTCCGATAGTCTACGTAGCACCCTCAGAGAATATAGAAGAATGAGAGAGTTTTCTGACTCAAGATTGCTTTCCTTCAAAAATGAACTCCCAGCTCTTATGCAGACAACTTGTCCCACTTCTTCATGTGATGCACATTATTCCCATTGTCTTGGAGCGAGGATATTTTGTTCCTTAATTTCCTTGCGTGCGTGCACTTGTCAGAAATAAACAACCTGACAAACAACAATAACTTGGGCAGTGCACAGTTTGTCCTCCACGTGGTACTGGACCAAGAGAGGCACTCAACCGAGCTATCTCTAGCTATGACTGAACCTATATAGCTTGGCCTAAGCCAAATTGGTTCTATCAATCTGAGCTAAACCTAGCCGGTCAAACCTCACAGGGTTTCCACAACTCAGCCAAGCATGTTTAGCTTGGTCAGGCTACTTCCATTTGTAGTCAGGTCACACTCCATACGGCTATACAAATCGGTCCAACCTCATAGCTCGACAAGGACTCGCACATGTCTCCTCTAATTCGGCTAATCTTTATTGGCTTTGCTCGGCCAATCATAGATTGAGGGTCTTAGCTCAACCCTTTTTGTTCGGCACAATTCCCATCACTAAGAGGTAGCTCGGCCTATTCTATTCGGTGAAAATTCCCTTTCTCATATATATATATATATATATATGTATTAAATATAATATATGTTAAAACGATCGGTCTCGGTTTAATTCAGTATATAATATGCTTGAATTGATATAGAACAAAAAAAAAATTTTAAAACCGTACAAACCAATTATTATTAAAAAATAAATCAAATATAATCAATATGGTCTAATTCAATCCATTTGTAAATTTTTCAATTTTTTTTTTTCATCCCAAACAAATGGCTTGTCAATGGGTCCTCTTAGCCTCTAGGCGTGCATTGTTGTACTTGTACTTGAACTAATAACAGGAATCATAGTACTGCAATTGTGGAGGAGAGGTCACTTTTTTGTTTCCCATTGTTGATGAACATTGTCAATCCATTTCATGAAAACTAAGTGTGGGACATATTTTTGGGTAGTCCACGTGGCCAAGGTTGTTAGCTGAGGTATCACGTGGGCGGACCATGATGCCAAGATATGGTGCAATAATACCAGAATCTGAGATATTTGGATAGAGGACTAGAGTCCTAGAGGACTAGAGTCCTAGATGACATCAAACTACCTATTTGGATAGAGATGAGACTTTGAGAAAGTTCATCTTAATCTGAATAGTGTGGGTTGTGATAGATGTTATCCTTGTAAAGAATAAGAGTCCCATGAAGTAAGACTTCTAGGGGAAGTTGGACACTGACCACTATAAAAGTGAGGCACCCCTATGGGTCTAAGGTATGCTTTTTATGTTCTGTCTAGTGAGTTAAGCACTATTGGTTATCTTTGAGAGATATTTGATTACTGACTTGAGCGTTGGAGTGCACCCGGGTGGAAGAACCACCGCCGGATTCTTATCTTTCTATGACAGGTTGTTCGGGCTTAATCTATTTTGCCAGTGCTCTCCAGCTGAGTTTCTCCTTTAGTTGTGTGGTCGGAAATCAACACCCACAATTTGGTGCCGTCTGTGGGAACTTAGTAAGGATAGATGGCCAACAACGAACAGGAAGTGAGGATTGGGGACGACACCCACAGTAAGAAGGAGGAGCATATAGACCCTAACACTGAAGAAAGGGACCATAACGGAAAAATGCAAGAAGTGAATCCTGGGGCGAATAATGTCGCCAAAGGCCGAGAAGGGAACAAGAAGAGTAGCCGAGATGAGTACTACCGTGGAAGGGACCTTCAGGTATGGAGGGACAGATGCCGGAGAAAAGATGAGGAAACTAAAAAACATGGCAAATATGTTGACAGATCTACAGACAGTGGTCAACCTCATGATGCAGAACAACGTGATGCAACCGAACATCCCCATTACGGGACATGTCGGTACCAACAACCAAAACTGGTGCCCAGAAGACAAGATCTCAGCCTAGATGATTAGGTCCGAAAAGACAAGAGCTCAACCGAAGTGAGCAGATCCTAGATTCCAGATCGCGGATCCTAGATCCTAGAAGACATGATCTCGGCATAGATGATTAGGTCCGAGAAGACAAGAGCTCAGATCCCGGATTCCAGATCCCGGATCCTAGATCCTAGAAGACATGATTTCGGCTTAGATGATTAGGACCGAGAAGACAAGAGCTCAGCCCAAGTGAGCAAATCCCGGATCCCAGATCCTAGAAGACAAGATCTCGGCCTAAATGATTAGTTCCTAGAAGACAAGAGCTCAACCGAAGTGAGCAGATCTCAGATTCCAAATTCCAGATCCCAGATCCTAGAAGACATGATCTCGGCCTAGATGATTAGGTCCAAGAAGACAAGAGCTCAAATCCCGGATTCTAGATCCCGAATCCTAGATACTATAAGACATGATCTCGGCCTAGATGATTAGGTCCAAGAAGACAAGAGCTCAATCCAAGTGAGCAGATCCCTGATTCCAGATCCCGGATCCCAAATCCTAGAAGACAAGATCTCGGCCTAGATGATTAGGTCCGAGGAGACAAGAGCTCAGCCGAAGTGAGCAGATCCCGGATTCCAGATCCCAGATCCTAGAAGACATTATCTCGGCCTAGATGATTAGGTCTGAAAAGAAAAGAGCTCAGATCTCGAATTCCAGATCTCGAATCTTAGATCCTAGAAGACATGATCTCGGCATAGATGATTAGGTCCGAGAAGACAAGAGCTCAACCCAAGTGAGCAGATCCCGGATCCCAAATCCTAGAAGACAAGATCTCAGCCTAGATGATTAGGTTCGAGGAGACAAGAGCTCAGCCGAAGTGAGCAAATCCCGGATTCCAGATCCTGGATCCTAGATCCTAGAAGACATGATCTTGGCCTAAATGATTAGGTCCGAGAAGAGAAGAGCTCAGCCTAAAGTGAGTAGATCTCAAATTCCAGAAGACAAGATCTCGGCCTAGATAATTAAGTCCGAAAAAAGAAGAGCTCATACTAAGTAAGCAGATCTTAGATCCTTGAAGATAAAAAGGAAGCACACAAGTTCAGATTAAAGTATGCCAAGTTCTGCCTGTCAGCAGAAGGCCATCTATACAGAAGGGTTTTAACTGGACCTCTATTACGATGGTTATAGCGATCTTGATTTTCCCCGTTATTTATTGTATTCTGGACTCGAGTCTATTGATGGCATGTTGTTGTCTGTCTCTCTTTCTTGTCCTTTAATTCCTTGTATTTAAGTTTTGGGACGTATTGGGCAAGTTTGTAACAGGTTGGTTGTGAGTTAAAACAAATATTTGCTGCCCAGAATTTGGCTTCTTCGCTCGAGCGAGGCCTAGGTATTTGCTTCTTCGCTTGAGCGAGATTTCTTGCGCTCGAGCGAGGATTGAGGGTCTTCAGGTTTCTTTTCAAACGTAGTTTCTGCTTAAGCGAGCTTTCTTGTGCTCGAGTGAACCTGGTCTGGTGTGTCTCTTCGCTCGAGCAAGAACTCTTGCGCTCGAGCTTGCGTCTGCGTCCCTTTTAGACCTGAAGGTTAGTATTCTTCACTCGAGAGAGCCTTCTTGCGCTCGAGCGAGCGAGGCCTATGTTTTGTGTTTCTTCGCTCGAGCGAGAACTCTTACGCTCGAGCATGCTTCTGGGTTGCAGACCTGAAGCTTCGTATTGTTCGCTCGAGTGACGCTTCTTGCACTCAAGCAAGGTTCTTTTGTGTCTCGTCGCTCGAGCGATCACTTCTTTGCTCGAGCGAGCCTCGAATATATCAGTTGGCAGCAGCGTGATTTACATTACTTTTTCATCATCTTTTCATCCAAACCCTAACCCGGCTGTCTCTCTATCTAAAGAACCACATTCTCTCTACAAAAGCTCTTGATCTAGAGTGTCTCAATCCTACTCTCTTTGTTAAAAAGGTAAAGTTTCATGTGGGCTATCATTCAATCCGAAAAAGTTGGACTTTGGAGCATCTTAAGTTTTTCTCCTCATCTCCTTTGAGCCTCTCCTTTTAAGGTAGGGATAATCTACTCATTCTTATGAGTTTTTAACATAAATGTTGGGCATTTGTATAAATGTAGGAGTTTTGAAAAGTTAGGGTTTGATTTGAAATCATAAAAAAGGGGTTTCTTGGTTTTGGACTCTATTGTGAATGTGAGGTTTTGAAATGGGGTTATGGGTGTAAAATTGATGAAATTAAGCCTTAGATGTGTTATTTTAGAAAGAAGGAAAAATGCCCTAATTGGGATGACATGAACTATTTGTCAAAATGATGAAATTAATTATGGGAATACATAATTGAGTTGGAAATGATGAAATTAGGGGAAAGTGTAATTAATTGGTGTAGTTGGATTGAAAATCGCTTACCTATGGAAAATGTGATAATTTATCTGTTCGATAAATTTAATTATCAGTTTAGAAATAATTGTTTTCGACTATCGGTGGAGGATAGCCATGATTATTGTAGAACTGCACGATGATTAGGTAAACTAAAACTAATCAATTGAATTATGTCATTGAATATGACGGTTAGATTAACACATTGAATATGTGCTTTAATTGATCATTGTATATGATAAAGTGTTTAAATGCATTGCATATGTATTTTGTTTGGAAGGAGAAATGGGATGTACTCTATGGTTTGGGAGGAGATAAGGGATGTACTCCACGGTTTGGGAGGAGATAGGGGATGGACTCCATTGATAACTAAGTTGGCCGGAGTATCCAGGGTGAAAGTCTCGAAATCTTAAATACGTTTGAATGACATTAATGATTGAAGTATTGATGATATGAGTTGTAGTCTCATTTTGAGTTATTGATGAATTGAAGTGTTGTTTTTATGAGTTGTAGTCTCATTAGAGTTATTTGGATGGATGAACCATGTCAAAGAAAGTGAATTGGAAATAGAAATGAAACCGAGTTGAAAGATGAACATCAATGATGATGGGTTATAGAAATTGTGTAAATCGATGTACATGTGTTGAACATTTATCAGATGCTAATGTTTTAGTTATATCTCATATTTAGTTTAGCATATCTCTATTAGGCTTTGACTTACCCTATATAGGACATCATTTTCAAGTACATGAGACATGCCGCCTCCAAGGACCTAGCTTGGGTGATTTAGAGGCAATATGCTTCTTTTGTTAATATTTCTTTTGTGTTACATGTTTTTATTTCCAAGCCGAGAGCTTTAATTGTAAAGGGCTTTTGACCTTCTTTTGTTGTAACCAACTGTTGACTTGGAAAGTTGTAAGTCCGTAGGGCATTTACTTTTTTTGTCAACATGTAACATCTTTTGTAGAAAACACCATAATGAATGAATATATTTTATTTTCTCATGTCTATGGATATTATGAATGATTGATTTATGCATTTATTTGAGGGCGTTACATGTACATCCTTTCCAAGTTAAAGACTTTTTATATAAGGTCCACAAAGGAGTATGTGGAAGCCATGCATGGAGCAGATCCCTTGCCCATAGAGCAATATCACAAGGATTCTTTTGGCCTTACATGCAAAAGGAAGCTGAAGCCTATGTAAAAAAAATATGAAAATGTTGTTGAAATCCACCTGCAATGTGCGAGAGAACAACAATTCGGCTGGGGGCATACCAGCAACAACTTGATAGGTCTTTGTCACGACCCAAACCCGCCCCTATGGGTTTAGCATCGTAACCGGCCAGTAATTCGAGATTACCGAAGGCCTGCTTAACAGTAATATAGTAAAACAGAGTACAGGGGCATGGCAGAAGCCATTTGCAGTAATAAAACAGTGTCCAATGAGCTGTGACAGTCTGTATGCAAAAAGACTTTCCATACATAATTACATTCGGTACAGAAACAGTATATACATACATGTACAATCATTCAGAAGATAGGGATCTAATCCCTATTAACAGTACAGTACTATCAGTCTATACAGTATTACAAAAATAGTACAGAGACAGACGGGGAAACAAAAACACCCCTAAGCCATAGCTTGAACAAGCTTGGAACCTCGCAGTGAGGCACAATGGTTGGCTTGACAAAATTGGAGTTTACCCTGACGCTTCTAGTTTTGATCCGGTGCCTGAACACCTACATATATATATATATATATATATAAGCAGTGAGCTAAAGCCCAGTGAATAACATAATGCATAAAGGGGTTTATAATGAATGTCCTTACAGTAGTGAAAATAGTTCATTTCAATTAGTATATCAGTTGTTCAGTATAGTAAACAGTCATATGTGGTACATCCATTAGCATAACAGTACAGTAAACAGTAGGTCTAAAAGACCGAACAGTAAATGATGGCCATCAATTAGTAAACAGTGGGGGTTCCAATTAGGGAACCGACAGAGATCTCTGAATATGATAACGAAGAATGATGTTGCTAAGGATGCCTGTCTGATTCGAATATAGGATATACATTCATTCGATTAACGATGTCGATTGAAGCGATGCAGATTCGGTGTTGAAGATAATCATTTTGAATATATATTTACACAATTGTTACTCACAGAGTTCTGGGCTACAGTAGGCTAGAGCGTCTCCTCGAAATGCCAACCCTAAACAGTACAGAACGAACACACACTAAGCTACACAGTTGGGAAGGATAATAATAATTTAATCCCTAATTTGCCTCGGTGTGTTCTACATCTATATCCTCATTAAGATGTCTTAAACTAGGCCTAAGAATGCCTAGGATGGGATGAGGATGCAAAGATGTATTCAGAAAACATTTTCAAAATTTCTAGTGAAATAGGGTCTTTCGGCGGACATGCAGACTTGCAGTTCCTTTCGGCGTTACTTTCCACGCTCGAGCGGACATGCAAAACAGTCAAAAGTACTGGATAGGTGAAATCCACACTCGATCGGGCACTCGCTAGCCGCTCGAGCGTAAGACACAAGGTCCCGCTCGAGCGTCAATACTTCCACTCGAGCAGATTTCAACACAGTGCAAAGTACTGGGAGCACGAATTTCCCGCTTGAGCGCCACTTTCCCCGCTCGAGCGGGAGTCCAAAATCTGGAATTTCCAGATTTAAACTTCCAAGCTCAAAACAAGTTTAAATGCTTCAAATTCGATCCTCTTGGGCTAATTTTCTAGAAAACACTTCAAAACTCATAAAACAACAAGATTCAAAGCTCAATCTGAGAAATCAAAGCCCAAAGGTGTTTAATTCAAACTCAATTTCAAACCAATTTTCATGAACATGATATCAAATGAACATGCATGAACTCTAAACAATTTGCAAGCTTCAAAACATGCTCTAATGAGCCAATTCTTCGCAAACAAGATGAAATCATGGTCAATAATATAAACATGAACATACATGCAAGATTTCCATGAAATCAAACCTCACAATGCAGGGATAAACACGTACATGCATGAATTCTAACTCAAATCAACACATAAAGCTATTTCATGACTCAATCCACTAAATTTGACATGAATCATGTAAGAACAAGCTCAATTCATAAACAAGAGGGTAATTACACTACCTTAGGTCTAGAATTAGAGGTATGGAGGCTCAATGTTGCAAGTCTTCAACAATTTCCTCAAGTCTCCAAGCAAAGCTATCAAGAACAACTTAAACTCTCACACTCTCCCTCTCTTGGTCGGCTATAGCAAGAATGAGGCTGAGGAAATGTTTTGTTTGAGTGTAATGAGGCTCAAATGTGTTTAAGGTAGTGGGCCACTAGATGGCAATATGGTAAATAAGGCAACTCCATTAATTTGGCTTAAATTAATCTAGTTTAATCGTACCAAATCAGTTATCAGATAATTACACCATAAAATCACATAAATTATGATGATCATAAAACACTAATCAATTTCTGGTTCGGCCGTCGATAAGGCCTTCAACTTGCAGTTTAAACACAAAGACATGAACAGATAATTAAACAGGCAACAGATAGAAATGCAATTCAAATAGATACACACGATCAATTGGTTTCAATTTTGATCAATCGATTGATTTCAATTACTTCAGTTATCCATCATAATCGGTCTCAGTATAGCAGTAACCGGTAGTAAATCAGTGATCAATGATTAATCAGTGAACAGTAACGAGGGTTGTTATAGTCTCCCCTCCTTGAAAAGAGTTTAGTCTTCTAAACTCGAATTACCTTCATTCTGGAAGAAAACAGGATTCAGTGGAAACAGCTTAGGATATCTTTTAGCTATGTCATCTTCCCTTTCCCAAGTGGCATACGCACCACCATAGTTTTGCCAGTCAACTTTCACTAATGGGATCTCTTTGTTTCTCAACTTCTTAATCCGTCTGTTTACAATCTATATAGGCCGTTCCTCGTAAGTGTAGTCATCACTCAACACTACACGAATAGACTCTATCATATGGAAAGGATCCCGGAGGTAGTCTCTCAACATAGAAATGTGGAAGACGTTATGCATATGCTCCATTTCAGGAGGAAGCGCAACTTGCTACGCCACCGGATTGATTTTCTCAATAATCTCATACGGTCCAACATATCGCGGCGCTAACTTGCCTTTGACTCCAAAACGAGTCCGGCCTTTCATCGGTGTCACTTTCACAAAAACGTGATCACCCACTTCATATTCTTTGTCTCATCTTCTGACATCTGTATAACTTTTCTGTCGGCTCTGTGCAGTTTTCAGTCTCTGTTGTATCAGTTTCACTTTCTCAGTTGTTTCATATACAATCTCGGGCCCAAGCAAAGGCCCATCTCCAATTTCTACCCAGCAAATCGGAGATCTACATTTTCTGCCATACAATGCCTCAAAAGGCACCATACCAATGCTTGAATGGTAACTGTTGTTGTAGGCGAATTCAGCCAATGGCAAATGGCTTTTCCAGTTTCCCTGAAAATCAAGGACACACATTCTCAATAAATCCTCTAGAGTCTGGATGGTCCTTTCTGACTGGCCATCTGTCTGAGGATGATAGGCACTACTCAATCTCAGTTCAGTACCCAATGCAGTCTGTAAGCTTTGCCAAAATCTCGATGTAAACTTTGAATCCCTGTCAGAAACAATGGACACGGGCACTTCATGCAGTCTAACAATTTCATCAATATAGAGTATAGCCAACTTGTCTGCATTATAAATTGTCTTAACAGGTAAGAAGTGAACAGATTTAGTCAGTCTATCAACAATAACCCAAATCGAGTCCATACCTTTACTGGAGTGAGGCAATCCCACAATAAAATCCATGGTAATATGTTCCCATTTCCACTCCGGTATCGGTAAGGGCTGTAATAAGCCTGCGGGTCGTTGATATTCAGCTTTGACTTGTTGGCAATGAAGACATTTTGATATGAAATCGGCAATTTCTTTCTTCATTCCCGGCCACCAGAAATTCAGTTTCAAATCTTGATACATTTTCGTGTTTCCCGGATAGATAGAAAGTTTTGAGTTGTGGCCCTCTTGCAGAACTCTCCTTTTCAGTTCAGTATCATTCGGTACACACAGTCTTTCTTGAAATTTCAGTACATTATTTTCAAATTTGAACCCCGGTCTCGGTTTAGATTCCCTTTCTTCGATGATCTTCTTCAAGAAGTCATCCAATTGCTGTTTCTCTTTAATTTCTTCAATCAGTGCCGGTTGAGCAGAAATAGCAGCAAAGGTTCCACCTTGTTCTCTCAAAACAATCTCGATTTCAGATTTTTCAAGATCACCAAGTAACTTTTTCTGTCCAGTGAGCAAACAAGCTAAGTTCCCAATCGATTTCCGACTCAACGCATCGGCAACGGTGTTGGCTTTTCTCGGATGATACAAAATCTGTAGGTGATAGTCTTTAATCAGTTCTAGCCATCTCCGTTGTCTCATGTTTAGTTCTTTCTGAGTGAAGAAGTATTTCAGACTCTTGTAGTCGGTATATACTTCGCATGTCGCCCCATACAGATAGTAACACCAGATTTTCAGTGCAAATACTACTGTAGCCAGTTCCAAATCATGGGTCGGGTAGTTCTTTTCATGCGGTCTCAGTTGTCAGAAAGCATAAGCAATTACTCTCCCATTCTGCATTAAAACACATCCCAAACCCTTATAAGAAGCATCACTAAAAATGGTAAAACCATCCGTACCTGAAGGTAGGGTAAGAACAAGTACAGTCACAAGTCGAGTTTTCAACTCTTGAAATGCTGATTCCCTTTGGTCAATCCAGTCAAATGATGTCCCCTTCTGAGTTAACTGAGTCAGCGGTAAGGCAATTTTGGAGAAATCTTTGACAAACCTTCTGTAATAGCCAGCCAAATCCAAAAAGCTTCGGACTTCTGTCACATTTGTTGGTTTAGGCCAGTTTACTACTGCTTCAATTTTCTGTGGATCAACTGAAATTCCATCCTTGCTAATAACATGTCCCAAAAACATAACATGGTCAAGCCAAAATTCACATTTAGACAGTTTAGTATAAAGTTTCTGTTCTCTTAGGGTCTGTAGGGCAAGTCTTAGATGATGTTCATGTTCTTCTCTAGTCTTAGAATAAATCAGAATGTCATCAATGAATACAACAATAAAGTCATCAAGGTATGGTTTAAAGATCCTGTTCATGAGGTCCATAAATGCAGCAGGTGCATTGGTAACTCCGAAAGGCATAACTAAAAATTCATAATGTCCATACCTCGTTCGAAAAGCAGTTTTATCAATGTCTTCTAGTTTAACTTTCAGTTGGTGATATCCAGATCTGAGATCGATCTTAGAAAACACTTGAGCACCCTGTAACTGATCAAATAAGTCATCAATACGGGGCAATGGGTATTTATTTTTCACAATTACCTTGTTCAGTTCGCGGTAATCAATACACAGTCTCAGCAAGCCATCTTTCTTTTTCACAAACAAGACGGGTGCGCCCCATGGTGAAGTACTAGGCTTGATAAACTTCTTGTCTAACAGTTCTTGCAGTTGCACTTTCAATTCTTTCAATTCAGTTGGAGTCATTCGGTAAGGAGCTTTCGATACAGGCTGTGTACCCGGAATCACATCAACGGTGAACTCAATCTCTCTGTCAATCAAATCTCCTGGCAGATCATCTGGAAATACATCTGGGAATTCTCTGACTATAGGAATACAGTTCACATCAGTTTTAACATTATCATCAATAGATACAGTCAATACAGAACACATATATCCTTTACACCCATTTCTAATCAATCTAACGGCTTTCACAGATGAAATCAAATACGGAGGGGGTACTACTCCAACCCCATTAAACACAAATTCGGGTAAACCAGGTGGACGAAAAATAACTTGTTTTGTCACATAGTCAATGGTAGCATGATATTTTTGTAACCAGTCCATCCCCAATATTACATCAAAATGATCAATGTTCAATGACAGTAAATCAATAAACAGATGCATATCCCCAACAATGATTTCACATGCAGGGTACATATAAACACATGTCATGGATCCCCCAACAGGTGATGATACAGCTAACAGGTAGTTCATGGGTTCTAAGGGTCTATTCAATTTCCGTAAAAAAACATGCGATACATATGAGTGTGTAGACCCCGAATCAATCAGTACATATGCATTTTGAGTACAAATAGAGAGAATACCTGACACAACGGTCTCGGTATTTTGCACGTCTCCCGGTACTAGGGCGAACACTTGGCCCTGCCTCATAGGCTCTTTCCTGGTAGCTTTGGGGTTCGGTTTTGGTGCTACTATTGATGCTGCTGCGCTTGGTACAGCTTTACTATTGCTCGGAGTAGTGGAAGGGCAATCTTTAACCAGGTGGCCCACCTTGCCACACTTGTAACAAGCACCAGAAATTTTATAACAAACTCCCTTATGGTTCTTACCACATTCGGAACAGGGCGGAAATGAACGATTCCCTTGACTAGAAGTAGTCGCTGACCCTGTATTTTGCTTTTTGTTCAGCGGGTTGTTCTTGCCTTTCTTGAACTTAAAACCCTACCTTTTACCACACCATTCAGATGCTGGTGATTTAGATTGTTTCACTGCTTCGATGTTCGACTCAGCCATCAATGCTCGGTCAAGAACACCTACATAGGTTGGTAGCTTTAAAACATTTATCCTGTCGAGTATTGCCACATTCAGGCCGCCTTCAAACTTTCTAGCCTTTTTATAATCAGTGTCCACCATGTGTGGTGCATATCTAGCAAGCTCGGTGAACTTTGTTTCATATTCAGCAACGGACATGGTGCCCTGTCTCAGTTGTTCAAATTCCGTTACTTTCCTGTCCCTGACACACTGGGGGAAGTATTTTTCAAAGAAAGACTCCTTAAACTGAGCCCAAGTCACTACAGTGTTGGTGTCACGGACCAGCATCCACCATCTTCTGGCCTCTTCTTGCAAGGTGAAGGTAGCTAACAGTACTTTATTTGCTTCTGAACACGGAAACACTTCAAATAGCTTTTCAGTCTCAAGAACCCATGCTTCAGCTTTTAGTGGTTCAAGGCCTCTCTGAAAGGATGATGGTTTCATTTTGCTGAACTTCTGGGTGAGAGCAATTATGTCCCCATCATTAACATTCACATTCGGTTCCGGCTGTACCGGAGGAGGAAGTGGGGGCTGTTGATTCTGTTGTTGCTCTAATCTTGCAGTTATCAGTTCCATCATTCTTTCCATTCTTGTCATTCTTGCCTCAGTGGATGAGGACTCAGATTCATTCGCATTATCCATTTCACTATAAGCAGTTATAATAATTATAAGCATAAACAGTTGCATACTTAAACAGTTTAACATATTAGCATATATCCAGTCATGTCATAACCACACACTTTTCATGCTCATGAAATGCCCTAATCACCTTCCTAGGACATCCTATAGCCCATTTGGACACATGTGTGCGGTATAACTCGTGGTTAAGTATCACTCCGATACCACTCTGTCACGACCCAAATCCGCCCCTATCGGTTTAGCATCAGAATCGCCAAGAATCCGAGATTACCAAGGCCCGCTAATAAAGAATACAAAGAAACAAAGCAGTAGGGCATGGCGGAAGCCTAAAGAATAAAACAGGTCCAATGAGTCATATTTATATGCAAAAAGACTTTCCATACATAATTACATTAGGTACAGAAACAGTATATACATACATGTACAATCATTTAGAAGACAGGGATCTAATCTCTATTAACAGTACAGTACTATCAATCTATACAGTATTACAAAAACAGTACAGAGACAGACGGGGAAACAAAAACACCCCTAAGCCATAGCTTGAACAGGCTTGGAACCTTGCAGTGAGGCACAATGGTTGGCTTGACAAAACTGGAGTTTACCCTGACGCTTCTAGCTTTGATCCGGTGCCTGAACACCTACATATATATATATATATAAGCAGTGAGCTAAAGCCCAGTGAATAACATAATGCGTAAAGGGGTTTAGAATGAATGCCCTTACAGTAGTGAAAACAGTTTATTTCAATCAGTATATCAGTTGTTCAGTACAGTAAACAGTCAATGTGGTACATCCATTAGCATAACAGTACAGTAAACAGTAGGTTTAAAAGACCGAACAGTAAATGATGGCCATCAATCAGTAAACAGTGGGGGTTCCAACAAGGGAACCGACAGAGATCTCTGTAATAGTAACAGTTAGTAACAGTAGTTGCTAAGGATGCCACAATACAGTTCAGAATATAAGACATACATTCGTTCAATTAATAGTATCGACCGTAAAGATTCAAGATTCGTAAGATAATCATTTTGAACATATCTTTACACAGTTGTTACTCACAGAGTTCTGGGCTACAGTAGGCTAGAGCGTCTCCTCGAAATGCGAATCCTAAACATTACAGAATGAACACACACTAAGCTACACAGTTGGGAAGGATAATAATAATTTAATCCCTAATTTGCCTCGGTGTGTTCTACATCTATATCCTCATTAAGATGTCTTAAACTAGGCCTAAGAATGCCTAGGATGGGATGAGGATGCAAAGATGTATTCAGAAAACATTTTCAAAATTTCCAGTGAAACAGAGTCCCGCTCGAGCGCAGATTTCCCCGCTCGAGCGGACATGCAGATAACGGTTCTCGCTCGAGCGTCACTTCCCACGCTCGAGCGGACATGCAAAACAGTCAAAAGTACTGGATAGGTGAAATCCACGCTCGATCGGACACTCGCTAGCCGCTCGAGTGTAAGACACAAGGTCCCGCTCGAGCGTCAATACTTCTGCTCGAGCGGACTTCAACACAGTGCAAAGTATTGGGAGCACGAATTTCCCGCTCGAGCCTCACTTTTCCCGCTCGAGCGGGAGTCCAAAATCTGGAATTTTCAGATTTGAACTTCCAAGCTCAAAACAAGTTTAAATGCTTCAAATTCGATCCTCTTGGGCTAATTTTCTAGAAAACACGTCAAAACTCATAAAACAACAAGATTCAAAGCTCAATCTGAGAAATCAAAGCCCAAAGGTGTTTAATTCAAACTCAATTTCAAACCAATTTTCATGAACATGATATCAAATGAACATGCATGAACTCTAAACAATTTGCAAGCTTCAAAACATGCTCTAATGAGCCAATTCTTCGCAAACAAGATGAAATCATGGTCAATAATATAAACATGAACATACATGCAAGATTTCCATGAAATCAAACCTCACAATGTAGGGATAAACACATACATGCATGAATTCTAACTCAAATCAACACATAAAGCTATTTCATGACTCAATCCACTAAATTTGACATGAATCATGTAAGAACAAGCTCAATTCATAAACAAGAGGGTAATTACACTACCTTAGGTCTAGAATTAGAGGTATGGAGGCTCAATGTTGCAAGTCTTCAACAATTTCCTCAAGTCTCCAAGCAAAGCTATCAAGAACAACTTAAACTCTCACACTCTCCCTCTCTTGGTCGGCTATAGCAAGAATGAGGCTGAGGAAATGTTTTGTTTGAGTGTAATGAGGCTCAAATGTGTTTAAGGTAGTGGGCCACTAGATGGCAATATGGTAAATAAGGCAACTCCATTAATTTGGCTTAAATTAATCTAGTTTAATCGTACCAAATCAGTTATCAGATAATTACACCATAAAATCACATAAATTATGATGATCATAAAACACTAATCAATTTCTGGTTCGGCCGTCGATAAGGCCTTCAACTTGCAGTTTAAACACAAAGACATGAACAGATAATTAAACAGGCAACAGATAGAAATGCAATTCAAATAGATACACACGATCAATTCAGTTTCAGTTTTCAGTCAATCAGTTCAGTATTTCAATTACTTCAGTTATCCATCATAATCGGTCTCAGTATAGCAGTAACCGGTAGTAAATCAGTGATCAATGATTAATCAGTGAACAGTAACGAGGGTTGTTACAGGCTTACAACAAGAAGGTCAACCCAAGAGAATTCAAGGTTAGGGACCTCATCCTGAGAAAGGTTGTCAGCAATAAAAAAGATCATAGGGAGGCCAAACTTGGCCCAAATAGAATCATTTCGGTTGCCGGCAATGGGGCATATCGGCTGGAGTAATAATAAAGTGCTAGTTTGATTTTTGTGAATTTGAAATCTGTGCGAGAGGACCGACCAGTCCTATGACGATGTTTCCGAATGAAACATAACGGATAATTTAGAATTATTATATGGCAGAGTTTAATTATACTTGCATATAATAGAGTTGAACTAAGTTGGCGATATTTCTGAATGAAACATGACGAGTAACTTAGACTTATTATATGGCAGAGTTGAATTATACTTGCATATAATAGAGTTGAACTAAGTTGGCGATGTTTCTAAATGAAACATGACGAATAACTTAGACTTATTATATGGCAGAGTTGAATTATACTTGCATATAATAGAGTTGAACTAAGTTGGCGATATTTCTGAATGAAACATGACGAATAACTTAGACTTATTATATAGCAGAGTTGAATTATACTTGCATATAATAGAGTTGAACTAAGTTAGCGATGTTTCTGAATAAAATATGACAAGTAACTTAGACTTATTATATAGCAGAGTTGAATTATACTTGCATATAATAGAATTGAACTAAGTTGGTGAAATTTCTGAATGAAACATGACGAGAAACTTAGACTTATTATATGGCAGAGTTGAATTATACTTGCATATAATAGAGTTGAACTAAGTTGGTGATGTTTCTGAATGAAACATGACAAGAAACTTAGACTTATTATATGGCAGAGTTGAATTATACCTGCATATAATAGAGTTGAACTAAGTTGGCAATGTTTCTAAATGAAACATGACGCGTAATTTAGACTTATTATATGACAGAGTTTAATTATACTTGCATATAATAGAGTTGAACTAAGTTGGCGATATTTCTGAATGAAACATGACGAGTAACATAGACTTTTTATATGGCAGTTGAATTATACTTGCATATAATAGAGTTGAACTAAATTGAATTCACCTAGACTTGCCATGTCGGCAGAGTTAAACTCAGAATGGAACTAAGTTTGCTTTACAGAAACCAAGGTTGAACACCTTGGCTAGTCTTTGTTTAAATCAGACTTCGGCAAAATTGAAGATGCATGCTTAACGTAAACATAAGTGGCATTTGGGTTTACATTAAGGGGCAGGAAACAGGAATAAGGAATAGGCTTAACACTTGTTGAAATTTTTTACAAGTTGGAGTCAACCGAGATATCTAGATGAGGGGACACTCGAGTTGTTGGTTACCCGAGATTACCAACCAGTTCGTCAAACCTAGAAATATTGGAAGGCAGTAAGTACAAGTAAGGAAACAATACTTGTTGAATGTTGTTTAACTAATTTCTATAAAATGCCCGTTGGCCGAGATCACAGTAAAAGGTGAACCCCGAGATAAGTTGGTCCGAGGTAGCCAACTAAGGGTGTACTTGAGATGAAGTGGATCCGAGGTGGTATGTGTCAGATGTGTTCTAACCCGAAGTGATTACGCAGTTAAAGTATACTTGAGAGAAGTACAAAAATATTCTAAGTATGGAATCACATAAGACAGTAAAGACAGAGACAAGCATTGAACACTTAATCAAAAAGAGGACTTCCATTCAAAAAGACAACTTGTTCAGATACAAAAGAAGGCACCTCGGCCCAAAGCAAAACAAGATATCAAGATGGAATCTGACTCCACCCTCAAATGATAGATACTACAGGGAAGGGCATACACGTCTCTCCAAGCATCATGGAATCCTCCTCTCCAGCTAACCTTAGATGAACATCAGCTGGAATGAAGAATTCCTGACGGAAGTATTCTAGTTTATTGGAGAAGTTTACCCTCCATTTGAACATCCCCATGACCTCGGCTAGGGTGAATTTGGCAAGGAAAGTTGGACTATGTGGGTTAAAGACCTTGGTAAAACCCCAAGGACTGCTAGGTTATCAGTTTTAGGGTTCTGAGGAAGGTTTGGGGGCAAAATTTGCTTTACTTTTCCTAAGTGTGGATTCTAGCAAATCCCAAACCTATGTCTATGCAAATGTACAGGATTCAGAGGCAGTAATCTACTAATAAGCAAGAACAGATAGAAGAAGTAAGTCTCAAAAACATGAAACAGTGAGCAAAGACTCAAGAACACGAGAAAAATAGAGCATTGATAGATTCAGGGAATGAACGAAATTGATAGAATTCGATGACAGTGTGCTAGAAAATATGTGTCAAATACAGAAAAAATGTGAAGATGGGCTCAAGAACATGAAGGACAAAATATGAGTCAAAGCAAGCGAAGGCATGTAGAACAATGAGATTCAAATATGAATACAAGATGGCAATGTAGATGCAGATACAGATACCGTGTGTGATGTGTAACAATCCACAGAAGGAATATATTTGAAAACAGTGGAGAACTGAAGTTAAAATAAAAGAAATCAAGGACTAACAAAGTGAAGCTGAGGAAGTAAATGCCGGAAAGGGATTCACCGGAGTCAAACAACATTATGATTGGAACAGAACTGCTGAGTGCACGCCAGAAGTGGTGACCAGAGTTGTAATAGGAATGAATGCTTCAAGAACAGTGATGATGGTTTGCAGAGGCCAAAAGAAAAAGAGTCTAAAGGCACAAATAGACATGAAATGAAAAAATGAAAAGGTTTTGCTAGAATTGGAAAAAGATAACAAAAAGTTATGATTCCGATTCCCGACGTGCTCGCGCTGACATTAAGCGGCAGGGGGCAGAACTAATGCGACACAATGAGGACGTGATTGGTATGCTCCAATCTGATGATGATCTTGATTGAGAAGTGCAATCTTAGTTGAGATATTGATCTCAATTGAGATGTTGAAATTGGATGAGGGCAGAACTTGTTTATTTTTGGTTTCTGATGAGATGATACTAGGATCTTGATGTTCTTGAACTAGCAAGTCATGATCACTGGTAGTAATATGATCTCTGTTGAGATGTTGGACTTGGATGAGATAGAATATGATGGTTTTTGGTTCTTGATTCTTGATTCTTGACGAGTGGACATATGAGTCTTTATTTCTTGGTGCCGATAAGTCGCGATCTCGATCAGAGGAGTACATATATAAGTTCTATCACCTCAGTTTGCCGAGGTAATAAAACTTAGGAGGCAGTTGTGGGAACATATTTTTGGGTAGTCCACGTGTAGGGATGGCAATGGGGGTTAATAGGGTGGATATTAATTCTCCATCCCCATTCCCCATGGGTACCACCCTCCCCATTTCCTAATGGGTTTGGATTTTCCCTAACCCACTTTATTCCCCATTTTTATTTTATTTTTATTTTTTATATTTAATGTTAACAATAATTTTTTTTTTTTAAAGGTTCACAACAAAAGCTAAATATACCTTCAATATTTTTCTTTCTTTTTTAATATATTTAATGTTAACAACCACTTTTTTTTTTTTTAAAGGTTCACAACAAAAGTTAAATATACCTTCAATCTTTTTTCTTTCTTTTTTAATATATTTAATGTTAACAAATTTTTTTTTTTTAAAGCTAAATATACCTTCAATCTTTTTTCTTTCTTTTTTAATATATTTAATGTTAACAACTTATTTTTTTATTTTTTTTTAAGATTCACAACAAAAGGTAAATATACATTTATTCTTATTTTATTTTATTTGGTTGAACAACAAAATCAAATATACATTAATTAATTAATTAAAAAGTTTGTTTTATAATAATCAAATATATAATTTTGAGACAATCAAATAAGTTTTAGTAATTAAAAAAAATGTGGAAGAACGTGAAAGATTAAAAAAAAATTACAACCATCTCTCTCTCTCTCTCTCTCTCTCTCTCTCTCTCTCTCACTCTCTCCCCTACATGTTATAAGAACTGTTTACAATGTTATAAGAGCCTGTTTAAAAAAATAAAATGTGAAATAACATGTTTGAAGAAAGTGTTATAAGACCCATATTAAATTTCATCAGGACATAAATAAGGAATTGTTTGTTGATCTCCATCAACCAACACTAATACATAGCTATCCCTGTTCATCCCAACGGTAGCGCACACAAAAAAAATAAAAAAATTGCACAACAAAGATCTTAAAGACAGAACCAACAAAATAATGTCAAAAAACTCTTTGTCAACCAAAACCCGCATATGGATAACTTCACTCTAAATACACATGTATGTCAAAGTATCTATCTGTGTAATTGTAAACATCATAAATGAATTACACAAAATTATTAAAGTAGTTAGATGTTCATAGTAAGGCTTAATTCAACTAGAAGCAAAACACACTAAACTCCCAATTCAACAAAGTGCATTCTTTGACATTTCAACTCTAAGTCTTTACAAGTTTCTTACAAAGAACACTCAAAGAAGAAGAATAGCAAAGATTTCAACAAAGAAAGAACGCTCCAAAGAACAAAACCTACACAAGGATAATGAAGATCAAATAAAATGCCTGTGTATGGAACCACACCTGGTCTCATCCCCTGTGTCTAAACAAGGAAACAAATGAAAAATAAGAATGATTTGAATATGATATGATATGAACTTTTAGAAATGTCAAAAATAGTTCAGCAAGCACAAATGTTATTACAAACCACATTCAATTCCAAGGGACTGAATCAACTGAGCAAACCAAACTTGAGCATATTATGTGTATCTGTAACAACCCTCGTATTGATTACCGTTAAACCACTGAGTTATATACTGATTAATGCTAAACTGAGCCGCTAATGACTGATAATTGAACTGATTAAAGTACTGGACAGACTGATTGGAATCGAAACTGAAACTGAATGAGACTGCCTATTGAATTGCATATTCTATCTGTTAATTGTATGATTTTATCTGTTTGTAGTTTATGTTTAAACTGTTAATTGAAGGCCTTATCGGTGGCCGATTTAGGAACCGTTTAGTGTTTCATGATCAGTAAAATATTGTGATTTTATGATATAATTATCTGAAAATTGATTAGGAATGATTAAATTAGATTAAAATGAATTGATTCAAGAGTTGGACTTATTTACAATTATGCCATTGAGTGGAGCCTTGTTTACTCAATTATATTGAGCCTATACACTTAGCAAAAACATATTCATCAGCTCACTCCTTTAGCTCCCACGAATTAGAGAGAGAGAGTAGGAGTTTGGAGGGATTCATCTTGTATGCTAAGAATTTGAGAGGAATTGAAGTGTAGATTGCTCATTTAGCTCCCACACATTGAATACAAGACTTAGGTAAGAAAATTACCATCTTCTTGTTATGTTTTAAGTTCCATCTTGCATACATCTTGGTTATAGAGAAGTTAAGACATGATTTTGCTCATATATGTTGAATTGAAGATCAATTGTTGCATGCATGGTTGAATTAGTGAAATTGGAGTTGAATTCATGCTTGAATCATACATGCATGTCCATGTTTATATTCTAGTTCATGTTTTCAGAATGTTTTCCCACTAATGAGTCCCTTTGGACAAGAATTGAAGCTTAAATTTGATTTGAAGCTCATGCATTGCATGTTTTAAACTTGTTCTTGAAAATGGGTTTGAAAATGGATTTAATTGACTCACCTTTGGGGCTTGAATTCATAGATTGGCTTTTGAAACTTGTTATACATTGTTTTGGGATGTATTCCCCAGAATTTGAGCCCAAGAGGTCGAATATTGAGTTGAGAATGCTTGGTTTGAGCTTGGAAGGCAAATCTGGAAATTCCAGATTTGGCTTCTTCGCTCGAGCGAAGATTCTCGCCGAGCGACCAACGTTTTCCTCTGAGCCCCGCTCGAGCGAAGGATTGGTGGCTCGAGCGTAAAATCAACATCGATACTTTTCTTGTTCCATCGCACCGCTCGGCGAAGGAAGTCTCGCCGAGCGAACCTTTGATTTTGAAGCTCGCTCGGCGAGCATCGCGTAAAAATTGAGCATCCAAGATTTTTCTTTGTTTCATCGAGCCGGCGAAGGATTGTTCGCTCGAGCGAAGCCTTTGATTTTGCAATCTCGCTCGAGCGAAGGAAGGCTCGCTCGAGCGAGGCCCCTGTTTTCAGCAACTTTTGAAAAGTGCCTTCCAACTGTATTTTTGCATCCTCATCGCATCCTAGGCATTCTTAGGCCTAGTTTAAGCATCTTAACGAGGATTTAGACATAGAACCACAACGAGGAATTTAGGGATTTAATTATCATCCTTCCGATTGTGAAACTTAGTGTGTGTTATATTTGATTGACTGTTTAGGGTTGGCCCTCGAGGACGCGCTCTAGCTACTGATAGCCCAATCACTGTGAGTAACAGATTATGTAAAGATACGTTCAAATGGTTACATTTTGAATATTGAATCGAACTGTTTATTGAACCGATATTGTTTATTGAATGAATGTATGTCCTGTATTTCGAACTGTATTGTGGCATCCTTAGCACCCACTGTTATTGACTGTTACAGAGCTCTGTCGGTTTCCTTGTGGAACCATACTGATTGATGGCCATCATTATTGTTGGGTCTGTTAAGGCCCGGTCCTTTTGGACCTACTGTTTATAGGCTAATGGATGTACCACATATGACTGATTGATTGAAATATTGATTGACTGAAATACTGAAAGATTGAAATACTGTATAATGAATTGATTTCATTACTGTAAGGACATTCATTCATAACCTCTTTACACGTTATGTTATTCACTGGGCTTTAGCTCACTGTTTATATATATATGTAGGTGCTCAGCCACCAGACCGAAGCTAGGAGCGTGGGATTGGTCCCCGATTTTGTCAAGCCACCTATGTGCCTCTGTGCGAGGTTCCGAGACGCCATGCCATGGCTTGGGGTGTTTTTGTTTCCCCCACCTGTCTCCCTACTGTATTGTACCTTTTGTATAGACTGTTTGACTGTACTGTTATCGAGGGATTGAGTCCCCATACTGAATGTCTGTAAATGATTGTATAGAGTGTACTGTTTTGGACTGTATGAATGCATAAAATGTTTTTGACATACAGATTTTCACAGCTCAGTGGACACTAGTTACTTACTATTTTGGCTTCCGCCAGTACAGACTGATTGATCAGACATCGATCAGAGGCCTTGGTAATCTCGGATTCTTGGCGATTCTGTGCTAAACCCATAGGGCCGGGTTTGGGTCGTGACAGTATCCAAAGCATAACCAAACTTGAGCAAACATGAAGTAAAAAAAGATTACTTTAATGTAAAAAAAGGTGTTAGAGCACATTAATCAAGGCTTAGCTATTGATAGACAATAATGACACAGAAATAAAAGCACAAGTCAAATGGAATCAAATAACGGTAGACTAGATCTACAAATAAGGAATGTAGATCTAGAATAAAAAACAGAGCAAGTGCATAGAGCACCTAATGCAGACAGTTTTTTTCCCTGAACCCATAATTCTCAGTAGCTACTTTATATCAGATCTATTACAAATACAAGATTCAAAACCAGATCTACATGTTCCAACATCATAACACACTTGATCTATCACATATGTATCTATACATGGATATGTAAAACTAAAACAAGTCTGAAAAGCCCAAAAAACTGATCAAAAACTATTACCAAATGAAATGAAACAGACAAGCAAGGACACTGGTAGATCTAAAAGTGAAAATACAATTATGGGTTGAAAAGATTCATGCAAAAAAACAGCTACAAACAATATGGGTATTGAAGATTGGCTGAAAGAGAGAAATATCTTGTTCTTTTTCCTCATCAGAGTTCAATTCTACAAAATCAACTTCTTTTGAGGACAACAGCTACAATCCTACACATAAATATTGAATTAATATTACCTTAATTTGAGTAATTCTGGCTTGAATGCAATTTTTCCTCAATTTTTTTTTCTTTAGAAGACTCATCAATAACAAGGTTGTGACTCCACATAGTCCAGCACCAACTTAATTAGTCTTGCCTCCTATAACCAGCCCTCAGAACATTTCCGCTCCCTCAAAATCAAATCTTTTGTGTTTGATTCATCAAAACCAACAAAGCTGGAAGGAGGGTCAACCTTATTGGCAAAGTACAGTTTTAAATGCTTTCAACATCAAAGTGGGAAGAAAAAGCTTCAACTTCAAGAAAATAGTAATTATATTATTATTTTATTATTTTAAATCACTACAGTTTCAATTTCAAATCATTTAGAATCAGCTACATAAAAAAGTCTATTTTCATTTTACTAAGTAGATGAGTCCCGATAAGATGGAATCTCAAGTCCCATTTGTTCTTATCGTAGTCAACTTTTTCTATTTTTCTTCTCTGATTGAATTATTTTGCAAAGAAAATGATCCAATTATCTTTTAACTTTTTTTTTAAAAAGAGATAAAATCAATGATATCGCAAAGATCATCTTTGCCAAATGATCTACAAATCTTGGATCGTTACATATGTTATGCTTTACTAAACAAATTTAAAGAAAACCAAACAGAGATGGTAGAGAAGAGGTGAAATGGACCCCATTCATGAGTTATATATTTTCTTTTTTGATTGAGGAGTTATATTTTAAACTATAGAAGAATGATTCAATTCTCATGCATGGAATTTTTACACTCAATTGACAAAAATATCATCACTTTCCACTGACTTTTTTAACTTCCAATCTCACAAAAAAATATCATTTGTCATCAATTCCATAGAATTTTGTTGTTGACAGCTTCTTCTAATCCCTTCATCATCATTCATCAACCATAATTATAACCAAACCAGGTTAGACTTTATTACCCATAATATATTATAAAAAAAAAACATATAAAAAAAATAAATCATATTGACAACTAATCATTATAGAAGATATATTTGATAATCTTTAAAGAAAATTGAACCTTCAAGCTTTTGATTCTTTAATTTCAACTATATATTTGTAAATTAGTTTCAATCCTATGATCATTCAAGTTATCTTATCTAACAGTGAGAAATTAAAATATACATAACACTATAGCATAATATTAAAATATAAATTAGTTTCAATCCTATGATCATTCTTTAATTTCAGCTTCTATGATTGTTGAATATGCTATGTCCAAATGACTACAGTAGCCTCTACCCACCATTGCTTTTTGTGTATCTGCATCAATGATATAAAGTTCGAATCAAAAGCGAGGAAAACATGTATCTTAGGACCCAAAGCCTATAAACCAACACTCCACCCTCAAATGTGATCATGCCATTCAAAGTTGTAGAAATCAAAATTGAGATTGTTATACGAGGCGCATTCTCTCTCTGTGCAAAAATATTTTAATGATTTTTGTCACTACTCTTGGGAAACTATTAACTGGGTTAGGCGTTGGCAAGGTAAAAATTGTGACAGATTAGTTTTTTATGTTAGGATGATGGTGTACAAACAAAAATTCTGCGAATTTCTATACAGAAGATGTATCCTTCATTCTCCTTTCACTTTCAACTAAAACACCCATTATGACTTATAAGTTTGACATTGTCACTGCCATTTGATTCTGATTGAGACAGAATGAAAGTTGTTAATTATGGTAGTTCCATTTTGATGTGTGTTTGCCATCAAATTGCGATTCGATGCATCAAGTTTGTAAATAACCAGGACAATCAATCAAAAGTTTAAAAATAAATTTCCCCAAAAATCAATCATCAACTAGGTATTTGCCCATATGGGTTTCTCAATCAGACCCAAAAACAAAGCAAAAATAGCCGAACAAGAGAGAGAGAGAGAGAGAGAGAGAGAGAGAAACGAGAGATCGAACTCACCACGCTGGAGAACTGTGTTAAGCGCCAACGAGATCGCCGGAGAACTCTGCTTTTGATACTGGAACTCTAGCTGCTTTCGATGCTTAACTTTGATTTGGAGTGAGAGTGAGAGAGTGAGACTGGTGAGAGAGAGTGAGAAAACCCTAGCTATGAATAGAGGGTGTCAAAACATATGGAGACATGAGCCTGACCCATTTCCTTACCCATTCCCCGATGGGGAATTAAATTAGATCACCCACTGACCCGTTGGATAGAAAAATAGGGAAAACCCACTCATTTCGGGTAGGATCTCCATAGGTAACCATTGGGTATGGTTTTTATTGCCATCCCTATCCACGTGGCCGAGGTTGTTAGTCGAGGTACCACGTGGGCGGACCATGATGCCGAGATATAGTCCAATAATACAAGAATCTAAGATATTTGGATAGAGGACTAGAGTCCTAGATGACATCAAACTACCTATTTGGATAGAAATGGGACTCTTGAGAAAGTTCATCTTAATCTAAATAGTGTGGGTTGTGATAGATGTTGTCCTTATAAAGAATAAGAGTCCCATGAAGTAAGACTTCTAGGGGAAATTGGACACTGACCACTATAAAAGTAAGGCACCCCCATGGGTCTAAGGTATGCTTTTTATGTTCTGTCTAGTGAGTTAAGCACTATTGGTTATCTTTGAGAGATATTTGATTACTGACTTGAGCGTCGGAGTGCCCCCGGATGGACGAACCACCGCCGGATTCTTATCTTTCAGTGACAGGTTGTTCGGGTTTAATCTATTCTGCCGGTGCTCTCTATCTGAGTTCCCCCTTTAGTTGTGTGGTTAGAAATCAACACCCACACTAAGTTTGTCTGTAAGGATGAAAATCGACTAGTGTTATCTTCGTTTGGAGACTTAATTAGTCAAAAAAAATTTATTATAAATTAAAAAAATAATATAGAAGTTTATTTTTTAGATTTATTTTTAATATCTAATGATGTGCAAGTAATATGATTAGTTGATAATTAAATAAGATATGAGAGAATATATTACTTTAGATATCATAAGTAATTATCACATCATTGAGTTTGAAAAATAAGTCTAATTTTTTAATTTAAATAGTAATGCACAAATAAATGATCAAAACAGTGTTTTTATTGTTTTTTAATAAAAAATTAAAAAATTAACAAAAATAATGAATTGATAATTGGAGCGAGTTTGATAATGACAAGTAGAATCCATGCTTTGGAGGGCAATCAAGGATTCATCGACACAGATTGGAGTTGTTTGATCAAGATTGTATAAAATGTTTATAATTAATTATTTATTTTTAAAATTTATGTTAGATTATTTAATGTACATCTCGATTATTAAGTAGAGATAACTTAAACAAATTAAAATAAATAAATTATTTAAAAATTAAAAAAATATTTTCAATTTCTACTTTTTAATTATCAAATTTTAATTTACAATAAATTAAATCAAACAAGTTGATTGCATTAGTGTTGTGCTACAATTGTATTCTTTCTTTGCATATATTAAATGGTGCTTTGGTTTGTCAAGGCTTGCTTTTTGTTCCTCTGTGCCCAAACTGCCCCTATTTGCTTGATAGAAAACTAATGCCAAATGGTTTTCTGGGAATTTCCATGCCACTTGCCCTTCTGTTTGGTATTATTTATAATTTTTGTCTTCTATCTCTAGCTAATATATTTAGAACAAATTACAAATATATTTGTTCAGATTTATTTGAATTATAAATTATTCGTTATAGTTGTAGAAATTATAGATAATTCTCTTCTTATAATTTTAAAGTATAGATTATGCTTTATTATAGGTCATGCAACCATTTTGACTGAAATTATCAAGAATTATAAACATTGTGGCTTAGAATGGTCTGACACATTTTTGATAAACCACAAGGTATAAAAATGTAGGCTTGTGGCCTATTCCAATTAAAGTTATACTATATATTATAACATCATGAGCAGTCTTACGGAAATTCCAAAACTTTTAATTAATTTTTTGAATTTTTGAATTAAAATTTAATTTTAGAAAACACTAGTAGTTAACCCATTAAACCAATAATTATAAAAATATTAATTATCCCATGATTTATACTTCTTAGAAGGAAAGATAAAACAATCTCCTTCTTCATTTGTCAAAATCTATTCTCTCTCATAGAAGTTCAAAAGGAAAAATTAAGAGAACTGCAAAAATAATATAAAATTATCAATTTTATGATTTTAAAAATTAAGAAATACACATAATAAAACTATTAATTCACCCATCCCATATAATTTAAAATTTTGAAAATATTTATATGAAAATTCCAAAATAAAATTGCAATCATATCTAAAGCATATGAAATTTAAAATTTTTTAAAACATAAGTTTAACATGAAATCTTATTCATATTTTATTTTTATATCTACATACTATTAACACATTTCAAAATTTATTAATTTAAATTTATCCATATGTTGGGCAATCTAAATCATATCTAATGTAAAATTTTAAAATATTTAGATGAACGTTCAAAATATTTAAGCCAAATCTAATTTGAAATTTTTTAAACAAAATTTTAATAATGTTATGAAATTTTTTTTGCACACTCCTACACTTGAGATTAAACTATTTGAATAAAAAAAAATATGAATTTTAATTTTTATAACAAATGACATAATTTTATTAAAAGAACTATTTGATTATGTGTAAATTTTAAAATATTTGTATCGATAAGGTTATACCATACAAATTGAGAATGCATCATTTCAATTTTTTAAATTTATTTATGGGTAACTATCAAAGATTTATAAATCTGTTAACAAATAAAGAACAAATCTATATTCACATAGTATACAATTAATTTTTATTTAAAGTATAGATTATGCTTATTATAGATCAAGTAGCCATTTTGGCTCAAATTATCAAGAACTATAAATATTGAGGCTTAGGTCTTGGCCATTAGAATGGCCTGACACATTTTGTATAAACCACAAAGGTAAAAAAATGTAGGCATGTGTGGCCTATCCCAATTAAATTTATACTATATATTATGACAAAGCGACTTCCTGTGACAAGTCTTGTGGAAGCTCTAAAACTGTTAACTAATTTTTAAAATTTTTGAGTTAAAATTTAATTTTAGAAAACACTATTGGTTAACCAAATAAACCAATAATAATAAAAATATTAATTATCCCATGATTTATACTTAGAAGGAAAGATAAAACAATCTCATTTTTTTTGTTTTGTTTTGTTTTGTTGGGAAAGTCATAAAATAAATGCAAAGAATTTACACATTTACAAAAGACATTCCGCAGGTAATTCACCAACTATCTGTTGGACAATTTTTACTGTATTTAAAAATAAATTCTGTTTGTGTACTTAACAATAAACGGAATACAGAAGAAATAAAGGAAAAGAGAAAGATTGTTTGATTACAAAAATCAAACCAAAAATAAAAATCAATAAATAAAAAAAGATTTTTATTTTGTTACAAAAACAAAATCAAAATCTGAAACAGGAAAAATAATAAAACAGAAATTAAATTAATTACTTACCAAATTAATTTCTTAAACAATTTTTTTGATCAAATCCAGTGTTTAACACTGTATCCTTAAGACAGATTTGTCCTCTCCACGGTGCTTTCATATTGTGGACGTCTATCTCCCAAGATAAAATGATCAACTACAAACAGCAGCAGCACTACAAATTGTTTGCACAACGAACACACTTTGTATTTACACTCTTTCTCACAAAAAAACAATGCAGCAACATGCAGAGAGTAATTACAGAATTTTTTGGACGAAAATTGAAGTAAAAAATCCAAATAAAGGACTTATCTATTTATAGGTCTAATAGTGACTTTTCAATTTGAATTCAACAGGTATAGTACCTGTTTGGTTTGAATTTTAAACAGATATTAAACTGTTTTTGGATTTGAATTTGAACAGATAAAAAACTATATTTGAACAGTTTCGAATCTGTATAGAATTTCAGATCTGTTTGTACAGAAACCGTGAAGAGGTGCAAAAATTGAATTTAAATTTTCCAATTGAAATTAAATTCAAACGGTCAAAGTTTATTTTCCAAAAAATAAAAAATAAATTCAAATATTTTTGGCCCAAAAAGATAAGTATTGGGCCGGACAAGCCCAACCCAACCTTACACCATGCATCTGCGTCCAAGCCTAGCTCGCCCGACCGGACGGACGGCGGCGCGCGCGTGTTTATTTTTAAGTCTAATGGGTCTAGCCCAATTTACCTATAACCTCTCCATTCTACAAACTTAGGGTGCCCTTTGGGGCCCTCCCCAAGTTACAAACCCATGCCTTATAAACCCATAAAATTCTTCCCACCAAACCAATAGAGGACAAGCATTTATTCAAGCATTAAGGAATTTTCATCAAAAACTCCATTTCCATGGAGCTCACTTTGGCTTCAATTTCTGTAACGTCCTCAAACATGATATAAATCAAGCATTCAGAAGATCTATAAACATGATAGAAATGTTATTTTTCATTCATCAGAGTTTACATTACAAAAGATATTACATGCATTACATTTTCATAAATGTTCATCTGGAAACTATAGCATGTAACTTTAATTGCGAACAACAAAATAAGTGCCCTCCGGTCTTACATCTTTCCAAGTTATCACTTGGTCACAACAAAAGAAGAGTCCTAGCTCTAAACATATAAAGCCCTTGGCTTGAATTTACATTTAACACAAAACAAAATAAACAAAATGGAGCCTTAAGCCCTTAAACCTCCCAAGCTATGTCCTTGGAGGCGACATGTCACCAGTACCTAAAAATAGTTTTCCAAGTAGGGTGAGCCAAAACCCAGTAGAGATATGCTAAAACAATAAATGAGAATTAACTAGGACATAAGCATTAGATAAATGTGCAATAATCTTAATCAACACATACTCTTTCCAAGACCATTCAATATAGACAACCATATCTCTATCCATTTCCATACATCCATTTCGAGTAAATCTATTAACTAAATTCATTGTCACCTATCCAGCCAAAATGAGATTATAGCTCAATGGTTCAAAATTCAATTCATTCATTAATCCAACACTTCTATTTTCTTGCCATTTTACGGAATCACAACCGAGGAAAAAGGTGCCCATATATATATAAGATTTCGGGACTTTCACCCTAGATACTCCAGCCAACTTAATTTTCAATAGAGTCCATCCCCTATCTCCTCCCAAACAATGGAGTACATTTCCTATATCCTCCCAAACAATGATACATATACAATGTATTTAAACACGTTGTCATATACAATGAGTAATCAAATCACATATTCAATGGTTTAATCAAACCGTCATATTCAATGACATTATTCAATTGATTAGTTTCAATCTCCCTAATCATCATGCAGTTTCTACAACAATCATAACTATCCTCCACCGATAGCCCAAAATAGATATTTCTAAACAAATAAATAAATCTATCAAACAGATAAATTATCAAATTTCCATAGGTGAGTAATTTATCAGACCATTCATTTATATAAACTCCCAATTTCATATTTCCCATACCCATTTCACTATTTATGCAAAATAGTTATTTAACATAGATTAGGACAATTTTCCCCCTCTTTCCAAAATAATAACCCATATGTCCAAATTTTACCATTTCAACATTAGGGAACCTCATGCACAAAGCTCCATCGTTATTTTATAAGTTAACATGAAAACCCCTCTTTTAATTTAGAACACAAACCCTAATTTCACCCAAATCACACCCAAATCCCACCATTTATACAAATGACAAACACCTAGGTTAAAACTCATATTAAAGAGTAGAATATCCCTACCTCAAGTGGAGAAGTTCAAAGAGAAAGAAGGAGAAACTTGAAGATACCCAAAACTCAAACTTTCTTGGATCAAATGGAAGCCCACGAGTTGCTATACCTTTTTCTCAAAGAGAGTATGGTAGAAAGGCCCTAGATCATGGAGTATTTGTATAGAAAGAGAGAGTTTTAGAGAGAGAAGGTTTCGGTTTAGGGTTTTTAGGGAAGAAGAAGATCAAAAGTGATGTAAAATATCTTTACTGCGAACTGATATATGCGAGGCTCGCTCGAGCGAAGGAGTTGTCGCTCGAGCGACCAGACACAACAAGTGATCTTGCTCGAGCGCAAAAAGTGTCGCTCAAGTGCAGAATGCAAAGCTTTAGGTCTGGCACTGATGCACACACATGCTCGAGCGCAAGAAGCCTCGCTCGAGCGAAGGAACAAATAACACAAGGCTCGCTCGAGCGCAAGAAACCTCGCTTAAGCGAAAAACTTCACATTACCCAGAAAAGCTACATCTGGAAGAAAACCTGAAGACTCTCAATTCTCGCTCGAGTGCAAGAAACCTCGCTCGAGCGAATAAGCAAATTACCCAAGGCTCGCTCGAGCGCAAAAACCTCGCTTGAGCGAAGAAGCTAAAACCTGAGTAGCAACACTCTAGACCAACTAGCAACCAACCTGTTCCAAACTCGCCCAACAAGTCCAAAAACTCAAATTCAAAGAATTAAAGGAAGGAAACGAGACATAGACAACAACATACAATTACGGAACCCGAGTCCAGAACACAATAAAGGTCGAGGTAAAACCGAGATCGCTATAATTTCTCATTCACCCGATAATGGTTTTGAGCAACCAAATATATCACGTGAATCACAACACGGCATAGAACGCGTTACCACTTAAACCCGCCAACTTTGCCATATGGATCCCACCTAAAAAATAGACAAAAGTTAAGGAAAAATCATATTTTCCAAAACTATTTCTAACACTATCACCCCCCTCCCCCTCAAAGAGGGAGAAGACAAATACAAATAACTAATTATAACAACCCCGCATTTGGGGGGAACCAACAAAAGACACCATAAATAAACCCAAATTTGTCAATATATCCCTTTTTTTTTTATCCCCAATTGACGGGTAATTCTATTGCTACACACTAATTCCACTCAATTCACACACTTAATGAAAATTTTCATTAATACAATTTTGTTCTAGAATAAAAATACCATAATACCCTCATCTTCTTCTACTCAAACCCTATTTCTAAAACACCACAACCATCCTCTATTGCCAGCGCCACCTCTCTTCTCTACCATCCCCTCCCGTTGCCTCTTTTCTTATTCGCCTATGGTCACTTTCTGCTATGAACCATACACTCCCACAAGTCTCTCACCACGAATCACTCAATGTTGAATGAGGAGGTTTAGAGTGGAGGGGGATGAGCTAGAAGTGGCGATGGTGGTGGCGATAGAGAGTTGAAAGTGGCGGCAATGACAGTAAAAGATGAGTGGATGAATGGAAAAAAAATAATAAAAATTAGACCCCATTTAGTATAGTTTTAGAATATGTTTTAAAAAAAATAAATAAGTAAATAACTTCTTATTTCAATATGGTTTTATCGTTTTAGGGGAAATTTTTTTTTTTAAATTTAAAAATATTTTTTTGGGTATTTATTTTAGTCAAATTAATTTATATTTTTCTCATAAAAATTTCAAAAAAATGATTCAAAAATTGAAACCATACATAGCCTTAGGGTTTTAAAATTGAAAATGAGGGTAATATTGGAACATAGAGATACTAAGAATTTATATTTTTATAATGTGTGTATTGAGAAAGTATTCATGAAGTGTGTGTACTGAGAAGAATTAGTGTGTGGAAATAGAATTATCCCCAAGTGACTCCTACCATCAAAGTTAATAGATGGAAGCTTGGGGAAGATATATGGGTAAGTATACAAAAGGAAATCACTTAAACTACGTAATTACAACTAAAACACAAAAATAGAAATAAACAAGCTAAGGCATCCACCAAACCAATCAACAATGCTAACCTCCCCCACAAGCTCCCAATCTCTACCACGGATAGAACATGGAGTCTAATAAGCATCTCGCACCTCATAACCGTGACATCCATAGCCACTCACAAAAGTCATGATGGAGGAAAATGTATACCCCATGAAAGATCCTGATAATGTCACAAGAAGCTCACATGGTTAAGTACTATAGCGATCTTGATTTAGACCCGACCCATTTATTACCTTTAAATCTGGGAAACCATATTCATGGTGGTCATTCATTTCTCCTCATGTTGGTTTTGGCTTCAGGGGTTGACACCACCCTTGTTGGTGTCAACACCGTCTTCTTTTTCCTTGCCTTGTTATGTTCCAAGGGTCGACACTAGTCTGGGAGGTGTCAACACCTTCTTGCTGCTGTGTCCCTGGGTGGCTATTGAAATTTAGGGTCGACACCAACCTTGGTGGTGTCGACACTTGCTCCTTTTGTTGGCCTCAAGGGTAGACACCAGTCTGAGAAGAGTCGACACTTGTCTATTGCAGAATCTGGGATTTAGTTGCTAAAATTTAGTGTCGACACCTTGAGTCCAAGGGTCGACACCTTGCCTGCTGCCAAACACAAGTGTCTTAGCTTTTCTTCTTGAGGGTCGACACCTTGCCTGCTGCCAAATACAAGTGTCTCAGTTTTTCTTCTTGAGGGTTGACACCCCTATTGCAGAGGTCAACCCCTATGACTCTTTTTTTAGATTTTGTTCGACTTGGGCCCTACTTTTTGGGAATTTTTGACTTGTTCTTTTCATTTAACCTTGGAGCTACTATTCTATTAATACCTAGCCACTATAAATAGACCCAAAGTCTCTTTCTCTCATTAGTTGTTTCTCTTTTTCTTTTTTTCTTTCTTTCTTTCTCTCTCTCTCTCTCTCTCTCTCTCTCTCTCTCTCTCTCAGCATTCACTTTTTCCCACTTAAATCCTTAGATTTACTCACCTAGAGGTGTCTTCTCATATTGATCCTTTGAGATAAAGTGTAGATCGCGTCAAGAGCTTTCCTTTGATCCGAGTGGTTCGTGATTTTGTTGACGTCGAGTTTTTCAAGTTCTTCTCTTTCACCCTTCTAAGCTTAAGGTAGGGATTCTTCGTACCTACTTATAGGTTTTAACTTAGCTATATGTTTCATAAAACCATCTTGTGAAAGAAATGGGTTTTTGAATAAATCTTGGGTTTTGGTTCTAAGTTAAAAGGAGGGGTCTTCAAATGGTTTCATGGAAATGATTGTGGGGTTGGGAATGAGGTGTGGAGATAACAAAATGGTTGGTTTTTGAAGTTTGGAAGTGATCTTAAAAAAAAAAAAGGATTTTGCCCTAAATATTGATTCTTTTTATAAATAATGATATTGATGTTGGAACATGGAATTTAATTTTTATTGATTAAGATGGTGGAGTTGAGTATGTATTACCACTCACATCTCGAAATTTAGAAAGTTTATTTTTATGAAAATTATTTTTATTTATTTAGAGATATCTGTTTTGGGCTATCGGTGAAGGATGCCCATGATTGTTGTAGAAATTGCATGAGGACTAAAAGAATGAAAACTATTTCTCATTCATTGCATCGAGCATCGTCATATATTTACACATTTGGAATAATTTCATTGTTTTGAGAAAATGGTGAATACTTGGTGAATCTGGGTAACGGGTGTGGCTATTATGATAAGTTGACCTGTGTGTCATTGGTGAAAGATCAGAAACCCGTGTGGATAAGTGTCGAGCCTTCCAATTAATCCTAGTAAAAATGACAAAAGAGTAGTTCTTGTATAGCTTGCTAGCAGGCACGTACCTAGAGATTTACAGAGTTGTATTCACAAACTGGTTTTCCATAAAAAGGAAAGTATTTCATGAATGGTAATATAAACCTGGCATGGCATGATTTGAAAGAGATATAAAATATTTTTTTATCATGAGCATTGCATGTGTATTTTACCCTTATAGTTTTGTTAAGATTCATATGTTGTGTTGAATTATTTCTATTAGGCTTTGGCTCACTCTATGTAGGAAAAACATTTCAGGTGCAAATGATATACCTCCGCCAAGGCAATAGCCTGGGAGGACATGGAGCAAGAGCTTCATTTTGTTTAATTGTGTATTTATTTTGTACAAGCTAAGGGCTTTTATATGTATTGGGATTTAAATCCATTTTTGTTGTAACCAAGTGCTAACTTGGAAAGTTGTAAGCCTTTAGGGCATTCTCTTATTTGTTTACCTTTCGTTTTGTTCCTCACCATGTAACACATGCTATAGATTCAAAGCTAGACTTATGAATGTATAGTTGCATGTTTTGCTCTTTTGTGTAAGAAATTTAAATTAATGGAAGTGCTTATCTCTTCATATGTCGTGTTTTAATCACAATTGTGGATGTTGTATTTAATTCGAAGCGTTACAATTACCATAATTAACGGTCTCAGGAAGTATAGCGAAAAAAACAATAGCCACTACAGCAACAGTCATAGCCAAAGTCGATCCCACCATAAAATCAAACACTACATCCCCTAGTCCCTTCCTTGGCTAATCACGCAACCTTGATCCCCACAACATTGTCTTCCTCACTCCATGTCGAGAGTGGCTTAAAAACCAAATCAGGATGGAAATAATCTGCTTCCTCATTTGTCAAAGTCTATTCTCTCTCATAAAAGTTCAAAAAGGAAAAATTAAGAGAGCTCCAAAACTAATATAAAATTGTCAATTTTATGATTTTGAAAATTAAGAAATACACATAATAAAACTATTAATTCATCCATTCCGTATAATTTAAAATTTCGAAAATCTTTATATAAAAATTTCAAAATATAATGGTAATCATATCTAAATCATATGAAATTTAAAATTTTTTATAACATAAGTTTAGCATGAAATTTTATTCATATTATTATATCTATACACTATTAACACATTTCAAAATGAAAAATTTACCCATAAATCCTATATTTGAGAATGTTGATCCATTTAGTCTTAAATTTTACCCATAAATCCTATATAAATTACAAAAATATTTATATAAAAATTCCAAAATAAAATTGTAATCATATCTAAATCATATGAAATTTAAAATTTTTTATAACATAAGTTTTCATATTGTGGATGTTTGGAAAGTGGCTATTTTAGAGGCTTTAGGTTTTTCGCTATTTTAGTAGACTAGTTTAGTTTTTGTGTTTTGAAAAATGGGATGGATTTTTATTTGAGTTGTTGTATTGAAAAATGTGTTGAAATGATGTTTAAAATTAAAATGACAAATTTGTCTCTAATCTCATATTTTTCAATACAAATCTAAAGGAGCAAAATTGTAATTTACCAGCTGTGGACTAGCTATCACACTGCACAGCGCCTACACTGTCACGTTTGACAGTGTAGGCTGGCCATTGTCCAGCTGCTTTTCTTCTATTTTTTTAAAAATATATATATATATATATATATAAATTATTGATTTAGGTACTATTTGAGGCTATTTGGCTATTTTAGTTTTTGAGGCTATTTTAGCCTCAAAATGGAGTTGCCAAACAGCGCCATTATTATATCTATATATTATTAACACATTTCAAAATAGAAAATTTATCCATAAATCTTATATGGGAGAATGTTAATCCATTTAGTCATAAATTTTTTTTTATAAACCAATTAGTTCTTTTGTTTTGGAAAGTTATATTTTTTTGATTTAATACTATTTGAGTTTAAGTGAATGCCCTTTTTGTGATTCATTTTTTCAATTTTCTAATTTGTTTTAGGGATGGAAATAAAAAGGTGAGGTGTGAAAGGTTCTTTTGGGGGGATTGGTGGCTGAGGTGTTGGTTATTGAGCATAGAAATCTATATTTCTGTTAGTGTGATTTTCTGATGTTACATTAGAGTGTTAAATTAGAATGCTACATTTGAAAAAAGTACACTAAGAAATTTTTGTGTGTTACAATGAGTGGAGTGTTACGTTTGATAAAAGTACATTGAGGGCTTTTTGTGTGTTACATTGATTGGAGTGTTACATTTCAAAAAAATTACACTAAGGAATTTTTTAATGTGTTAAGTGGGAGTGTCACGTTTTTGAAATGTTATATTAGAATGTTACATTTGAGAAAAGAAAACCAAGGAGTTTTTTTTTTGAAATGTTACGTTTAGTAATTTCAATATTATACGAAAATTCACATTTATCCCTCAACACATAATACACGCAGGTTTATGCTTGGCCCTTTATGTAATTCACACTAAAATGGGACCTTTGGATCTATAAGAAAAAAAAGGGAAAACCAAATAATTCATAAGATTACTATTTAGAATTTATTGGTGCTTCACCCTTTCAAAATTTATTAATTTAAATTTATCCATATGTTGGGTAATCTAAATCATATCTAATTTACAATTTAAAAATATTTAGATGAACATTCAAAATATTTAAGCCAAAACTCATTTGAAATTTTTTTGCATACTCCTACACTTGAGATTATACTATTTGAATAAAAACATATAAATTTTAATTTTTATAACATATGACATAAGTTTATTAAAAGAACAATTTGATTATGTGTAAATTTTGAAATAAAAATATTTTTAGCAATAAGGTCATCCGATACAAATTGAGAATGCATCATTCCAATTTTTTTTTTAATTTGTTTATGAGTAACTATCAAAAGATTTTATAAATCTATTAACAAATAAAAAACAAATCTATATTCACATAGTATATAAATAATTTTTATTTAAAGTATAGATTATGCTTATTATAGGTCATGTAGTCATTTTGGTTCAAATTAACAAGAACTATAAGTATTGAGGCTTAGGTCTTGGCCATTAGAATGGTCTGACATATTTTCAATAAATCATGAGGTAAAAAAATGAAGGACTTTGGCGTATCCCAATTAAATTGTTTTATATAGAAATTTAGTATTTTATTTATTTAATATAGTATTGGATTAGAATTTAAGTTTTTAATATCTGGAAGATTAAAAAATATTAAATACTAAAAATTAAAAATAATCTATAGTATCAGGGAGCGAATGACTTTGATATGGAACATTTTAAAAATATTAAACACTAAAAATTAAAAATAGTCTATAGTGTCAAGATCAAATAAAAAAAATTTAGTCAAATCTTGAATTGGACCGTATGGGAAAATCGTATGAATGTGATCTGAGAGGGCAATTTATGCGCAAAATTGGGCCGAGCTGGGTCTTGGGCTGAGGTAAAAGAGGCCGAGCAAATGGCCATATGGGAGTTACTTCGGTCAGGAGAAATAGCCTCTGAGTCAGACCGGTTGAGGGTTAGTCCGGTCGTGCGAGGGTTACTTTTACTCCGGCTGGGGAAGTATGATGTTGGTAGTTCGGTTGAGACGCGTGGTAACCGAGGTGTACCAAGTCCATGAGGGGACTTTGGTGTGAAGATAGTTCGGCTCAACTCTCTTATGGTTAGCTCGGTCCAAACATGGAAAACCGAGGTAACAGACTCCTATGATCAGCTCGGTTTAGGCGTGGAAAACCGAGGTAGGAGGGAATAGCAAGTGTCTGATCTGGAGATGTTACTTCGGTCCTGAAGTAGTCCGGTCATGAGAAGAACCATCTCACTTGGTTTAAGCAGTGAGGAGGGTGTTGGAGGATAAGCATTATCTTCCAAGAGTATGAGTTCTAGGAGGACTCTACTCTAGGAGGAGTAATCCTAGAAGGACTCTACACTTGGAAGAGTATGAATCCTACCAGGATTGTGCTACGTGAAATCTATATAAGCTCACCAATATCACCTTTGAAGAGGTAATACAATTTTGCTCCTAATACATTGAGCTTTTGCCTTCTTGTCTTGCTTCTCGACTTAGGCATCGGAGAGGTTTCCGCACACACCACGGCTAGCTCACGTTGATATTTTCAGGTGGTGGAACGACATCGTACAGAGGAACGAAGACTTGGTCAACAGGATTATACGAGAAGGTGAAATTCTTTCCCGTACAATTGGCGCCGTCTGTGGGAAGTAACAGACAAGAACAACCTCTTGATCAAGCTTTTTCTTGAACATCAATGGCAAACAACGAAGAACTGCCGCAATCCGCCGTCGACGGATTAACTCCAGAAGGAGGTGCAAGACGCGAAGGCCTACCTTTGGTCCCTCCCATGGCGAGCCTGGAACCACAGAGGCAGAATTCCAGGAGAGATGCGAGGGGACGAAGGAGGAATAGCAGTCCTCATCCTTCTCGTTCGCAAAGCCCAGAAAGACAAAGGCGCAGAGTTGATCCTCAAATTCTGGAAGATCGCGTCAGAGAACAAGACGAACTGATACGCAGGATGGCAGCGGACATGGAGTCTCTGAAGCGCCAGATGAAAGGAAAAGAAGTGGCGACAGGAGTGGGGCGCAATAGCAAGACGCCCCCTCGCCACTCCGAAGGTCGCGGTAGGAATTCTACACCCTCTCAACCAGAGGACAGAAGCCTCAGGACAGGCGACACGCGATCCGTATCTTCCAGGACTCGTCACTCCAGGTCTGAGAGGACGAAGCCGGAAAGGTCATACACTGAGGGGAGTACCTATTGGCCCTCACATACGCATCATACGAGGTCCAAACAGACAGAATTACCTAGGTCGTCCGACCTAAGGTCCATATTGGAAGAGAAGGCACGATGGAAGGAGGACGCCAGAGCGCTGACCCCACAGGTTCCTCGCTTGCGGCGATTATTCTCTGGACGCATGGAAGCTGCCGAGGTTGGAATGCCAAGGCCGCACTTGGCATACTGAACCCGATAAGGCATTGGCGAGGCTGCAGACCTCACCATTCGTCCCAGAGATTGAGAACGCACCCCTTCCGTCAGGCTTCCTACAACCCAAATTCACAACGTATGAAGGAAAGACGGACCCTTACACCCACTTGAGCCACTTTCGCCAAAGTTATGGTCAGATACCGCGAATGAGGCGTTGATGTGTATCCTATTCCCTTCAAGCCTCATGACCTAGGCTTGACTTGGTTTGAGAAGCTTCGAGCAAAGATAGCCTCCTGGCGCACTGGCAGAGGCGTTTGTAACTTGCTCGTAACAAACACAAAGACCGGTGGAGATCGACCGCCATTTCCATCGACATGGGCGACAAGGAGACTTTGAGGTCGCATAAATACCGCCATCGGGAGACATTCAACCAGATTGGGATCGCCTAACTAACCTCGCCATTGCAAGAATATAAAGAGGCCTTCCAATGAACAGATCGAGGGACTCTATCACCATGACTCCGCCACTCACCATGGAGGCCTCGATGGAGAGAGTGCATCAAAGACATCGTGGTGGAAGAGGATGGCGCTTCGTTAAGGCAAAACCGTGCGATCGCAACACAGAGAAGAAGACTCGCAAAGGTCAATACTAGATCGCCAAACAAAAACGGACGGGCAAAGTAGACAATGACGAAGACCAGGACAAGAGGTGGTTGAGAGTCCGCACCGCCATCACCACGGTGTTCAAAAAGCCGATCTACCGTATACTTAGCGAGATTCGAGACGAACCTTTCGTCAAGTGGCCTGCCAAGCTTGGCGAGGCACAGAAGGACTATGATGACAGATCCAGATGCACCTTCCACAAGGAAAAGGGGCACCGAACTGAGAACTGCACGCCATTGAGGCAGCATCTGGAAGAGTTGGTGGCAGCGGGCCACCTGGATAAATACGTAGAAGGAGGGGCGCAGCAAATTTCAAGACCATAGCCTCCCCAATGGAATGCCGATTGACGCCCCGCCACAAGGCACCATCAACGTAATCCATGGAGTCTTTGAACCAGAGCGAGTATGCGAGCTCAGAGGTTCCATCAAAAGGCAGAGCACTTGAGAGAGGTGCTAAGCCAACCGCCGTCAAAAGGGGAGGAGGACAAGCCACAAACATCATGTCCTTTTCGATAAAGACTTGGATGTAATATATTGCCCATTAATAACGATGCCTTTTGGTCGCACTCTCCGAGTCAAGGATTTTGACGTCAACGGATTCTAATCGACCAAGGCGCTGCGTAAATCATGTACTATGAAACCTTCAAGCAACTCAAGCAAGAAGACAAAGACTTGGCCCCCGCCGTCCCCTTTAATTGATTCAATTTATGCCGAGTGGCTGGCCTAAGAAAATCATCCTTCCACCAAGGCGTGAAGTGTGACGAAGCAAGTAGAGTTCTAGGTGCCAAGGTCCCTCCACCTACAACATTATCTTAGGCGTAACATGGTCAAGACGCCATGCGCCGGTGGCATCCTCTTACCACCAAGTGATGAGGTTTCCCAACGACACCGAGTAATAGAAGAAGTTTATGGGGACCGATAATGTCCAAGCAAAGGCTTCGTCAAGAACGAATGGTAGCCGCTACGCCAAAGGATATGTTCATTCGGTTGAAGAACCGGAGAGTAATGAACTATTCACGATGTTGGCAAAGCCGATCAAAAGCTGGAGGACCCGGTAGAAGTCGAATAGATGAGAAGAACCCTAAAAGTTCTTCCTTCTTGATCGCCGTTGTCCAAAGATCGAGAGATTGGAGGTCTTGGAATTTCGACCTCCAACATCGAAGTGTTCGCCGACCCCATACGACATGCCGCATTGACCCCAACTTCATTTGCCATCACCAATGTCCACCCTTCGCTAGGCTACCATCCAACGACGCTACAGATCGCACTCCACCACGCCGAGATAGTAGCGTAAGAGGTGGGCAACTTGTTAGAAGTGGGCGATCAGAGAGGTGCACTACCTGTGGATCTCTAACACGTAGTAGTGCCTAAGAAGAATGGGAAGTGGCGCTGCTCAAGGCCGACTATAAAATCACAACAAAGCATGTCCAAAGGATTTCCCCGCCAAGGATCGATCAATTGGTGGACCTAACAGCAGACATAGCAGAGCTTAGCTTCCTTGACGACACAGAGGCTACCATCGATAGCCATGCACTAACCGTATCAGAAGTAACGCCCTTCACCACTCAAGAGGACTATATTGTTACAAGGTCATGCCCTTTGGCCTAAAGAACGCAGGGGCGACATTCCAGAGAATGGTCACCAAGATGTTTGAGCCATTGTTAGGCAAAACAATGGAGGCTTACATCGATGATATGGTAATCAAGAGCAAGAATGAGAGTGACCATCTCAAGGACCTAAGCGAGATGTTCAAGATCCTGAAAAAGCATAAGTTACGCCTTAACGCGTCGAAGTGTGCTTTCGGAGTGGGATCAGGCAAATTCTTAGGCTTCTTGGTGACCAATCGAGGTATAGAGGCAGATCCTTCTCAGATCAAAGCAATTCAAGAGTTAGAGAGACCTAACTCAGTGAAAGAAGTGCAGCATCTCACCGGCATGGCGGCAGCACTTAACCGATTCATCAGCTGGTCTTCAGACAGATTGCGCCCATTCTTTCAGTCATTAAAAGCTAAGTTTGAGTGGGACGAAGAATGCGACAAAGCTCTGGCCACCAAGGAGTACATGTCTTCTCCACCATTACTGTTACCCCATACCGGGAAGAACTCTTCCTCTATTTGGCGCCTCAAAGATGCAAAGGAGCGCAGTGTTGGTTCGAGCAGAAGGAATCCAACACCTACCTATCTTCTATGTCAGCAAGACATTGCTAGGAGCTGAAACAAGGTACTTGCCTCTAGAGAAGCTAGCACTGGCCTTAATGATGGCCTCCAGGAAATTGGCGCACTATTTTCACGCCCACACCATTGTCGTCCTCACAGCCTTTCCACTAAAAGCTTTGTTTGAGAGGGCAAACTTTTCTGGGCGGATTTTGAAGTGGGCAGTGGAGTTGGGACAATATGATGTGAAGTTCCAACCCGTAACCGCAGAAAAAGCCCAATCTTGGCAGACTTCGCCGCAGAAGTTCACCGAAGCCACCAAGTTCCGCCTAATCGACTGACCGACACAACCAAACTAGGGATGGAGGTTGACGCCGAATAGCGCAACCCCTAGTACAAGCTACTCACCAGAGCCCAAGGCGACTGAATAGAGAAGGCCAGAGGAGGCCGACCTTATCGCACTCAAGTCAAAACTCGCCAACAACCGAGGACTTGAGCCCATCGAAGACAAGGCGATCGCAACTATGGACTCAAGAAGACATTAGCAACCCGAAGACCCCAAGGCATCATCCGATCCCTCCACATGCCGGAAGTTGTTTGTTGGGGAGATGTGGAAGCTCTTTGTGGATGGGGCATCCAACCGACATGGCGCAGACTTGGCATAGTCCTCATCTCTCCGCACGGTCTAGTGGTGGAACAAGCGATCAACCTTGGCTTCCCAAAGATCAAACAATGAAGCAGAAGCGCCCTAGCAGACTCAAGTCACGCCTACATGAAGGCCACCAACTCATGGTCTACAAATGACTCACAGTTGGTGGTGAATCAAATTTCGCGACTATGAAGCAAAGGATGAAAGAATGGCTAAGTACCAAGACTTGGTCAGAGATCAAGAAGTTTGAAGTCGCGAATAGAACAGATTAAGGTGGAGGAGAACACAGAAAGCAGACGAACTTGCAGGTGCTTCGCCTCGATGGCGATACCTCCATTCCACATCCTTTATTGATCGACTATCCGCCTGCACCAAGTATTGAAGACCCGTGGTCAAGAAGTATGTTGTGCGGAGTTAGGTCCTTCTTGGATGGATCCCATCATATCGTTCTGAAAGACTAAGACTCTACCGTAAGAAAAGAAAGAAGCCAACAAAATAAGAGCCAAGTCGCAACGATTTTGGCTCTTCCATCCTTAGCCCTATACAAGAAGTCGTTGTGACCTTACTTAAAGTGTGTTCACCCCAAAGAAGGTGGAAGCATTCTTGTTCAAATACATGAGGGTGTATGCGTACCATCAAGGAGGAAGGTCATTGGCATACCGAGCTATTTCACAAGGATATTGGTGGCCCTACATGCAAGCGGATTCGTAAAAGTATGTCAAAAGTGCTAAAATGTCAAGTTTATGATCAAATTCACCAACCCGCAAGAGAACTCCTACCTCTCACTACCCATGGCCTTTCGCAATGTGGGCTTGGACATAGTAGGACCACTCCCAACAAAGACCAGCAACAGAAGTTCTTTCTTGCGGCGAGACTACTTCACAAAGTGGGTGGAAGCGAAGCCTTAAGGCCAATCAAGGAGAAAGATGTGAAGAAGTTTGTCCGCGAACATCATTACACGCTGGCATACCAAAAGCGTTGATTTCGCATAACCAAGACTCGCTTTGATGGCGAATATTGAAGTTTTTGTGAAGAGTATAAGATCGAAGTTCTACAACTCCACACCAAAGATATCCCTGCTTAATGGACAAGGTAAGCTTCAAACAAGGTAGTCTTGGATGGACTAAAGAAAAGGTTGGAGAAAGCCAAAGGCAAGTGGGCGTAAGAGCTCCTCATGTTTTATGGGCTTACCGCACCACACCTCGACGATCAACAAGAGAAACACCATTCTCCTTGGCATATGGCATGGAAGCGTCATCCCTTAGAAGTTGGCCTTCCTACAATCCGAGCGAAAAACTTTGATCCGCACTTAAACGCCAAGCAATTGCATTAGAACTTGACCATGAAGAAAGAAGAGAAAAGGCATTGGTTCACATTGCCTCCTACCAAAGAAGAATTGTCCAGAAATACAACAAAACAAGACATCCAAGACAGCTTCAAGATCGATTGGGTACTTCGCAGTTATGGGCAACACATTGGTCCTGGGGATGGCAAGTTAGGACCTAATCGGAAGGACCTTACAAAGTGGTCGGATTAGCAGCAAAGGGCATACCACTTGGAAGATAAGGACGGCAAAGCAATTCCTAGGCCATGGAATAACGCCAATCTCAAGATATTTTACTTTTTGCGTTTTGCTTTGTAAGTATGTGTATTTTTCTACTTTCTCAATAGAACAAGTCGATTCTTTTCAAAGATATTTGTTTTCCATAGAAAGTAATTTTAGCAAGTTAGTAGCATTGTAAACATAGTTGGCCTAATAACTAACTATTAACCGTCCTAGGCTCAGGATCGTGATCCAGTCAGGACGCTTGGTTAATAACCAAACACTCTATTCTAAGTTGGTCGGACAAACCAACACTTAGCCAAAGTATGGAAATGGCTACATAGAGGTTGGCGGATTAAACCAACACTCAGACTCTTTCACCAAAGTATGGGCATGGTCAAAAATGGTTATCGGATTAAACCAACATTTGTACTCTTCACCAAGTAGGTTTATGGTCAAGAAGTGGTTGGTCGATTAAACTCTTTGTACTCTTCAAAGTAAGTTATATCTCAAGAGTGGTTGGTCGATTAAACCAACTCTTGGTACTCTTCACCAAGTAAGTTATATCGGTCAAGAGTGGTTGGTCGGATTAAACCAACTCTTTGTACCCTTCACCGAAGTAAGTTATATCGGTCGAAGAGTGGATAATCGGATTAAACCAACTCTTTGTACTCTTCACCAAGTAAGTTATATCTACAAGAGTGGTTGGTCGGATTAAACCAACTCTTTGTACTCTCTTCAAATTAAGTAATTTATATCTACCAAGAGTGGTTATCGATTAAACCAACACTTTGAACTCTTCAGCCGAAGTAAGCTACATCGGCTGAATAGTGGTTGGCTAGTAAGTTATATGGTGAACCGAGATCACAGTTGTAATCAAGTTTATGGAAAAGTAAACATACAAGCAAGCAAGTACACAACCGGTATGAAAGTTCAGCATTTTTTCATTAAAAACAAAAGCAAATACAAGTGGTGGCCGGAGCCCGGTTACAAGTTCGGACAAAAGAAAAAAAAAAAAAGTACAAGGTCAATCAAAAAGTTCATCTATCTCGGCATCCAGATCGGTCCCAAGGTTGGCGTGTGCTCCGGTGTCTGCAGCTTCAATTTGGTGTTCGGGCAGAGTATTTTCAACTGTGGGCTCCAACCGAGCTATTGGATCACCGGCTTGCTCTTGAATAACCGGAGCCTCAGTTGTTTCACCATCATCATCATCATCATCTTCATCGTCAGAAGAACCGAGGAATTGTTTTTGGAGCTCATCGGCATACTCTTGCATTGAGGCCGGAATGAAGTGCTCCGGAGCATTGTAGACTTCGGTTTCAGGTCCACAGCCGACCTTCTCCACTGCACCTCTCCAACCGCATGGGGCTTGTTTCATGGCCAAGACCGCAGCAAAGAGTAGCCAGCTTCGGCTTCCTTGAACCCTGCCTTGTGCTCGTCTTCAACTTTCTTTTCCAACACCGCTATTTCGGTATTCTTCTTGTTTTCAAGCTCCGCCATCTCCCATAAATACTTGTCTTTCATCTCGTCACTTGCCGCTTGTCAAGCCACCGAGGTGACCATCCGTTAGACGTGCCACTCGGTCTCGCTCGCCGCTTTTTGCTTTGACAGACCAAATCACCGCCTGCTTCGCGCCCCTTTTTGCATGCCTGGTTGTTTTGAGGAGTCCCATTATTTGTTTGTGGGCGATGGTGTTCTTCTGAATGGCCTGCAAAAGGAGAGTTCCATGTCGAACCGAGCTCAGAGTTTGAAGAAATTTAGATTGGTCACAGAAAAAGTAGTACTGCTTACCAGAATCATCGACTTGGTGGATGACCGGAGGGCCTTCAGCTCGGTGTTCAGCTGCTTGCTGTGGTGCTCCATGTCTTTGGGCAGACAAACACCCCTAGCCAGGTTGAAGGCTAGAAGGTGATCCTTGTCAGCAACAACCGAGTCATCTTCATCGATATCTCGGTTGTTGAAGACGAAGGGTGGAGCCCATTTGTTGGTAGGCGCAGCTCGGTGGGACGATTCCTACCGAGGGTTGAGTTCGGCCCTGGAAGGATGGGGTCAACCTCACAACCAAGTGCCGCGGCCTCAAGAGTCCGGCACGCTTAGCTCGGGCGTGAGGATGATAGTTGTTGTGAAGGAAGAGCTATGACGGTTTCTGGTCGTGGTTGGGTTGGTGGCACTTCGCCCTTGTGGTTGCGTGAGCATGGCCCTCATCTTGTTTTTTCTTCGCCATCTCTGCTCGGGCCGGTGAGAGGCACGAGGTTAATTTCGCAAGGTTGGGTCCGGCTCGCGGTCTTCAAGGAGGAAGTCTGTTACTCTTGCTTTTCGTCGGCCGGAGTATCGGTAGGTCGGCTCAAAGTCAAGAAGTTTTGCCCAACTTCTTTCTGTCACTCGGAGTGCGGCGCGGAGTACGGCAATGTTGGGATGACCGTACTGGGAATGGAGGAAGGCTAACTGCAAAAGATAGACAAAGTGTTAGTTCGGTTAGAGAGCGGAAAACCGAAAAATGAACAAAGTTGAGGAATGTAACGAAGTATGAATACCGGCTCTCCTTTCTTCCGATTTATTCTTCGACTGGATCCGCCCGAAGTCTTCAAAATTTCCAGAGACCCGTAAGAAGTCATCATCGCTTAAGTCTTTGTCCGTGTGTGTTTGATTATTTTCTCTAATTCGGCGTATTCTAAGGTAATAACACCACCATCATTCTTGAGCCTATTGAGTATTGGTGTAGTATTTCGCTAAACCGAGGTTGAGACCGGTTTGTTGGTTTAAGGCTTATACCCATTATTATTCGGTATGTGTTAGTGGACATTGGTTGTGGGCATAGTCCGTCTCATTAAAATTCACATATAAGGGGTTGGACTGGGAATCTAAGTCCGGTTTCTACTATGGATTGAATGGTAAAGGGGACAAAGCCTTCATTGTCCCACGGATCTATGTCTGGTTCGGCTAGTATGAGATTTACATCGGCTGGGATTTGGTAGTCCTTCCTAAATTCGGCTAGGCCACCTGGGGTTTCTACTAGACACCTATACTTCCCCATTTTTATTGTATAAATTATAAATAAGTTACTTCGGTTGGAAAGAGTGTGTTCAGTAGCTCGGCTGAGCGCAGTGGCGTGCCTGGCAACCTAAGTCTGCAAAGTGAGAAAACAAGTTAAGCACAGATCTTAGACCGTGCTATGAAAACAAAGCAAGAAAAAGATTGGTGTTATTTCGGCTCTACAAGGTGCTGTGGATTCTACATCGGTTTCTGGCGAGTGCTCGATTTTGTTATCTCGGTTTCAAGATTTCTTACTTCGGTTAGGCCTCAAGGGGCAGCTTATATGAGTTCGGTCTGGAACTCAGAAAGTTGGCTTAGCCCCCCAAGGCTTAGCTCGGTCGAGGGTCAAAATTTCAAAATCAAGTGTGCTGTTATTTCGGCTGAGGATTGTCAGCAGGAAACCTATCAAAACTATTGAGGCACGTACAAGTTCTTGTTCGGTTTCAGTTTGCCTAGGTTCTCATATGACAAAAACAGTATTCTAGTTCGGTTGAAGCGTGTGTGAGGATCAAAAAGGTGTTCTACTGAATGAAGCAGCGTGTTCAAAGTGTTCTTGAGAAGTTCTTTAGAAAATACAGACATGGAAGAAGAGAAACAAAGTGTTTTGCAAACACACACTACAAAGACTATCATGAGTTACAATGAAAGTAAAAAACAGATAAATGGAAGTTGATTCGTACACTTACCAGGAGGAAGGGGAGACGTACGGAAGGATTGATGCAAACAGCAAACGGAGGCACGAGCTTGGGAGTTGGAACAAAAACAGCACGAGGAAAAAGAGAAGAGATGGATAGAGAATGATGAGATTCGAAAATGAGAGGTTTGTTTTGTGTAAAGGGCAAAAAGGGCGGGACTGTTCAAATATTGCGAAGTACGAGGAACGGCGCTACAGCTGGGGGAGGCCAATTAGAGCCTGCCACGTGTCATGGGGAGGACAAGCGTTGCGGCCAGAATCGAAGAGACGTTTGACCGAACGTGCACAGTACGGCCCATGTTTAGCTCGGTTGGATAGACTAAAGGGTCTTAGCTCGGCTGAAAAGGCTAACGGATGTTTTAGCTCGGCTGGAGAGGTTAAGATTAGTTCGGTTGGTAGACGAGTAATCCCTATCACGCTTCGCGGATGGAATTAAGGGGCAATTGAGAGGGCAATTTATGCGCAAAATTGGGCCGAGCTGGGTCTTGGGCTGAGGTAAAAGAGGCCGAGCAAATGGCCATATGGGAGTTACTTCGGTCAGGAGAAATAGCCTCTGAGTCAGACCGGTTGAGGGTTAGTCCGGTCGTGCGAGGGTTACTTTTACTCCGGCTGGGGAAGTATGATGTTGGTAGTTCGGTTGAGACGCGTGGTAACCGAGGTGTACCAAGTCCATGAGGGGACTTTGGTGTGAAGATAGTTCGGCTCAACTCTCTTATGGTTAGCTCGGTCCAAACATGGAAAACCGAGGTAACAGACTCCTATGATCAGCTCGGTTTAGGCGTGGAAAACCGAGGTAGGAGGGAATAGCAAGTGTCTGATCTGGAGATGTTACTTCGGTCCTGAAGTAGTCCGGTCATGAGAAGAACCATCTCACTTGGTTTAAGCAGTGAGGAGGGTGTTGGAGGATAAGCATTATCTTCCAAGAGTATGAGTTCTAGGAGGACTCTACTCTAGGAGGAGTAATCCTAGAAGGACTCTACACTTGGAAGAGTATGAATCCTACCAGGATTGTGCTACGTGAAATCTATATAAGCTCACCAATATCACCTTTGAAGAGGTAATACAATTTTGCTCCCTGAATACATTGAGCTTTTGCCTTCTTGTCTTGCTTACTGACTTAGGCATCGGAGAGGTTTCCGGCACACACCCGCCGGCTAGCTCACGTTGATATTTTCAGGTGGTGGAACGACATCGTACAGAGGAACGAAGACTTGGTCAACAGGATTATACGAGAAGGTGAAATTCTTTCCCGTACATGATCAATCAAAACTAAAAGATTGTGTGGAAAGATCTATGATATGGAACATTTTAAAAATTGGGCAAATTACAGAGGTAATTCTTGTAATTTATCTTCTTCTTTTTTTCTTTTTCTTTTTTTTAACTATTTTAGTTCATATTGTTTTAATTTGCTTAATTTTACTCTTTAATTTTACGGATTGTATCATATTAGTCCAATAAATAACGGTGATTAAGTTTGATGGACGGATAATCATATGATGTTTCCCTATAATTTATAGGATGTGTCAATTTAGTCCCTATTGTTTTGACTTTTCTATAAACTACAGAGACCAAATTGACACATTCTATAAACTACAGGGACAAAATTGAAACATTATTTTATTTTTCGTCTATCAAATTTAACCGCCATTATTTATTGGACTAATATGACACAATTCGCAAAATTTAGAGATAAAATTGATCAAATTAAAACAACGGGTACCAAAATGAAAAAAATGAGTAAATTATAGTGACCATTTGCATAATTTACCTTTAAAAATATTAAACACTAAAAATTAAAAATAGTTTATAGTGCCAAGATCAAATAAAAAAATTTAATCAAATCTTGAATTGGGCCGTATGGGAAAAATCGTATGAATGTGATCAATCAAAACTAAAGATGGTGTGGAAAGATCTAGAAGTTGTCTAAAAGTATCAAGTCTTATTTAAGGGGTTACTCGAAGATTAGGGCCATTGGTATTCCATTTTTGTTTATTTATTATGTCAATCTCCAATTTAATTTTTATTTAAACTAATTTTGATTGATTAAATTCTACGAAATAATGGAATAATTGGTAACTTCACAAATGTGTTTAATATCATCACACGAATTTTGTCATAAGCTAACCAAAAATATGAAACGCATAGGATTGAATATTTTTAGAATTTATCATGAATATAGTTTTGTAACTTATTTTATTTTTATTTAATTCTAGCCAATTAAGTTATGACATATGTACTTGTTGCTGGAAACATAGAATAAACTGTTACTAACATAATAATAAATAGAAGAACTCAGCTTACTTGTAATGAATACAGTTAAAATTTATTTAATTTTAAATTATTTTTCCTTTATTATTATTTAAGTTTTACAATAATTTTGAATTATTTATTTAAATCTATGCATAGCACTGTGCTAGTATCACTTACCCAAAAAAATCTTTTGTATCTCTGCACTATTATAGATAGATACTAGCAGTTGACTCGTGTAATGTATGTATTATTTTAAATATATATATATATATATTAATGGTACAATGTGTGTTATAAAAAGTTAATTTTAATTTTAATTTTAAATTAAAATTAAAATATGATTTTAATTATTTATTTTGATAATATTGACGTTTTTGTTCAATGAAATTGTTACTTGATATATATTAATTTTAGTTAAATTATTTGTGTATTTTGATAATTTTAGTTATATCGTATTATAAAAATGTAATTATCATATAATAATTTTGCATGATATATATTAAATTATAAAATAATAAAATAAATACTCATTTTGATGTTAAAAATAATAGTTAAATTAGAAGAAGAATTAGTAACATAAAATTAAAAGTAATTGTAACTATTTAATTTTCTTTTATATTCATTTGGAAAATAAAAATATGTAGAAATAGAAATTAGTAAATTTATAAAAAAAATTAAATATGGATATGTTGTAGTTGGATTATCATATAATGATTTTATATGATATATATAGCCCTTGTTTGGCATAAGAGGTTTTTGGACTTTTTAGTTAAAATAATCGCCAAAAGACAAAATAGGTTAAAAAGTCAATAAGATAAAATGTAACGTTCAAACCATAATCATTTTATTTTTTCTCTCACAAAAGTCAAAAAATCAAAAAGTCTATCACAAACAAAGTTTTTTAACAACAGGTTAAAATAGTCAAAATCCAAAAAGCCAACACACATCTCAAATGAAGCTATATATATATATTAAATTATAAGATTGTAAAATAAACACTTTTAATTAAATTAAAATATCAAATATACAAAAGAAATTCAGCAACGACTAACCAAAAAAGAATCACATAATAACATAAAAAACTTCCAAACGATAGATACATCTCAATGTGTGAACTGATTAAGCATCTGTAATATGATGTCAAAACATAAAAAACTTATTGTTCAAGAATTGAAAAAGTAACTTAGGCAGTAAATCCAAACTTCAGAGGTTTTTCGACAGTATCATTATTGTGCAAGTTTTTCCTCCTGTGAGTTGTGATTATATAAAATAATATAGGAAATGAAGTATAATTTCATATATAGAATCATTATAAAATTTAAATGATAAATCCATAATATAGAATAAAATAAAATTGATATTGGATATAGAATAATGCACGCAAAAAAAGAAAAAAAAAAGAAGGTAATTTGTCACTTAAAAAAAATCATAATTCCCTTGAACAAATTAAGAAGAAAAACGTCAAACGCAAAATTAGTATTGGATTTGTGAATTATCTCAATTTATCATGAAAAAATATATAGAAAATAAATATTTGTCAAATAGAATCCATATAAAATAGGTAAAGTTAGTATAATTTAAATTAGGTTTGAATTTGTGTAAAACTCTATATATAATTAAGAAAATATATGTTGGCATGGTTCTCTTAGAAAAAAAGTATATCGTTTTAATGTGCCACATAAGTATAAAAAAAATACAACTTTTAATTATATATAGGCCTCGTTTGGGAAGTGGCTATTTTAGAGGCTTTTTGGCTATTTTAGTAGGCTATTTTAATTTTTGTGTTTGGGAAGATGAGATGAATTTTTAGTTGAGTTGTTGTATTGAAAAGTGTGTTAAAATGATGTTTGAATCTAAAATGACAAAGTTGTCCCTAACTTATAATTTTTTAAATTGATGTAAAGGGGTAAAATGGTAATTTAGCCGTTGATGATGACTTTTGAGACTGTGACAGTGTAGGCTACACTGTCCAGCGCTGAGCCTTTTTTGTTTTTTTTTGAAAAAATTTGATTTGAAGGCTTTTTGGCTAATAACTCAAATCATGCTATAATAACCTCAACCACGATTTCCCAAACAGCGCCATATATATATATATATGATATGAAATGGCTCTCATGGTCACTTTTTGTCACGAGTCTCATGATCCATGCCCTTTTATAAGGGCAATATTAGGCCCCGTTTGTTTTGGGTGTAATGTTGTGTTTATTTGTAGAGTTAGGAAAGGGATTAGGATGGAGAAGAGAATTAAGATCGAGGTTGGAAGGGGGATTGGAATGGAGGAGGTGGAGGTAGAGATGGAGGTGGTATTAGAAAAATAGTAAGGGAATTAGAAATTTTTTATTTTTTACATATTGAATTTTTTTTTTAAACATTAATGTTTAATTTTTTATATTTTTTTATTTGTTTTATTATTTTATATAAAAATAATTTAACAATTCCTACACTAACAACTATCATCAAAATAAATACAATTTTACTTAATCTCCTCACTATCAATCCCTTCACTAACAACCTCTCACTATTAATCCCCTCACTATGAATTCCCTCTATTCTACCTTTGAAAACAAATGGACCTTAGAGTATTCATGCTATCATGTTTGTAATGTTAATTATTATAAATTAACAATTAGATCTTCTTTTTGATATAATTATTATAAAAAAGGGGTAAATTATAAATACATTTTTTTAGATTTATTTAAAATATAGATTGTTTCATGTTGTTCTGAAAATTATATTATATCTCTTCAAGTTTATAATAGCATAACAAGTAGCCTTTTTTTATTAATAAATGACAAAATCAATTAACAGTTTTTAATGATATCAAAAATATATTTCAATTAATAATTTAGGTAATTTTATTGTTATATAGAAAAATAGTTAGAAATTTCATTCTTTTTTAATATTAATTCTGTTAAATAAATTTTTTTTATAAAGAAATATTTGTAATTTTTCAAACCACAAAAGACAATTTGTATTTTAAGTAAATCTCAAAAAATGTATTTGTAATTTATCAAAAATAAAAAATGATTCATAACCTAACACTATATGGTATATGGAAAAGGCTTCTCTCAAGTTGGGAAAACCAATTGAAGGGTGTCGTTAAGCGTATGTGGGCCCACTATGGAATCCATATCAATGATCCAAACCATTCAATGTGTAAGGTTCGTTGAATAATTCATCCCTGCACAAAAATCATGTTGATAAGATATCAGTAGCTATTTGATCAAATCACATTTGTGTCAACAATTTATTTTTAAAATCATACTTCCCGTAGACATAAATGTGCTTTAATCAAATGGCTATCGATATCTAATCAACATGATTTTTTTCAAAAATCAAGTATTCGATAAACTTTACACATTGAACCATTTGGATTATTGATGTGGTCTTCGTGGTGGGGCCCACAGAAGCCCAACATCACCTTCCAATCTAATATGAACCGGAAAGAAGCCTCTTTCTTTCATAAGATATAACCAAAGACCTTTTGAATCATAATCCAAATAATGTCATAACTAATATCATAATAAGTCATAACTAATATCACAATATATATAACTAAGTCATAATCGAATTATAACTAATAAACCACAAAAAAATTTAAAAAAAAATCACTTTGGCTCAGATTTTTTTTTATTAATGATTGAAATGAGATTAAAGTACAAGACTTAATTGCACAATTTAATACATAAATTACTTGTACTTCCATAACATTGTAATTATTTTTGTTGATGCCATTTTATTTATTTATTTATTTATTTTTGTAATTCTCCTTCTTTTTTTTTTTCTTCTTAATTTGAAATATAGATTAGTTCATATCACTATTTAATACAAAATATATTTTTGGATAAATTATATTGATCTCTCCTGAGATTTAGACCAAATACAACAAGTCTCATAATTTTTGCCTAACACTAACCTTTCTTTTAGCATGGCTAAAGAATCAGAACTAATGCAAATGACGTAAAAATACAATGATAAATAAAAAAGTATATATATATTTCAATGTGAAAAATATGATGATATCATTTTTCTATTTGAATGACTAACGAATTATTAATAAAACAATGAGATTTTAAATATTATTTGAATTAAAATTTTAAGATAACCTTATATAACCATGTCAAAACTATAATACTTATTGCAACTTCTTTCAAACTTCAAAGAGGGCAAGTTATCCATACTTTTTGGTCCTCTAACAACCCCCCCCACCCCCACAACACACACACACACACACACAAAACCCAAAAAAATACTATGGGCCTAGAGTGCCATTTCTTGAAAGAACTAATATCTAATATCTATTTATGGCCCTTTTTTTATTTTATTTAAGTAATGATATGTCCCAAAAAAATAAAAAATAAAAAGGGCAAATTTGTGTAACTACCTATCAACATTTAAAAATGTCATCGCCCTATTGTGTAAGATTATTATAAATTTTGTTTTCTTAGTTTTTGAAACATAACATTAAGATGGGTATTGTTCTTCTGGATAAGGAAACATGCAAGCCATTTTAATGCTTGTAGTAGGAGAAGTTATTTGTTAGGTTTGGAATATTGTCTCGCAGTGCCTCAATAGTATTATGATTAGTGAAAGTGATGAGACTCACGAATTTGCATTAGGTGATTGGAAAATATAAAGAGTATGATAAATTGTGACTGGTGTAAGATATGATCATATGGTGCTCCAAGATCGACCAATAATTTTTCTTGTAATAGAGCATACACAGTGAGCACACTTGTGTTGCCAGATGTCAAAATTTAGTTAGTTGTGATTTGAATTTTTACGTCAATGGAAGTGTTAATGTTAGGAACAAATTTTAGTATCAGATGTTACGAGACTTGTTAAGTGTGGTGAGGCCACTAACATGAGAGAGAGAGAGAGAGAGAGGGGGGGGAATAGGAGGAGCACATTGTATAGTGGGATCGGAGTCACTGCACTTTTTATATTATTTATACTAACTTATTACTCGTCCTATGTACGAAATAATTATAGATATTTATATTTTTTTTAGATTTTTTTTAATATATAAATTATATTTTTTAAGATTTTTTATAAAAATAATTTAATAATTTTATCACTAACCATAGTATATGAGAGAAGTTAAAAATGGTATTGTAGTAACTATACACAGATTGTATCTATAATTATTTGTATGAGGAGATTTTAAATACTGATTAAGAGATTTTGACCAAATCAATAAATACAGATATGTGGATTGAAAAAAGTTAATAAATGCTGATCAGGCGATTTTGACCAAATCAATAAATGCTGAATTTTTTTTTTAATAAAAAATTTAGAAAATTCAGATTGAGATATTGAAACTCCCACAGGCCTTGGGGTTAAAAACTCCATTTTGCTTAAAAACTCCCTTGAGTGTTTATGTTTATCTAACTTCAATCATATTAAAAAATCAAATTATAAACAAAAGGAGATAACTTCAATCATACAAATCACATTTTTTTAATGGTATCTAACTACAATCACATTTTTCTCATAATAAAAAATAATAATAATTGAAAAAAAGAACCATTAAAATAGTAAATAAAAAGATTATTTAGAAGTATTGAACAAACTATAATCACGTTTTTCTTTTTGTGAGTGTTTATGTTTATCTTACTTCAATCATATTTAAAAAATCAAATTATAAACAAAAAGAGATAACTTCAATCATACAAATCACAATTTTTTTAATGCTATCTAACCACAATCATATTTTTCTCATAATAAAAAAAAAATTGAAAAAAAGAACCATTAAAATAGTAAATAAAAATATTATTTAGAGCTATTGAATAAACTACAATCACATTTTTATTTTTGTGAGTTAACTTCAATCATATTATCAGAATAACCCTCGATCGATTATTGATAAATCATTAATTAGCTACCGTTATCGTTAAATGTAATCGATAATGACTGATAATTAAATTAACCGAAGTACTGAATAGACTGATCGAAATCGAAACTGAAATTGAATAAGTTTATATATTGAATTGCATATTGCATCTGTTTGATTGATTGATTATCTATTTGAATTCGTATGTTTAAACTGTTAATTGAAGGCCTTATCGGCGGCCGAATTAGGAACCGTTTAGAGTTTTGAGATCAGTAGAATATTCGTGATTTAATGGTATATTTATCTGAAAATTAATTAGGAATGATTAAACTAGATTAAAATGAGCTAATTGCAAACTTAGGCTTAATTACCAAATTGCCACCAATAGTGGACACTTGTTTATTGATTTTCAAGAGCCTTATTACACTTAACATATCCATTGATCAGCCATTTCCTACACATCTAGCCGACCATAGTAGAGAGAGAGAGAGAGAGAGAGAGAGAGAGAGAGAGAGATTTGAGCCCATCTTGTGAATTGCTAGAAGAACTTGAGGATTTATCACATAGATTGCTAGATTGAGCTTGCAAGACTTGTAATTGAAACTCTAGGTAAGAAATCCACCTTCTTCTTGTTGCCTTTGAGTTCCATCTTGCATATATCATGGTTATAGAGAAGTTAAGTCATGAATTTGCTCATATATGTTGAATTGGAACTCCATTGTTGCATGCATGCTTGAATTGGTGCATTTTGAAGTTGAATTCATGGTAGATTGTACATGCATGTCCATGTTTAAGCTAAAGTCCATGTTTTCATTTTGTTTTCCAACTATTGAGCTCATTAGAGCAAGATTTGAACCTTAATTTTGGTTTAAAGCTCATGCATTGCATGTTTAAAATTGTTCTTGAAATGGGTTTGAATTTTGGATTTAATTGACTCACCTTTGGGGCTTGAATTCATAAATTGGCTTTTAAAACTTGTTATACATTGTTTTGGGATGTATTTTCCAGAATTTGGACCCAAGAGGTCGAGAATTGAGTTGAGAATGCTTGGTTTGAACTTGGAAGGCAAATCTGAAAATTTCAGATTTGGCTTCTTCGCTCGAGCGAAGGATTCCTCGCTCGAGCGAGCACCCTTTTATTCAGGTCTCCGCTCGAGCGAGCATCGAGCGTGGTGTTGCGCGTAAAAATCCAACAACTAGTACTTTTTCATTTCATCAGACCGCTCGAGCGAAGGAATTATCGCTCGAGCGAAGCCTTTGATTTTGGAAGCTCGCTCGAGCGAACATTGCGTGTAAAAATCGAGCATCCAGTACTTTTACTGTTTCATCAGACCGCTCGAGCGAAGGATTGTTCGCTCGAGCGATTCCTTTGATTTTGCAACCTCACTCGAACGAAGGAAGGCTCGCTCGAGCGAGACCCCTGTTTTCAGCAACTTTTGAAAAATGCCTTCCAACTGTATTTTTGCATCCTCATCCCATCCTAGGCATTCTTAGGCCTAGTTTTAGACATCGTAATGAGGATTTAGACATAGAACCACACCGAGGAAATGTAGGGATTTAATTATCATCCTTCCCGACTGTGAAACTTACTGTGTGTTCTATTTGTTAACGCTTTGTTGGTTTCTGGACGCGCTCTAGCTGCTATTAGCCCAATCTCTGTGAGTAACAATCGTGTAAAGATATGTTTAAAATGGTTATCTTTTGAATACTGAACTGAACTGTTTATCGAACTGCTATTGTTTACTGAATGAATGTATGTCTCAGATTCAATCAGACAGGCATCCTTAGCAATTATCGCTATCACATAGAGCTCGCGGTTTCCTTGTGGAACCATACTGTTCCTGACTGATGGCCATCATTACTGTTGGGTCTGTTAAGACCCGGTCCTTTTGGACCTACTGCTTATAGGCTAATGGATGTACCACATATGATTGATTGACTGAAATACTGAAAGACTGAAATACTGTTTAATGAACTGATTTCATTACTGTAAGGACATTCATTCATAACCTCTTTACGCATTATGTTATTCACTGGGCTTTAGCTCACTGTTTATATATATATGTAGGTTCTCAGCAGCCAGACCGGAGCTAGGAGCGTGGGTTGGTCCCCAGTTTTGTCAAGCCAGCCTATGTGTCTCACTGTGAGGCTCCGAGTTGCCATGCTATGGCTTGGGGTGTTTTTGTGTCCCCTATCGATCTCCTTACTGTTTTGTACCACTGTATAGACTATCTACTGTCTTACTATACTGTTATCGAGGGATTAGGTCCCGTACTGAATGTTTGTAAATGATTGTATAGATTGTATTGTTTGAACAATGTGAATGCATGAAAAATGTTTTTGGCATACAGATTTTCACAGTTCAATGGACACTAGTTACTTACTGTACTGGCTTCCGCCAAGCCCTGTACTGCTTAATGTTTTATCGTTCAAAGAGCCTTCGTAATCTCTTGACATCGCCACATGCTAAAACCCATAGGGCCGGGTTTGGGTATGTGACAGAGTGGTATCAGAGCGATACTTAACCACGAGTTATACCGCACACACGTGTCCAAATGAGCTATAGGGTGTCCTAGAAAAGCAATTAGGGCATCTCATGAACTTGAAAAGTGTGTGCTTATGATCGATCGATTATATGTTAAAATGTTAAATCGCTTAATTATACAACCGCTATCATGATAATCTATAATCGCTTATAGTGAAATGGATAACGCAAATACTACAAATGAAACTGAAGCATCATTTTCTGAGGCCAGAATGGCCCGACTTGAACAAATGATGGGACTGATAATTGAAAGATCGATCAACAACAACCAACAAATTTCACCTCCTCCTCCTCCGTGCAACCGAACAATGTAATGTAATGTGTGAATGCTAATAAGGTGGACATTATTGCATTGACTCAGAAATTTAGCAAGATGAAACCGCCGTCCTTTCAGGGAGGCTTAGAACCGTTAAAGGCTGAAGCTTGGGTTCTTGAGACTGAGAAGTTGTTTGAGGTTTTTCCATGCTCAGAAGCAAATAAAGTATTGTTAGCTACCTTCACCTTGCAAGAAGAGGCCAGAAGGTGGTGGATGCTGGTCCGTGATACTAACGCTGTAGTGACATGGGCTCAGTTCAAGGAGTCCTTATTTGAAAAGTATTTTCCCCAGTGCATCAAGGACAGAAAAGTAACGGAGTTTGAACAACTGAGACAGGGCAAAATGTCTGTTGCCGAGTATGAGAAGAAATTCACCGAACTTGCTAGATATACACCACATATGGTGGACACCGAATATAAGAAGGCCCGAAGGTTTGAAGGAGGCCTTAGTGCTGTTGTACTGGATAGAATAAGTGTCTTGAAGTTACCGACTTATGTGGGTGTTCTCGACCGGGCATTGATGGCCGAGTCGAATATTGCAGCAGTGAAACAATCTGAAACACCAATAACTGAGTGGCAAGGTAAAAGACAGGGTTTCAAATTTAAGAAAGGCAAGCATAACCCAGCAACCAAGAAACAGAGTACGGGGTCGACGACTAGCCCCAGCCAAGGGAGTGGGTTTACTCCACCCTGCTCCGTATGTGGCAATAAGCACAAAGGGGTTTGCTACCAGGTTTCTGGAGCTTGTTTCAGGTGTGGCAAGGTGGGCCACAGAATTAAAGATTGTCCCTCTGCCTCAAGCCAAGAGTAAAGTCAAGATTAAGCGCAAGAAGAAAGATCACCGCAACACCAAAACCGAACCCCAAAACTACCGGGAAAGAGCCTATGAGACAGGACCAAGTGTTTGCCCTAGTACCGGGAGACATGCAAAACACTGAGACTATTGTGTCAGGTATCCTCTCTATCTGTGCTCAAAATGCTTATGTATTGATTGATTTAGGGTCTACACATTCTTATGTGTCGTATGCTTTCTCACGAAAATTGAATAAACCCTTAGAACCCATGAATTACTTGTTAGCTGTATCATTACCTGTTGGGGGATCCATGACATGTGCATATATGTATCCTGCTTGTGAGATTATTGTTGGAGATATGCATCTATTTATTGATTTACTACCGTTGAACATAGATCATTTCGATGTAATATTGGGGATGGATTGATTACAAAAATATCATGCTACTATCGATTGTGTGACCAAGCAAGTTGTTTTCCCCAATCGGGTTTGCTCAATTTGTGCTTAATGGAGTGGAGTAGTACCTCCATATCCGATTTCTTCCGTAAAAGCCGCCAAACCGATTAGGAAGGGTGCAAAGGATTTCGTGTTCGTGTTGATCAGATTCCGCTAATGATAGTGTTAAACCGATGTGAATTGTATTCCTATAGTCGAGAATTCTAGATGTATTTCCAGATGATCTAGGGATTTGATTGACAGGAGATTGAGTTCACCGCTGACGAGTTCCGCACACAACCAATATCTAAAGCTCCTTACTAATGGCTCCAACCGAATCGAAGAATTGAAAGTGCAATTGCAGAAGTTAGACAAGAAGTTTATCGTGCCCAAGACTTCACCGTGGGCGACCTGCTTTTGTTTGTGAAGAAGAAAGATGGCTCATTGAGACTGCATTGATTATCGTGAATTGAACAAGGTAATCAGAAGAACAAATATCCATTACGCGTATTGATGACTGTGCTTGATCACCCAGGTGCATGTGTGTTTTCCAAGATTGACCTCAGATCGGGTATCACCAATCGAAAGTTAAACCGTAAGATATTGATAAACCGCTTTAACGAGGTATGGCCACTTTGAATTTTTAGTTATGCCGCTCGAGTCACGAATGCCCTCACTGCATTTATGGACCTCATGAATGTAATTTTAAACCATACCTTGATGATTTCATTGTGGTATTCATTGATGACATATTGATCTATTCTAAGATCAGAGAAGAACATGAACATCACCTAAGACTTGCCTGCAGACCTTAAGAGAATGTAAACGTATGCTAAACTGTCTAAATGTAAATTTTGGCTTGATCATGTGATGTTTTTGGGGCATGTTATTAGCAAAGATGGAATTTCGTTGATCCGCAGTAAAATTGAAGTCAGAGTGAATCGGTCTAGACCAACAAATGTGATCAAGTCCAAGCTTTTTGGGATTGGTGGCTATTACGTAAGGTTTGTTAAAGATTTTCCAAAATTGCCTTACCACCGACTCAGTTGACTCAAGGGGACACCGCTTGATCGGATCGACCAAAGGAATCGGATTCCAAGAGTTGAAAACTCGACTTGTAATCGACTGTCCTTACCCTACCTTCGTGTACGGATGGTTATCAGATGATTTAGTGATGCTTCTCATAAGGGTTTGGGGTGTGTTTTAATGCGAATGGGAGAGTTATTGCTTATGCTTCCTACGCTTGAGGCCACATGAAAAGAACTACCCACCCATGACTTAGAACTTGCCGCAGAGTGTTTGCATCGAAAAATTTGGCCACTATTTGTATGGAGCAACATGTGAAGTGTATACTAACCACAAGAGCTCAAGTACTTTTTTCACTGAAAGAATCTGAATATGAGACAAATGGAGATGGCCGAACTGATCAAAGATTATGACCTACAGATTTTGTACCATTCGAAAAAGCCAATACGCTGTTGACGCCTTGAGCCGAAAATCGATTGGGAACTTAGCCTGTTTGCTGACTGGACAGAAGGAGTTGCTTTGTGACCTTGAAAAGTCTGAGATCGAAATTGTTTTGAAAGAACAAGGTGGAACCTTAGCTGCTATTTCTGCTCAACCAGTATTGATTGAAGAGATTAAAGAAAAACAACAACTGGATGATTACTTGAAGAAGATTATTGAAGAAAGGAATTCAAAACCGAGACCAGGGTTCAAATTTGAGAACAATGTATTGAAATTTCAAGATAGACTGTGTATGCCGAATGACACTGAACTGAAAAGAAGGGTACTGCAAGAGGGCCACAATTCAAAATTGTCTATCCACCCGGGGAACACGAAAATGTACCAAGATTTGAAACAGAATTTCTGGTGGCTGGGAATGAAGAAGGAAATTGCCGACTTCGTGTCCAAGTGTCTTCATTGTCAACAAGTCAAAGCCGAACATCAACGACCCGCAGGCTTACTGCAACCCTTATCCATACCAGAATGGAAATGGGAGCATATCATGATGGATTTCATTGTTGGATTACCTCGCTCCAGGAAAGGTGTGGACTCTATTTGGGTTATTGTTGATAGATTGACTAAATCTGCACACTTCCTACCTGTCAAGACAATCTATAATGCGGACAAATTGGCTGTTATCTATATTGATGAAATTGTTAGACTGCATGGAGTGCCTGTGTCTATTGTTTTTGACAGGGATTCGAAGTTTACATCGAGGTTCTGGCAGAGCCTACTGATCGCATTGGCATCAATTGAGGCCGAGTAGTGCCTATCATCCACGCATGCATGGACAATGTAGGAACATCCAAACTCTAGAGGACCCATCGAGAATGTGTGTCCTAGATTTTCGTGAAACTGAAAGTCATTTGCCATTGGTCAATTCGCTTACACAACAAATGCCTACCATTCGAGTATTGGAATGGCGCCTTTCGAGGCATTGTATGGCAGAAAATGTAGATCTCCAATTTGCTGGGCAGAAGTTGGAGATGGGCCTTTGCTTGGGCCCGAGATTGTATATGAAACAATTGAAAAGATAAAACTGATACAGCAAAGACTGAAAACTGCACAGAGTAGACAGAAAAGCTATGCGGATGTCAGAAGACGGGACAGAGAGTATGAAGTGGGTGATCACGTGTTTGTGAAAGTGACACCAATGAAAGGCCAGACTCGTTTTGGAGTCAAAGGCAAGTTAGCGCCAAGATATGTCGGACCGTATCAGATTATTGAGAAAATCAATCCGGTGGCGTATCAAGTTGCACTTCCTCCTGAAATGGAGCATATGCATAACGTCTTCCACATTTCGATGTTGAGAGACTATCTCCGGGATCCTTTTCATGTGATTGAGCCTGCTCGGATAGTGCTTAGTGATGACTACACTTACGAGGAACGGCCTATACAGATTGTGAACAGACGGATCAAGAAGCTGAGGAACAAGGAGATCCCACTAGTGAAAGTTGATTGGCAGAACCATGGTGGCGTGTATGCCACTTGGGAAAGGGAAGATGACATGGCTAAAAGATACCCAGAACTGTTTCCACTGAACCCTGTTTTCTTCCAAACTGAAGGTAACTCGAGTTTAGAGGACTAAACTCCTTATAAGGAGGGGAGACTGTAACAACCCTCGTACTGATTATCGATAAACTGCTGAATTAGCTACTGGTTACTGTTAAACAGAATTGATAATGACTGATAATTGAATTAACCGAAGTACTGAATGGACTGATTGAAATCGAAACTGAAATTGAATAAGTTTATCTATTGAATTGCATATTGCATCTGTTTGATTGATTGATTATCTGTTTGAATTCATATGTTTAAACTGCTAATTGAAGGCCTTATCGGCGGCCGAATTAGGAACCGTTTGGAGTTTTGAGATCAGTAGAATATTCGTGATTTAATGGTATATTTATCTGAAAATTGATTAGGAATGATTAAACTAGATTAAAATGAGCTAATTGCAAACTTAGGCTTAATTACCAAATTGCCACCAATAGTGGACACTTGTTTATTGATTTTCAAGAGCCTTATTACACTTAACATATCCATTGATCAGCCATTTCCTACACATCTAGCCGACCATAGTAGAGAGAGAGAGAGAGAGAGAGAGAGATTTGAGCCCATCTTGTGAATTGCTAGAAGAACTTGAGGATTTATCACATAGATTGCTAGATTGAGCTTGCAAGACTTGTAATTGAAACTCTAGGTAAGAAATCCACCTTCTTCTTGTTGCCTTTGAGTTCCATCTTGCATGTATCATGGTTATAGAGAAGTTAAGTCATGAATTTGCTCATATATGTTGAATTGGAACTCCATTGTTGCATGCATGCTTGAATTAGTGCATTTTGAAGTTGAATTCATGGTAGATTGTACATGCATGTCCATGTTTAAGCTAAAGTCCATGTTTTCATTTTGTTTTCCAACTATTGAGCTCATTAGAGTAAGATTTGAACCTTAATTTTGGTTTAAAGCTCATGCATTGCATGTTTGAAATTGTTCTTGAAATGGGTTTGAATTTTGGATTTAATTGACTCACCTTTGGGGCTTGAATTCATAAATTGGCTTTTGAAACTTGTTATACATTGTTTTGGGATGTATTTTCCAGAATTTGGGCCCAAGAGGTCGAGAATTGAGTTGAGAATGCTTGGTTTGAGCTTGGGAGGCAAATCTGGAAATTCTAGATTTGGCTTCTTCGTTCGAGCGAAGGATTCCTTGCTCGAGCGAGCACCCTTTTATTCAGGTCTCTGCTCGAGCGAGCATCGAGCGTGGTGTCGCGCGTAAAAATCCAACAACCAAGATACTTTTCATTTCATCGACCGCCGGCGAAGGAATTCTCGCTCGAGCGAAGCCTTTGATTTTGGAAGCTCGCTCGAGCGAGCATCGCGTGTAAAAATCGAGCATCCAGTACTTTTACTGTTTCATCAGACCGCTCGAGCGAAGGATTGTTCGCTCGAGCGAATCCTTTGATTTTGCAACCTCGCTCGAGCGAGACCCCTGTTTTCAGCAACTTTTGAAAAATGCCTTCCAACTATATTTTTGCATCCTCATCCCATCCTAGGCATTCTTAGGCCTAGTTTTAGACATCGTAATGAGGATTTAGACATAGAACCACACCGAGGAAATGTAGGGATTTAGTTATCATCATTCCCGACTGTGAAACTTACTGTGTGTTCTATTTGTTAACTGTTTAGGGTTGGCTCTCGGGGACGCGCTCTAGCTGCTATTAGCCCAATCTCTGTGAGTAACAATCGTGTAAAGATATGTTTAAAATGGTTATCTTTTGAATACTGAACTGAACTGTTTATCGAACTGCTATTGTTTACTGAATGAATGTATGTCTCAGATTCAATCAGACAGTGGCATCCTTAGCAATTATCGCTATCTTATGTAGAGCTCTGTCGGTTTCCTTGTAGAACCATACCGTTTACTGATTGATGGCCATCATTACTGTTGGGTCTGTTAAGACCCGGTTCTTTTGGACCTACTATTTATAGGCTAATGGATGTACCACATATGACTGATTGATTGAAATACTGAAAGACTGAAATATTATTTAATGAACTGATTTCATTACTGTAAGGACATTCATTCATAACCTCTTTATGCATTATTTTATTTACTGGGCTTTAGCTCACTGTTTATATATATATGTAGGTTCTCAGCAGCCAGACCGGAGCTAGGAGCGTGGGTTGGTCCCCAGTTTTGTCAAGCCAGCCTATGTGCCTCACTGTGAGGCTCCGAGTTGCCATGCTATGGCTTGGAGTGTTTTTGTGTCCCCTATCGGTCTCCTTACTATTTTGTATCACTGTATAGACTGTCTACTGTCTTACTATACTGTTATCGAGGGATTAGGTCCCGTACTGAATGTTTGTAAATGATTGTATAAATTGTACTGTTTGAACAATGTGAATGCATGAAAAATGTTTTTGGCATACAGATTTTCACAGTTCAATGGACACTAGTTACTTCAGCGGGCTTCCGCCAGTTCCTCAGACTGCTTAACTGCTTTTATTGTTCAAAGAGCCTTGAATTTCGGACATCTTGGCGATTCTGATGCTAAACCCATAGGGCCGGGTTTGGGTCGTGACAATTACAAAATCAAATTATAAACAAAAGGAGATAATTTCAATCATACAAATCACAATTTTTTTAACACTATCTAACTACAACGACATTTTTCTCATAATAAAAAAAATAATTGAAAAAAATAACCATTAAAATAGTAAATAAAAAAGATTATTTAGAACCATTGAACAAACTACAATCATATTTTTCTTTTTGTGAGTTTTTATGTTTATCTAATTTCATTCATATTAAAAAATAAAATTATAAATAAAAGGAGATAACTTCAATCACACAAATCACAATTTTTTTAATGTTACCTAATCATCATCAATAATTAAAAAAATCAATCACAAATTAAGTCAATTGATAATTAAAAAACACAATAATTTATTTTTCAATAAACATAGTGAGTTAAAAAGATCAATTACAATTTTTTAAAATACAATCTAATCATCATCAATAATTGATACATTATGTAACCCTAATGAGTACAATCCATTTTGTTTTTAAAAAAACACAGTGAGTTAAAAATCAAATCATAAATTTAGTGAATTGATAGTTAAAAAAACACAATAATTTTTTTTTCAAAAAACACAATGAGTTAAAAAAATCAATTACAATTTTTTTTTTTCAAAATATAATCTAATCATTATCAATAATTGGTACTTTAAAAATCAAATCAGAAAAAAATCAAATCAAATCACAAATATTTTTATACTATCTAATTACAATCATATTTTTTTCATAAATAATTGTAAAGAAAAACCATTAAAATAGTAAATAAAAGATTAAATCTCATTAAAAAAAAGAACCATTGAACAAACTACAATCACATCACATTTTTTTCATAATAAAAAAAATAAATAAATGTAAAAAAGAACCATTAACTAACTACAATCACATTAAAAAAAAAGAACCATTAAACTAATTACAATCACATTTTTTTCTTTGTGAGTGTTTATATTTATCTAATTTCAATCATATTAAAAATAAAATTAAAATAGTAAATAAAAAGATTAAATAACATTAAAAAAAAAAAAAACTATTGAACTAACTACAACAATTATATTAAAAAAAGAATCATTGAACAAACTATAATCACATCACATTACAATCACATTTTTTTTTCTTCATGAGTGTTTATATTTATTTAACTTCAATCATATTAAAAATAAAATTAAAATAGTAAATAAAAAGATTAAATAACATTAAAAAAAAAACCATTGAACTAACTACAACGATCATATTAAAAAAAAGAGTCATTGAACAAACTACAATCATATCACATTTTTCCCATAATAAAATAAATAAATGAAAAAAAAAAGAACTATTAAACTAACTACAATCACATTAAAAAAAAAAATCATTCAACTAGTTATAATCACATTTTTCTCTTTGTGAGGGTTTATATTTGTCTAATTTCACTCATATTAAAAAATCAAATTATAATTTTTTATTTGCTAGACAAATCACAAATATTTTTATGCGCTATCTAACTACAATATTAAAACAGTAAATAAAGGAAAAATCAAGAAGAAAAAAACAAAAAGAAGACTTACTGTTTACATACGTGGTCACTGAAGTTGAAAGTGTAAAAGTAAGAAGTCAAGAAGGAGAAAATAAAAAGGAGACTCACTGTTTGCAATAGGTATGTGAAAAGTAAAAATGAGTGTATATATTGGAGAAGTTAAAAAGACTTGAAAGAATTTAATAAGTGTTAAGTTTTTTTTTTTCAAAAAAAATCAAAAAAATCAAAAAATTAAGGTTTAGATATTGAAACTTCCACAAAACTTATGGGTTAGAGATAAATATAAATAAATAGATAGATATATATATTTATATTTGTTTTAAATTTTTTTTAATATACAAATTATTTGTTTTGAAAAATGTACTGTAATAATTATGAGAGAAGTCAAAAAGTCTTATGGGTTGAGAGAAGTTAATAAATGCTGAGGTTAATTTTTTTTTTTAAAACAAAAAATTAGAAAATTAGGATTGACATATTGGAACTCCCACAGGCCTTGGGGGTTAGAAATCTCATTTTGTTTAATATATAGTATAGATAGATAGTATAGATAGCATATCACCCATGCTATGCACGGATTGTGTTTATAATTATCTATATATGTGAATTGCGATTTTTAAATGTCTTCTTTTTTCTTTTTTTATTTCTAAATGCCTTCTTTTTTTCCTTTTTTTATATTACATTAAAGTTTAATATTTTGATAATAATTATATGTTAGACTTTTCAAGGAATTAATGTCTTTTTTTTTATTATATCATATTAAAGTTTAATATTTTGATAATAATCACATGTGTTGGATTTTTCAAAATTTTTTTTTATGCTTGTTCTTAATGCATTAAAGTGTTATTATAAGGGATAATAATCATATGTGTTGGGACTTTTCAAAGAATTTATATGTGTCGAATTTCAAATAATTTTTTTTATGCTTGTTTTTAATACATTAAAGTATTATTATGAGGGTGAGACTTGGGGTTTGGGAGAAGTTAATAAATGCTAAGGTTTTTTTTTTTTTAAATCAAAAAATCAGGAAATTTAGATTGGGAGATTGGAGCTCCCACAAAGTTTGGGATTAAAAATCCCATTTTACTTAATATATAGTATAGATTTTCTTAACACATATCTTAATATATTTGTTGTATCATTGGTCACTTTTTAAATTAATAAACTCTTAATACATATTTTTAGGTTTCGTTTGGAAACAGACTATTTTAGTAACATTTGATTTTTTTATTAAAATATGAAGAAAAAAAATCAGTAGGTTTAGAATGATTTTTTAATTTTTACGAAAAGATGTGCAACAAGCAAAAAAAAAATCTTTAAATTTTTGATATAAATTGTTAACTTTTTAATTTTTTAATAATTTTTTAACTTTTAAACTAAAACAATAACGAGACCTTAATCTCACTTTTATCACTTTATATCATATAATACACTTAAATATACACAAAATTAAGGAATTGTTTGGAATGTCCTAAATAAATTCACTTTTTGACTTTTTGAACTAAAAAATTGAGAAAAAAAATATAGTTATTTGGGTTAACTTTTTGAATTTTTATAAAAAAATATGTATTAAAAAATTGTATAAATTAATGTGTAAGAAAAAATTAAGATTAAAAGTTATGCAACCGTATTTTTTGACTTTTAATAAATAGTGATAACTTTTTAACTTTTAAAATTTTTTTTTACTCGCCAAATTTGACCTAAATATCTTTATTAAAGATGCTCTTAATGTCAATTGTTTTTTACACTTGATAATAACATCTTAGTTGACTACTTTGTAATCTTAACTTTTCCAAACACGTGGGAACCCTAAACCCAAGGCCGTATCGCCTAGTAACATAACGACACTTTTCCAACGTAGGAACCCTAAACCCATGGCCGTATGGCCTAGTAGCATAAAGACACTTTTCCAAACACGTTGGAACCCTAAACCCATGGCCGTATGGCCCAGTAGCATAAAGACAACACCTAGTATGGAAAATTATTGATAAGTCCTTGCCGTAATATGGCGGTATTTCTGATTAATTAAAAATTATTATCCCTTCATATTTTTTAATTATTTAATATAAAATTATAAATCTTATTTTTTTCACTAATCATAATACATATAAAACGTCACGTCAAATAGTCTCTGAACCAATTAATAACTTTTTTATAAGTACTGGTAAAAGAATTTAACAAATTAACAATTAATTTTCGACTATAAAAAATAAATTAAAAAAGTGGTTATGCTCCATAAATGTGTTAGTGCAACTATTAACTTAAGAAAGGTACTTCTTGCTCCAAAGTTCACCCGATGTCTAAATGCTAAACAAATAAATAAATAATAAATTTTTGGGATAATTATAAAAAAATTCTAAAATTTTAGCTTTGTAACAAAATAAATCAAAAATTTTTAATTTTGTCAATTTAAACTTTCATCTCTTAATTTATTTTCAATTTAAATTATTCACATATTTTCGTTAAGTAAAACAAATATAAAGTAATATTTTAATCATTAAAATCAATGTAGGCATACATAAAATGTTTAAAATATTATTTTGATTGATTTTAATGACTAAAATATATATTTTTTCATCTATTTTACTTAACGGGAATAGACAAATGATTTAGTTTGAAAATAAAACAAAAGTTTAGGTTTTAAATTGATTTAATTAAAAATTCAAGATTTATTTTGTTATAAGGTTCAAATTTTGAGATTTTTTTTTTTTGGTAATTTTTCCTAAATTTTTTTAAACAAATGACAGAAAATTTTGCATTGTCCTTAACAACATGTGAGAGACGCCATACTTTCCATAAGTCAATTAACCCTTTACCTTTATTTTTATTTTTATTTTTATTTTTATTTTTGGCCAGTCATTTTGTGTGTTGAGTCTGTTGATTAAACACTTGCATCGTTTAAGGCCTCTTTTGGAAGGGAAAAAAAAAATTCAATTTATTAACTTATTTCAGTCAGATCACCTTTTTATTTTTTTCGTATATTTTTTCATAATAAGTCAATAAACTCAAAAAAAAAAAAAAAATCACTTCCCGAAATAGGCTTAAAAGTAAAACCAGAGGTTTTAGCCACATAAAGAAGCCACTTAATTGTTTTGGGCCATATAATTGAAAGGTGTTTGGATTAGGGTGCCACTAATTTGGAGTTTATAGTTGATGGTCCAATCCAAGTTTAGCTTACACAATTTTCCAATCCAAAATTAAAAATTTTGAGGTTTTTTATTTTTATTTTTGGTCAGTCATTTTGTGTATTGAGTCTGTTGATTAAACACTTTGCATCGTTTAAGGTCTCTTTTGAGAAGGGAAAAAAAATTCAATTTATTAACTTATTTGAGCCATATCATCTTTTTATTTTTTTTGTATATTTTTTCATAATAAGTCAATAAACCAAAAAAATAAAATAAAAAATCACTTCCCAAAATAGGCTTAAAAGTAAAACCAGAGGTTTTAGCCACATAATGAAGCCACTTAATTGTTTTGGGCCATATAATTGAAAGGTGTTTGGATTAGGGTGCCACTAATTTGGAGTTTATAGTTGATGGCCCAATCCAAGTTTAGATTTCACAATTTTCCAATCCAAAATTAAAAAATTTGAGGTTTTTTATTTTTATTTTTTTAAACAAACACAAGAAGAGCAAAAATATTGGAATCAAACTTTGGACGAGCAAGGAGGAAATGATAGGAGTTTGTTATTGTTTTTTAAATTATCATTTTTGGTTTTTATGCTTTTGGAAACAAAAATAATAAAATATTCAAAAATACCTATCTAGAAAACAATTTAAATGTGTTTCTTGAAAAAGAGAATAATTTATCAAATAAGTTTAAAAAAAACAAAAAAAAAATGCTCGTTAAACACCTTTCAACTTTTGTTGGTTCATGGTCCCATAAAAGAAGGCCCAAGCCGGTCTTCCAGATAATCCAATGACCCGTTTGTTTTCAGAAGTAGAATGGAGGGGATTCATAATGAGGAGATTGTTAATGAAAGAATTGATAGTGAAGGGATTAAGTAAAAGTGTATTTCTTTTGATGATAGTTGTTAGTGTAAGAATTATTAAATTATTTTTATATAAAATAATAAAACAAATAAAAAATACAAAAAATTAAATATTAATGTTAAAAAAAAATGCCTAACATGTAAAAAATAAAAAAATTTCTATTTCTCTCACTATTTTTCTAATACCACCTCCACCTCCTCCTCCTCCTCCATCTCAATCACCCTTCCAACCTCCATTTTAATTTCTTCCTCCATCCTAATCCTTTCCCTAACTCTATAAAGTATTTTAGGGGTTGTTTGAGATATTCTAAATAAGTATATTTTTTGACTTTTTATAAAATATAGATTGAATTTGAAGTAATGTAGTAAAGAGATGTAATAGAGAGATTATATAACTTAAATAAGATGATATGACTTAAATAAGATAATGACTTTTTTATTTTTTAATTTTTTTTAAAAATATCAAACTTAACCTAAATAAATTCCACCTCTATCCTAACTCTATCTCATCTTCTATGCCCAAAACAAACGGGCCCGTAGACAGTAGTGGTTGGGAGGGCACATTCCTAACTTGACAAGTCATCATGATCAATTGGTGGTTAGGCTCGCCATTTTAACCTAGACTAGGTCACGTGAATTATGTGCACAACACTAGGGATATATAGCATGACCTTAGGTGATCCCCCCTACTTCTAATTGTCACCGGCTAATAGAATGACGTATCTAATAACCTTAACCTATTGAAATGATGCCAATCCATGTAGCACCTCTCAATGGGGAAAAAGGTCAATAAAATTAGGGTAGTGATAGAGACCCCCTTTTTTAGACCCCCTTTGGCCTCTCTTCTCTCCATTTCACTTTCAAGACATCCAATCACCCCGACATGACAAAAAGAGAGGTCTTCAAAAGGGGTCCCAAGTATTATCCATAAAATTATTCTCCTCGTGTGGATCACAATCGTGAGAGATAATTCCATATATATATATATATATATATATTATAGCAAGTGACATACGTGATACGTATATAATTTAATTAAGTATAAAAATAAATAATAAATTAATTAATATAATAATATGTATGTTATCTAAATAGTAAGAATATTCTTAATGAAATTAAAGATCTTGAATTCAAATCTTACTCACGCCTTTAAATAATATTTTTTAATTTTAGAATAAAAAAATTTGCCATATGATAGAAGAAGAAGCCACACATTCTTGGACACCAAGTCAATGCTCACATATATTTTAGGATAGAAAAATTTGTCATGTGACAGAAGAAGAAGCCATACACTCTTGGATACCAAGTCAACGCTCACATATATTTTAGGATAGAAAAATTTGTCATGTGACAGAAGAAGAAGCCATATACTCTTGGATACGAAGTCAATGCTCACATATATAATAATATAGATAGATAGATAGATAGATAGATACATCCAACTATACTATAAATGTATTATGCCTATTCTACTCTAATTCTCCATTGCTATCTTCCTCAAATATAGCTTTAACTTAATTGTTAGAGAGCTATTGAGAATGACACCCATTAGTAACACAACTTATGGTTATAATCAGATAATTTTTGAGTGTGCAAGGCTTATTGTATGTCATTTATTTATGTATTTTTGCAACATAATTTACACACTTTTGTGAGAATTTATAACACATTTTTATGGGTTAATTTATGCAAATTTGTTCTAAGTTACGTGATTTTGTGAAGTGATTGACGTATTGTGAAAACTTATGTCAAATTGTGATTTCTCAAATTTTTATAAGTTAATTTACGTGAATTTGTATTTAACTTGTGTGATTTTGTGAGGTGATTTACGTATATTTGTGAAAACTTATGCCAAATTGTGATTTCTCAAATATTTATAAATTAACTTATGTGAATTTGTGTTTAAATTAAGTAATTTTACAAGATAAATTACGTATGCTTATGAGAATTTATACAAACTTACATACCCTTGCATATGGTATGCAACCCCTTAAACACTTCAATAAACTTGTGACACAAATTCAACTTCAAAGCTCCACCAATTTTAGTATTTACATATTATAATAATATAAATATAAATTAATATCAGTATAGATGAGATGATCATATTTTCTCATAGGAAACTAATTATCTAACCCTTTGACTAGACAATATATTGTTTCAAAAAAAAAAAAAAAAAACATATATGAAGAAGTCATTGGATTCACAAAATTGAGACACCTAGACATGGCTCCTTTGTCAAAAATAAAATAAATGGAATGACAAATGCATTGTATTCTGGTGTGCATATTTAACCTTATCTCTTAGTACATCACAAAACTTGTGGTCTTTTGGCCCATGATTTGGTCCCCATTGTGTAGAGTACAAGACAGTGTTACCCATTTGATTATAGGGGAATTATATGCAGGTAAGAGAAGGAAAAAAAAATTCCTAACATATGGCGGTATAAATATGCCTATAGTGGAGTTTAAATGAAAAACTGTGGGAGTACAAGTAAGTCCTTTTCCTTTTTCATCTGCATGTATTTCTCCCCTAATTATATGCTTATATATTTAGGCTATTTTATTGTAGAAAGGACACAGTTTGAAAAGTTTTTACATTTTTTATTATTCTGCAAAATATTCGATTAAAATTTCACATGTGATAAGATGTACAATTACAAACGTATTACATTTACATCTATTATTATTAATATATATACGAAGAGAAAGAAAATTAAAATTATATTTTGTGCATCATATATTTGAATAGATGAAGCTCCTCAACCACCGGGGCTTAAATTAAAGTTGTCAAAGGGAGGCGGTAGAGACGCATGAAAAACGTGGCAATTGGGGGCATGTGATGTGTTTGGACTAAGAAAGTTTCTAACTAATATGGGATATGTTTGTCACTATTTATGGATATCTTCATTCATGAGTCATCACCTCATTTCCCTATGTCGTGTGGACAAAAATCTTAACCTTATGTTTGGTTTATTAGAATAAACTGAAATAATATGATCATTTTATTAAAATATTTATTTTTAAAAAAATTAAACCCAAAAAATTATAAATATCTTATGAATAAAATCACCATTTATCAAGACAAAATAATAATTATTTCATAAAGAAATTAAAAAATAATTATTCCATTCCAATATCTTTAATTGAACCAAACACTGTTGTTTGTTGCTAGCTAGAAACCAATGCGTCCTGTCCCACCTCATTCCAGGCCTCTTTTCTTTTCTCTATTTTTATTTATTATTTTTTTTGGTTGATATTTTTTGAGTGATTTTGCATCCTCAGTTGACCAATTCAATTGCCTCTTTTCCCTTTTATTTTATTTTAAAGTGGTTTTGCATCCTCTATTAACCAATTTGATTGTCTCGTTTTATGAGTTACATTCCGTTTGTTTTGATAAAATTTATAATTTGTAGAAAATATTTTTCATACAATTGTGAACTTAAAAGTGATGTGATGAGGATAAGATAGTGATGGTAGTGGAGGAGGCAATGTAAATTGGTGGTGGCAAGGTTCTATTTCAAAATTTGTTTTAAAGAATGAAAATATATTTTTTTGCTTATTTTTTTATTGATAATGAAAAACTTTTTACATTCACTTCTTTTTTTTATCATACAAAATATTAGAAAATATTTTTTACCAAAACAAACGAAACATTAGATTTTTTTTTTTTTTTTTTTTTGTATCCTACAAATCCAATAGTCACACGGGAAGTGTTTGGGTGTCCAAGGTGCATACCATATGTACTTGCGTAAATTCTCACAAATATATAAGTTACTTCACTATATCGCGTAAGTTCTCACAAATATACATAAGTTGTAATTTTTAAAATTTTTATGAGTCAACTTACTTATGTTTGTGAAAATTTATGTAGATTTAAGAGGTAATTTATGTATATTTATAAGAACTTACGCAAATACATAAGCCATGCACACTTAAGAATTATCCTTATCACACAACCAATGATGGCCCAAAGGTATTAGAAGAGCTTACTAATTGTATATTCACTATACAACATGTATACACATAAAACAAATTATAGTCAAAATAATTTTCAACAATAAAAAAAGTAACCAAAATTCTCTCAATAAATTAATAAAATGATTATATCTTAAATTATCAAACAATATCACCTCATCACTTATCTTGACTCTCGATCAAATGAGAAAAAAGAGCAAACAATCTCTGTCATTGTACACAAAAGGAGTCTCATCATTACATTTACACATTTTCTTAGTCAAGACCAAAAAAAAAAAAAAGGATTTGTCAAAATTATTTTGATTGCAAAGGTTAGGTAATTGTTATGAATTTTAAACAAAATTATAGGATTTAAAAACTAAAAATGCAACTTAAAAAATTATTAGGAGCCCAATTAGATTTCTCTCCTTGAACCTCGAATAGACTTGAACCGCCTTTATAAACATGAAGAAAACACAAACAAATTGATTTCTCTCCTTGAACGTATATGTAGCTAGTTTTTTGCGCTATTCAGAGAGGTTTAGTCTCCTCAGATGCGATTGCCCTATAGTTCGGACTCTGGTGGTTCTAAATCTAGTTTCACAAGTGTAATGTGAAACAGAAAAATGAATAAGAGTCCAAATCCAACAAATCCTAGAAAATCTATTAATCATCAGAGATGCCAAAAATGGATTGTATTGTCAAATTTCAGAGTCGGCACTTAAATATTTTTCAAAAATTTAGGAAACTCATGACTCGTGCCAAAAACCACTTGTCCGTCATAACCAAAGTGTCTTGGTTTGAGAACTTAGGTATGAAAGGGGAATGTCAGGAATTGAGCACCCCATTCACCTGATCAAAGATCAGCCTCTACTAAATCATGATATGAATTTTATAGACATTATATGCACATGTTCTGATTATTTAATATGCTAACGTCACTATGTGAAGCAAACAAGTATAGACCACGTCACTTACTTTGGATTGCTTTGATTTCATGCTTTTTTAAAAAGAGTTTTGAATAAATGCAACTCAAAGGAAAAGCGAGCTCATATGTACAATAATCAAAGTCATTCTAATCTAAGCAAAATAGCATCCATCCACAGGCAATCATAGAGATATTTCAAGTAAGCAAGTAGCCTCATAGGAGTATGCTCGACATAGCAACACAAACACATATATGATATGCTAAGGCAAAAATGTTCACCTAGTACTAAAACGAGGCAAGCCGAAGAAAAGAAGATAGTTAGACAAATGCATGATCCTAAAGAAATGCACATAACTAATGAAACACATACAAAATGAGGTTACTTGATTCAGCTATGAATATGTCATGTGAATCCACTCAAAGCATGCCGTAACGTGCGTATTCAAGTAAAAAATAATCAATGATGTCAAGTATGATTAGCCGAACCTTAAATGCATGCAAAAATAGATACAAGGCATGGAAATGATATGAAACAAAAACATGATGTTTTGTACAACCACATTAAGCATTTAAATAAAAGGGAGAAAGAAATCGAAGTTGGAAGACATACATCAAGTGTTACAAATTTGCCCTCGTACAAGACGGTCAGAATGTCCTAATTAACTAATTATTACAAACACAAATCTCAAAGCGACTAATCTAAAATCGCACATGCGCAAGTAAGAACATTCTCCAGAAACCCCTTCTGCTTATTGCTAAAAGCTGCCCTGTTCATAGTTAGCAAACAGTTCTGTTTTGGACCTTAAGATTTGCTCGGTTTTGCTGAAAAACCACCACTGTCGTACAAAAAAGTGGTTGGCCGGCCGGCCGGCCTAATGAACTAGTCGGTTGTACAAGATTGTGGTCGACCGGCCACTGCTTCTAGAGAAAGACCTGTTGTAACAAAACTAGAACAGACCAAAAATAGAGGGTTTCCAAATGATGTCCATCCCTCCTATTCCCTCATGTCCCCTCCTGTCATGAAGATTTTCAAGGAAAGAGTAGATTTGCTTCACAAGTTATCAAACATCCCAAGGGTATTTAGATGATGATTAATAAAGCAACGGGATGGAAATCAATGAATACAAAGCTAAGGCAAATTAAAAAGATGAGATGGCTAAAACCTACTATATCTCATGGAAAATAAGAGTAAGTGAATACTCAAATTTAGAGAGAATAGGTTTAGAGAAAGCCATTTTTGAAAGCAAAATCGAAACAAGACTAAGCAAATGAATGAAAGCTATAAAGAGTTGTTGTAAGCTTATCTTCCTACTCATGGAATATAGATGAGACATCCATTTCCATACTTCAAAGAGAAAACTAGAAGAGAGCTTATAACAACTTTGAAGAAGAGAGTTAGATTCAAGAATTAAGCTATCTATTAAAAGCTTTAATACACATATATTCAAACAGTGCTGAAATCAATCTACAAGTGAACAAAAAAGAGAAAAAGTGTGAAGAAAACAAAGAGAGCACAACTAAGGATAAGCTTATGGAAGAGTGGCTAACCCTTCTACCTTTAACAAGGTTTAAATCACATTTTTAAGCCTAAAACAACTCTGAAAATCAGTGTTTAGAATAAAGGATAAAAGAAAAGACAATGAAAAGACTTCAAAGATCAACCTCTTGAAAAGAGGAAGAGATTCTTGATTCACAAACTTCAATCTACACACTCTCAAGTATCTGAAATAAGGTTCAAGACTTCAGCAAAAAGCCTCAAGTTTGAGCTTCAATATGTATCTATAGTGTATGTATATTCAAGAAAGTGGAGTAATATTTTGGGCAACCTTTTAAGCCTTTTGGAAATTGTTTTAATCCTAAACTCTGAGGTGAGGTGGTCTTTTATAGATTTTCAACTGTCTTCTAAAAGAAATATCTTCACAAGAGAGCAACTAGCCAAATCTCGTGCATAGAAGCAGCCTGCTGTTGCAAAATATCTACGGCCGGCCAAAAAAATGTGACCTCTCGGCCATTTTTTGGTCTTGCTACTCTTTGAGTGGCCAAGCGAGAAAAATAGGTTTTGGTCCAAACAGGATGCAAGGTTTGGGTTTGAAACTCAAAACTGAATTCCTTTGTTGAAGATTCAAAAGATTACACAGTATAATATTTTATCATCGAGTGTTTGGAATGAAGCGCCTAAGTCTTAAATGTAGTCAAAAATGGGGTGTCTACTGTAAAATAAACTTCTTTTTCGAAGAGGAGGGTAGTTCATTGTGTTGACTTATGGACACCCACTAGTGCTACGAAGTGCATTGGAGGCTAAAATGCAAGGGTTTCAAAAGCTGTTTATTATTATGAGTAATCTAAATTAGGTCAGGGGCTGGTCGGAAAAGTTGAGCAAGTCAAGAAGATTTATTCACGGGGTTACAGAGTTCAATGAATTGATTTTTCGGAATCATTTAGTGGACTTACCAAGCAAAGGGGTTTGGTATACTTGGTGTAATAATCAATGAAATTCGAAAGCCACTTATGAAAGATTGGATAGTGTGTTGGCTTCTTCAAGTTAGGTTGAAGTTTTCAGCAAATTCTCTCTCATTACATTACCTATTCGACTCTTTGATCATAGTCCCCTTTTGTTTGATACAAATTGGTCCTATCTTCAAGGGCTTTGAACAAGTTTGAGGTAGTCTGGTTAGCCAACAGGTCTACGAAGGAAATTATTAAAAAAGTGTGGTCACTGCCATTTAAGGGATCTAATCAGTATTTAATCACACAACGACAATTAGTCTTACTGAAACATTTGAAAAATTGGAATGGCTTGTCTTTTAGAATTATAAATGGCTTGATTGAAGATATTCAATACCAGCTCCAGTAAGTTCAATCCTTGCTTCAAAGGGAATGAGAGGTTTCGAACGAGTGGGAATTGAGACAACAATTGGATATGCTGTTGAACAAACAAGAACTTTATTGGGCCCAAAGGTCAAAGCAATAGTGGATGAATGTAGGAGATCAAAATAATAAATTTTTTCATAGAACGGCATCATGGAGGAGATATAGAAATCATAATTCTTTTGTTCAAGATGCGGTTGATAATTTCATCACCGCACCTAAGGCAATTCAAAGTCTTTTCGTGGATCATTTTAAGCAACTGTTTTCAAATTCAGAGGTACCAACTGGGGATTCTACAAATGCAAGTTTTTTTCCTAATCATTTTAATCTTTTAAATACTGTTAATTGTAAGATCAGTTCAATTTATGGTGAAATGTTAGAATAACCTTTTACTTTAGAGGAAATACATAAGGCTGTGTTTCAAATAGGTAAATTTAAGGCTCTGGGTCCAAATGGGTTTATAGCAGGTTTTTATCAAAAATACTAGGATAAGGTGGGTCAATCTGTTTTTATCAAAAATGCTTAGCTTCCTTAATTGGGGTTATCTTCTTAAGCACAATAATAAAACCTTTATTTGCGTAATTCCCAAGAAAAAAAGTCCCATTGCAATAAACGATTGTCGGCCCATTAGTCTTTGCAATGTTATTTACAAGATAGGAGCTAAAGTGTTAGCAAATTGGCTTAGTGTGGTTTTGCCGGACATAATTTCTCCTAATCAAAGCGCATTCTTAAAAGAGAGACTTATTTCAGATAACATTCTTTTAGCTCATGAGCTTATTGAGCATATTAAGAAAAAAACGTTTAGGGCATAAGTTCGCTTTTGAATTAAGTTGATATGAATAAAGCTTATGAGAGTTAGATGGGATTTTTGATGGCAACTATGTGCAATATGGGTTTTTCTAAGGTGGATACAGTTCATTCATAAATGTGTGTCCACAAAGTGATGTTTTCAGCTTTTGCTTAATGGAAATCAATCGAGTTTTTCAATCTAGAGTTGGGTTAAGACAAAGAGATCCTTTATCGCATTATCTATTTTTATTAGTGATGCAAGTTTTGTCTGATGGGTTTGAGCATCTTTCCAATCAAGGAATTTGTCGGGGTGTTATTATTCATATTTGCTAATAACTGCTTTATTTTTCAAAATTTTAAGATAGATGAGATATAGTGTCTTCAATGGTTTTTGAGTGCATTATGTTCTCAAACTGGTTTGCAAATCATGGAAAATAGTGGCTTGCGTCATTATTGGGAGTCAAATTGGTGGCAAAACCAGGATTTATCTTGGTGCAAATTTGGGGCATATAGGCAGAGCTAAAGTAGATATTTTTAGATCTATTCTTGATAAAGTTCAAGGCAAGCTTCAAGGTTAGAAATGTCAAGTTTTGAATTTTGATGGTCGGGCAGCGCTAGTCAGGCATGTGCTACATTCTATCCTGGTTTACTTAATGTCTGTTTTAGAATGCCCTCATCTTTTGTTTAAAAAAAAAAAAAGTAAAAAAAAAATAAATAAAACTTACAGCCATTGTAAAGAAGTTTCTTTGGGCATCTAAGCGAGAAAAAGGTCTTTTTTGAAATTGAAACATGTTTGTCATCCTAAGAAGTGGGGTGGATTGGGGTTTAGGGATCTCATGTGTTTTAATCAAGCTTTGTTGGCAAAACAAGCTTGGAGGATTGTGTCCAATTCAAGTTTACTTTTATCAAAAGTTTTGTTAAGTAGATACTATCATAGTCAACCTTTCATTTATATAAATAACGTTGTTTCTTCATCTTGGGGTTGGTGCAGCATTATGTAGGGTAGAGATTTGTTAACTTTAGGCTTACATTGGGTGGTTGGGAATGGTAAAATATTAACCCTTTCGAGAATCAATGGATACCAAGTATATCTAACCCATTGAGGGAAAGGAGTTTAAATCGGTTGCTTCCTGATATAAGAGTGAAGCATTTTATTGATTAAGATCAAAATTGCTGGAGAGAAAATTTGCTTAGACTTTTTATCCAAAAAACTGTATTAATCACATTCTTGCTATATATATTCCAACTAATCCTTGTGCGGATAAATTGGTTTGGAGTCCTCTCAAGAGTGGAGAATATGTAGTTAAGTCTAGTTATAGACAAGTTTTAATAAGACATTTTCTAGATTTGTGTCAACTAGGTTTTAGTGGTATGGTATGGAAGAGATTGTGGTGACTCAATCTACCTCCTAAATGGGCTTTGTTATTATGGAAGTGTCTACATAATATTCTGCCAGTGCAATGGGAATTGAAGAAGCGAGGAGTGACAGTGGAAACTTTGTGTGCTCAATGTAAAAACAAAGATGAAACATTATAACATTTGTTTTTCGAATGCCATTTTTTGCAACGAGTGTGAAGGGGATGCACATTGGGACTAGATTTTCCAGTCGGATACACAGTTTCCTTTCGAGATTGGTTTAAGGATTGGATTACACGAGTGAAGGAAAATGAGGTTATCATTCAATCAGTAGCTATTCTATGGGCTATCTGGTTAAATCGGAATAGCTTTGTTTTCCTTAATCCCAAAACCATTAACAGTACAATTGAGGAAGCAAAAGTGCTCTTTGCATTAATCAATTGTAATATATATAATGGTCTATCTGTACATAATGCTAATAATGTTGATTCTGGGAATAGGCACTCTGACTTATGTTTATTGTAGAGAACAAATGTAGCAAGTCAAGAATCAGATTCATGGACATTTATTATCGATGGGTCATGGAAATCATCAAAGTCTAATGCAGGGATAGCTTGGCTATGTTTCGATGAAAATCAATACAAAATTAAGCAACATGCGGCTGTGGTGCGTCCTGTGCCCAATGCTTTCACGATTGAAGTTAAAGCTTGTTTGGATGCCATTTGTTAGGCTGTTAATTCTGGAGTAAAGCGCCTTACTATTAAGACTGATTGTCAAGTCCTGGTATATAGCGATTCTAGGTTTTGACTTGTTACTTATTGCATTCCGGACTCGGGTTGGTTTGGTTTTGAATAGTTATTCATATCTCTTTCCCTTGTTTTCCCTTTTATTTTAGTTATCGGGTTGTAGTTATGTGTTTGGGACAGGTTGATTACTTGTTTTTCCAAACCTTTGTTACCCAGATTTTGGCTCTTCCGCTCAAGCAGCCATTCTTGCGCTCGAGCGGGATTTGCCACTTTTCAGTATTTCTTTTACAGTTATGAAAATGCTGGAAAAGTGCTTTGGGCGCTCGAGCGTCTAGTTCCACACTTGAACGGGGACCTTCGTCTGCAAAACTTCTGGAAATGTGTATTCTACACTCGAGCGCCAACTTTCACGCTCGAACAGAACCTTGTGTCTGACGCTCGAGCGAAGTTTTCCACGCTCAAACGCATTACGCCAGATAATGCCTAAGAAGATGATATTTTGAATCACTTTTTCATATCTCTCTCTCTCTAAAACTCTCCAAAAAGCTTGTTTTTGAGCCTCTCTCTTTGGAATTCACTTTCTCTCTTAGATTTCATCTAGATCCATTGATCTTTTCACCTTAGTGCCTTTGAGAAAAAGGTAGAGCTCGTCAAGATCTACATTTTGATCCGAATAGAAGTGGGTTTCAGCGTTCTTAGAATTTCTCTCTTGTTTGACTCATCTTCTTCCTTTGAGGTAGGGATCTTTTCTACACCTTCATATGATATTTAACTTAGTTATTTGTATCTTGTGTAACAATAGTGTGATTTGAGGGTGTTGTAAGCAAACCTACGGTTTGGGTATAATGGGTTGATGAACATGAAATAAACGAATGTGGGTTGCGAAAATGAAATTATGTTGGGTCAAATGGTTGAAAATGACATTTGGGTTGATAATTAGAAAATGGAAGGTTTTGCCCTAAAATGACTGCCATGATTATTTTATATAGATAATTAAAATTGTCATTGAAAATGTGAAATTTAGAGGGTATTGGTATGAATGGTGGGATTGATTATGTATTGATTCATCCTTTGGAAGTTTGAATAAATCATTTGTCATGAGATTGAATATCTGTTTAGAAATAACTACATTGGGCTATCGGTGGAGGATATCTATGATTATTGTAGAAATTGTATGAGGATTAGGTGAATTGAAACTAATCACTTATTATTTGTCATTGAATATGACTATGTTTATATACATTGTACATGTATGATTATGTGGGAGTGGAAAAGGGATGTGCTCCATTGTTTGATGTTGTGTTTAAATACATTACATATGTATGAATGATTGTTTGGGATGAGAAAATGGATGGACTTCATTATAATTAAGTTAGCCGGAGTGTCGTGGGTGAAAGTCTCGAAATTATACGAGGTGCCTCAGCCCGCATTTAAATATCCGTGAAATGGCATTTGTAGTGCTTGTATAGCCTACGCTACATGGGTCCCGTTTGACGGCTACCCTCGGACGAAATTTCCGTGAAAGAAAAGTTTGAAGTGTTCATGCATTGTTGACGTGCTTGTAGAACTAATGAGTTGAAGTCTCATTTAGAATGTTAAAAAGATGATGAAACTGGTCCATGTAATAAAATGAATGGAAATTGGTACCTTATGATTGTATAAATGTGGATGTCTTTATCACTAATGTTGTGTATGCATAGTGTACTTATACATTTGCTAAGTTTCATATATTGTGCTAGATGATTTCTACTGAGTTGTGGCTCACCCTATTTGGGAATAACATTTTCAGGTGTTGGTGACTTACCTTCACCAAGACAATAGCTTGGATGGACATTTCGAGAGCAAGAGCTTCTTATTCGACTTGCATATTTTTGTAAAGCCTAGGGCTAAATGTGTACGAGCTAGTCTCCTTTTTGTGTAACCAAGTCAAAGCTTGGAAATATGTAAGCCAATAGGGCACTTAGTTTTGTTAAACTCTTTTGTATTATTAACTTCATCTAATGAAAGAATTATTTACTCTGATTCATGTTGTTATTAATATGTGTTTGGCTTGTATTTTCTTTGGGGGCGTTATATGGTACGCAAGTAACAAACAGTGGATAAAGCAACAAAGTGGCATATTTCATCTATTATTAGTAATATTCTATGTCATAGTAAATCTTTTGATTTTATGTGTATTGCTAAGGTAGGAAGATGTGTAATCTAACAAGCTCATGAGCCAGCAACTGATGTTATTAAATCCTTTGTTTAATGTTATGAAGTTATTTAGTCCTCAAAAAAAAAGAAAAAAAACTTTCTTTTCAAATAGTCTTCATCATTTAGGCCCTCAATTTTAGTTTTTGCAGTTACTTTTAGTAAACAAATTTGTTTCAGTTGGTGCTTATTTTGTATGAGTTTGGTATGATTTATTTCTATCGCATCACCTCTCTACTTTTATATACGTTTTTTCGTAATTAGCAAAAAAAAATATAACAAAAAAAAGTCATATCCAAACCACTCTATCAGTCTTTTTCTTTTTTCTTTTTCTTTTTTTTTTTAAATTTTAACTCAAATTTACTAGTTTGAAATTTTTTTAATTTTCTTTATTTTTAGTTTAGTTAGGTTTGGACTTTAGATATATTATTATATATTCAATATTAAGCCTCTATCCTATTTGGGAAGTAAGTAGGGATTAATTTAACCCACTAAAAGACAAACTATGCTAAAAATTTAATCAGACAAAATGTCACATCCAAAGTATAATCATTTCACTTTTTCTCTCATAAAACTACAAAAAAAGCCAAACGTTCTTCCCAAACAGAACTTTTTTACTGAGATTAAAATAGTCAAAAAAACTAAAAAAGTTCTTCATAAACGAAAACTTAGTTATACCATTGGCAACTCTAGGAAATAACTTTAATGGGTTCAAGTTTAATATCAAACTTATAACAATATTATTATTACGCTACTCTATAGTTGTAATAAAACAGTTATAGAACAATGAGATTGTTACATTATTAATGTATGTGACACTTATCTATATAAGTTGTTAATAAGAGAAGAAAAATATCAACAACAAAAATATATATATATATATTAAAATATTTTCTCCTATTTGTATATATATTTTCATATATTTTTATGACTTTTATGCATTCAAAACTAATTATAACAAATTCAAACAATAAATCCAAATTTAATTATTATTTTTTTTGTTCAAAGGTTCACACGCTAAAACATTATATCCATAAGGACATGCAACCTGTTCAAAAAATAAATACTAAATAAATAAGGACATGCTACCGTGAAATGATCGGAATACCTATTATCAATTTACTGAATACCCATGATTTGTGCAATATAACTCTATCTTCCTCTTGTCTTTCTCTCTCTATTTTTGCAATATATCCCATTATTTGTCTTTTTATAACTCATTATCTATCTCTTTCTTTCTTCTCTCGCCATCATCTTCTCCAAACAGCTGCAATGGTCTAGCCCTACCACAACTCTGAGGTCCAGCCCCACCACGCCTCTCCTCTGGAGTTGTAGTGGTACATCCGTCAACTACAGTGGCGAATGTGCTACCGGTGATGGTTTTGAGGAATCCAACAGACCTCCCAAGCACTAGAACTCTCTTGTTCAACTTCTTTCTACCTGTTCAACCGCTTAGTTCTATGATCGCGACTAATGAACAATGGCGAGTGTAATAACCCCGATCTATGATTAGCCCATGATCCTTGATTAAGACTACTTAACAAGTAATTAAGATGAAATTCTACGTTAATTGCATGAGATATATGTTATTTGCATTTATATCTATCTGTCGTAGAAATATGTGTTTGAATTTTCGTTTCGATAAGTAAATTGAAGGCCTTATCGGCATTTGATCACGGAATTGACTCAATTTATTTGTTATTTAGAATTCTTATAATTTTATGGTAGGTTTAATTGGATTTTGATTCAAAACCAAATATATAGATTAATTAATTACAATTTGATTAGGCTAAGCTAGATTAATTAGTGAAGCCTATATAAGGCTAATAATAGGCCTTAGATCATTTTACACACTTCCATTTCAAGCTTTTTGAGCTCAAAACATGAGAGAGTGAGAGAGAGAGAGAGAGAGAGAGAGAGAGGAAAACATAGAAGAGGGTTGAGATCAAAGAAGGCATAGAATAATTGCAGAGAATTTGAAGAAATTAAAGAAGACTCAACAAAATTAAGCTTCCACACTTGTGAACTCAAGCTTAAGGTGAGAATTCACCCTTTAAACTAAGAGTTTGAATCAATAAGAGAATTAAGTAGATTAGTATGAGAATTGAATTTAGATAGATAATTTTGAGAGGAATCATGCATGCATGTGCATTCTATAGCATTTTGAAGTTGATTTCAAGTAATTCTCTCATGCATGTCATTATTTCACCTTGGTTTTGGAAATCATCAAGTTTCATCCCATTTTATATCATTTGATCATGTTTTAGAAGGTTGGAGTTCATAACCATACATTCAAGTTATGTTTTCTAAATTCCAAGTTTGATTCTGCACAATTCACTTACTTTTGGGCCTTGATTTTGCGAAATGATCCTTAATTCTTGGTGTTTTACAAGTTTAGACATGTTTTCTCAAGTTTTGGGGCCCAAATGATGTGTTTTGAAGCTTTACACTTGAGTTTTGCATCTTGAACATCAATTTGGAAATTCCAAAATTCTATATCATTACTCGAGCGACAGAAACTGCGCTCGAGTGACTAAAAGTTGGGTCAAGCATAAAATTTGAGCTCCCAGTACTTTTGTAGACATGGGTCATGTCTCGAGCGACAAAACTTGCGTTTGAGTGACCACTCTTATTTTTGATCCCCTGCTCAAGCGTAGGAAATTGTGCTCAAGTGTAAAATGAGAGCTCCCAGAAGTTTTATAGAATTTTACAGTCCACTCGAGCGACCAAAGTTGCGCTCGTACGAAGACCTTATTTTCAGGAATTTAACTAAGTATTATAACTCATATTTTGGTATTCTCATTGCATTTTAGCTATTCCTAAGCCTTAATTAAGACATAATAAAGAGGATAAATATTAGAAACCCACCAAGATAGAAAATAAACAAGTTAAGTACTTTCCAAATGTGTGTTTCAATGTGTATCCGTTGTGTGTTGTGTAGATCACACGCCGTAGACTATTTGATCCGTCTACTTTATCTGTTCTATTATTGGAGTCATCTGTGAGTAATAACTTTGTAAAGTTATGTTCAATGTTACGATTTTCCTAATATTATGATATGGAAATGATCGCTTTTTTGAAATGCTATATTTTGTATGAATGAATGATTGTCCAAATTTCAAATGTATTCATGGCATCCTCAAAGATCATATGATATGCGCCCCTTTACGGTCATCGTAATGCCTTTATAGCCGCCTCTTTATGGGTCATCAAAAACGCTCTGCATATGAGTCGCCTAATACCTTTATGGTGTTCATTTATGGGTTATCAGAATGCCTTTACGGCTTTAGTGCTAATGGATGTACCACGTATAATCATATGGAATATGTGAACTCTGAACACAAATATAAATATAAGTATGAATATGAATTTGTTTCTGATTTGAATTCAATTTAGATTTGTTATGGACATCATTCATTAAAACCTTTACTCTGTTATTATTCATTGGGCTCCAACTCACCTTATTATTTATTTATATAGGTGATAGTGTGATCAGGCCTAAGTTGTTGCTTGGATTCTTTTGTGTCGGCCAACCATTATGCCTCTCAATGAGGTTCCCATTTTGAAGTGGTCACGTTCTATTAACAAGTTTTAAGTTTTTGTTTTCTTCTGTTTGATTGAACAAGTTTTTGTACGTTGTATTTAAGTGGGTTTTGGTGATGTAAGACTAATGTAAAAATGACGTCACTGATATGTATATAAAGTCTTAAATTTTCTGTCTCATGTATGTCTGCACAGCTCTATGGACATTATATGTTTGTATTTGCTTTCGCTAGCCCTTGTATTTTGTTTAATTTGTTCAGAGGCCTTTGGTAATCCCAGGATTACTGGCCAGTTACGACACTAAACCTATAGGGGCAAGTTTGGGTCGTGAAAGCGAGCTCTAGTGGCGACGGGGAAATCAGATGGGGATTTTTGAACCAAATGAGCACATCCAGGGCATCATTCAGTGTCGGTATCTATAAGGTCTGCAATGTTCTCTCTCACTCTCTCTCAAGCTTTGTTTGTTCTCTATATATATATATACATATAATTTGTTATATCATTTATTTGATGATTGGTCGATTGAATCGCATACTACTATTGATGAAGTCATGCTATTATGGGATGGAGAATGAGGAAGAGATTGGCGCCGCCATTGTTAAAGTCGGAATCGAAGTTAGAGAAGAGCTAGGTGACATTAGCAGCGGAAGAATTAAGGACGAAGGAGACCTTGCGGTGGTCGACGGTGGCAGTAATGGTTATGCTTTGAGTTTGTAGGGTACTCTTGTGGTGGTGGCTCCACTCTACCCCTATTTTACTCTCATCTCTCTCCTTATAAGCCCTAGCTCTCTAGATGGCCATCGATCTAGATCTTGGAATTGGCGGCGAAAGTGAGGAATCTCCTAACGTGAAAGTAGATTAGTAGAGAGAGGAGAGGTAGAGACTGAACCAGAGATTGCGGAAAGGGTCAACGATTACATCGGAAGAGAAGACTTTATTGATGGGTTTGAAAGATGGTGGAGATTTAGGTTACGAAAAAGGTCGATAGTGACGTCGGAGGAGAAGACTCCATTGGTTAGTTTGGAAGATGGTGGAGATATAGGTTTAGAAGAGAGAGAAAAGAGCTGTGAAGTGGGTTTGTTGAAATGTTATTTTAATAGACAAAAAAAATCAACATATAAGAAAAAATAATCTTGGTAAATTTGAACAGATAGGAAAAAATAATTTCAACTTCAACATAAAAGGGTAAAATTGGAAATTAAATGTCCTTCAAACATAAAACGTACTTCTCACTACAATATTTCTCAAAGCATGTACTTTTGACCAAAAAAAATTACCTAGTGGACCTATTGCCTTAAGCAATCTTTAGATTGGACTTATCACCAATTTTCTCTTATAACTATTTGGGTTCTAGTTAACATTTTTTTATATAAAAATAAAATTTGTTTGTGAGTGTCTTAATATTATTGGTTAACAAGTTTAAATTCATTGTAAATTGGGCACTCAGTCCAAAAATTCAATTTTCAATTTTGTTTGGCCAAAGGTCCAGGCGCTCAAATACTTTGTCCAAAAGGACATGCTTAAGCAAAATGACCAAACTACCCTTCCTCATATATATCATATATACACAGACCAAACCCTAACATTACACTCTCTCACTCTCTCTCTTCCATTTACTCTTTATCACTCACTCTTTCCTCCGCCTCTTATGCTCACATCGTCGCCTCATTATCTACCATTGGTGACCAGCATTGTCACCGCCACTACCTCCATTGTTGCTCCTCTCTCTCTCTCTCTCTCTCTTCACTTCATTCACTAGTATTCTCTATCCTTTATTTGGAGTTTCTTCATACAAAAATGTTAGAGGAAAAAAGAGCTAAGATACATTCAGATCTTTAGCACTTACAGTTCCGAAACCTCTTCCAAGATCGTTGTCTTCGTCCTCATTATCATCTTCGATTCCTTCGTCGCCTTTGCCGCTACTGATGAAGGGAATAAAGGTTTTTTCGGTAAGTGAGCTTGCTAGGAGGTTTCTGTGTATTATTAGAGCAAGGAGTTGTACTATTACATCGAAGGTTTGGCATGGCAGCTGAAGAGAGGCGTGGACGACATCGATGGAGTGAAGTCGATGTGGTTCCGAGTCTTGAGACTTTGTCGTCGAATATTCTGGAAAAAATGAGGGCGTTGTTGGAGGATGATGAAATTCCTGAGATTTCAATAGTAGCAAACAAGGTTTTGTTCGGGTTTTTGATGAGGAATATGTGTATGGCAGTTGTGGAAGGAGTAGCCACTAGAGACAAGAAAAAGAAGAGGACAAAGAAGAGCATTGACACCTACAAGATCTATATCTTCAATCTCTTACCATAATAGCTCCATGAAAAGCAGGTCCTGCCTTTGTCAAGGGTCACCACAGACTTCTCTATCTCTCTAAATCTTGATTTATTCCTTAGTGATCAGAGAAGAAAAATATTTCAACAGATCTGTAATAGGTTTAAAATTGCAACAGATAATGGCTTGGTATATTTGAGCTCAAATATATATCTATATATGTGTGTGTGTTAGACCTGTGTAATGTGTTAGATTTGTTGATGAAGATGAAGAACATGATGATCTTTTTTCCTTTTTTTGTCAAAAAAAAGATTTGAGCTCAAATCTGTGTTAGATCTGTTGTTGTTCTTTACCGCTATTGATGATGATGGCTTTAAAACATTTTTCTTGCTTAAGTTCATAGATCTGTGCTCTCCATCATAGTTTCTCATTTGCCTCAAATCTCTTTTTTTTTTTCTTTTGAAAAATTTAAATAGATAGTCTTTCTCTATTATTGTTGTTATTGTTATTGTTGTTGTTGTTGTTGTTGATGATGATGATGAAATATATTAAATTATTTATTTAATTTTTGTGTTGAACAGATGATAAATGAGAAAGAGAGAGAGATAGACATAAAGAGAAGAAAGATTTGAACATATAGGATTTGGTTTATCTTGGTATTTTAATAGTTAGAAAAAAAAAATTTGAACAGATAGAATTTCATTTGGACAAATATTTAAACAAATAAGAGAAATTTGAATTGAAAAGGTTAAAAAATAAATAAATAGATAGAGTAAAAAAAATCAACATAGGGAAAAATTTGAACAGATAGGAAAAATTTTGAACATATAGGAAAAAATTTTAAACAGATAGAAAACAAATTTAAACAGATAATCAATGAAAGTCAACAAATAAAAAAAAAATTAATGGGTAAAATTGGAAACAAAAATCCTTTAAAATAAATAAAAGAATTTCTTACCAAACTATTTCACAAAGGGTAGATCTTTTACCAACAAAAAATATTTACTGAATTTAATTCCTTATACCCTCCTTATCTTTAATTTTTCAACAATTATCTCATGTGGATTCTATATCAAAAACATGAACCGTGAAAAATGTATAGCAATTTTAAACTTTATTAATCAATATCTTACAACATTTGGAAAAAAATAAGAGCAATCAAGCATAAATCATCTTTCTTTGTAAATAAAAAAAAAACAAAAATGCTATAAAAAAAATTACAAATTTTTATTATTACGTAAATGCAATAATAAAATTTTAACTGAAATGTAACTCACTTTAATGATATGATAAATATTACATAACAAGTAAGACAAGTTTGTAAAAATTTATATAATAAAAAAAACAGCCCCGTTACAGAGCCCGAAAGCCCCAGCTCGAATTTGGCTCGAATTTGAGAAGAAATAAGGAGGAAAAAGAAGAAGAAGAAGAAGAAGGAGAAGCAGAACTGGAGGCACCATCAAAATCGGGCTGGAGGCGGAGGTGGGACTGCGATGCGACGATCGGCTGACGAACGACAAGTCATGCGATAACTCTCTCGCCTCATTGCTTTCTCTCGCCTCTGTTTCTCTTCTTTTGTGTTCAAAATGAAGAAAAAAGGAGAAAAGAAAGAAAAAGAAGAAAAAGAAAGAAAAAAAAAATTGAAACCCAAAACAATGTCGTTTTTTGGGTTTCGAGTCGAATTCGAGCCACTGATTTCGAGCCCTCAAACATTTTTCTAAAAAAAATATTCGGCCACTGATTTCAGGCCCTCAAACATTTTTCTAAAAAAAATATATTGACTAATTGGGTATTAGTAAGGCTGCAAACGAGTCGAGTGGAGTTGAGCTGAGTTCAGCTCAAGCTCGAGCTAAGCTCGTTTGCTTATCGAGCTCATTTATTCAGTTTGAATTCGGCTCAATAAGTAACTGGACTCAAGTTTGGCACGTCTTGTTAATAATAATGAAATTCGAATTCAGTTCGACTCTGCTCGAGAAGATTTTTTTAAATATTATTTATATTATTTAAATAAAAAATATTATTTATATTATTTAATATATAAATAACAATACATTATTTATATATTATTTAATATATAACTAATAAATTTATTATATAATTTAAATAAAGATAAACGAGTCGAGTTTATTCGAGTTCGAATTCGAGCTCAGCTCGTAACGAAACGAGACGAGCCGAGCCAACCTTGTTCGTGAATAGTTCAGTTCATTTGCAATCCTAAATACTAGGGACCAACTACAAAAATAAAAATATAAAATATTAGAAGAAGAAGAAGAAGAAGAAGAAAATATTGTATTAAGTATGTACTTATGATGATGTTTATATATCATATTAATTTACTGTATGATGTGTTATTACTGAATTGACAATGTATATAAGTAGTGAGATTTAACCAATGTAATTAATGGGTGATGTGTGAGTGATTTTCCGATCACACTGCCTACCTTAGTAATTCAGCTGTAGAACACAGGCAGAATAGATAGCACCCTACTGTCCTGCACAGAAAGAAAAGGCTCCGGCGGTGGTTCTTCCACCCGGGGGCACTCCGACGGTCAAGTCAGTATATCTCTCAAAGAAAATCAAGTATTCAACTCACTAGCTTGAGTATATCAAAACATACCTTAGACCCATGGGGGTGCCTCTCTTTTATAGCCAATACAATCATAGTCCCAATAAAAGGCTAACTCTAATGGACTCTAATTCTATACTTACTTTGGACTCCTCAAGAGATAAGGATAGTCTCCCTAAGAGTGTTATCCTTATCCATCCTGAAGTCTTTCTTCATCCTAGGACTCTTGTCCTTTATCTGTTTATCTCGGATTCTGATGTCTTCGGAGGTAACCTCGGCATAACTACCACGACACGTGGCACCTCGGCTGGCACCTCGGCATCACCTTGCCACGTGTTGGTACTCAGAAAATATATCCCCATAACTACCCCCGAGGTTCTATTACCTCAGCATTCTGAGGTGATGGGATCTATATCGTTCCTTCCTTCCATTACGTCGGCTATGAACCCCTCAGTCGAGATCATGTTCTTCAGGCCGACATGTCTTCTTTCAAGAACAAGAATTCAAATGAACTCTCCCACGCGTATGAGCTGTCATACATCACTTCTCAACCGTTCTACTTACGCTGCTTTCATCTTCATCGCTCAGGCTCGCGGACGCGCTTTGTAAGTCGCCTTTCATCCGCTTATACCGTCTCGACGCATGCGTTGTTCTAGGCACATTAAATGCCCTTTTTGTCGCTGCTTCAAGTTTTTGACAAAACTTTCCTTTCTATCTTCGCTGTTTTACTTTTGCATTCGTTTTACTTGCTTTCTCTCTCTCTAAACTCTTTCTCAAATCCGCCATTGCTCAAGCTCCAAGCTCTACAACTGTTTCCATTCTTCCATTCCAAATAAGTTATTATTCCGTCGTCGACCTCTACGACCTTCATACCCGCTCCATTTTTCCTGGTAAGCCTCTGTTCCATTCATTCTCAATTCTTCTATGCTCTTTCGCTTACTTGATGCCATTACTGCTTTATTCAAACCTTTGATTTACTGAACTATTCATCTGGATGCGTCTATTCCATGATTTCGCTCATGTCTTGAACACTTGCACTGTTTCACCACTTTCTTGCCATTGTTCTTGAGCCTATATTTCTTGTTTTTTATGTTTTTTAGAGCCCCACCTCTGTTCTTGATTCTGAAGCTTCGTCTTTTGTTTCTTGTTTTCTGTGTTATTTTTTCCAGATCTGTGCCCTCAACCCTTGCTTCCATAGATTTAGGTTTGGGATTTTTCTGTAGACTTTACCAACCTTTAGGAAAAACTAAAACAAACCTTACCATTACTTACCTAGGTTTTTGCCGAGGTCCTAAGAACCTTTTAAGAACATCCCCTTTCTGAAGTAGAATACCTTTACGCCGATATCATGGAGATGTAGAGACATAGGGCAGATACCCCAACCAAACTTGAATATTTTGGGAAAGAGTTCGCCATTCCTGCCGACGTCCATCTGAGGCTGGCTGGGGATGACGACTATATCATGCCCACAGATGATACAATGCCCTTTCCCATTGTTGCTTTCACTGAATGTGGACTCAAGCTTCCACTTGATCCCCTTTTTCGTGAAGTTCTCCACTACTACAGGTTGAACCCTATGCAACTTACCATCAACTCCTATCGAGTGATTAATGGTATCATAGCCTTAGCTAGACAGGAGAACGTTAGGATCAACCTTGCCGACATCCAATATTGTTATACCATGTGTGCCCTTAACTTGAAAGAAAAAGGTTTCGTCTATTACCTCAAGCTGAGGTCTACCGAATTCAAAATCGTAGCCGACCTCCCAGACTCCAACAAGGGGGCTGGAGATGACTACTTCATTACCTCTGGAAATTGGGAGTTTGCCCCAGGCGAGGATGCCCATCTTTACCCTCTTCCTCGAACAGTTAAAGAGGGCAAGGGTAAGAGCCCAGTATCAATACTCAGTTGTTTCTTTTCAAGTCTTCAATATTCTATCTGTTTCTAATGTCTGTTTTCTTCTTGCAGATGTTCGTAAGCCACCGAAAAACTTTCGCCAATCTTACGTTCCCAGCAAGAACCTAAAAAAACTCCTGGACTTGCAAGTTCACAAAAGAAAAGCGCCACTTCTTCTCAACTTTATTCCAACATACAAATCAATTTTGCCATGCATTCATTCAGAACAGTCTATTCAGTCTATACAATCATTTACAGTCAGTCAGTACAGGGATCAAATCCCTAGCCAACAGTACGATATAACAGTAGACAGTCTACACAAATGTACAAAACAGTGAGGAGACCGACGGGGGACACAAAAACACCCCAAGCCAAGGCATGGCAACTCGGAACCTCACAGTGAGGCACATAGGCTGGCTTGACAAAACTGGGGACCAACCCACGCCTCTAGTCTGATCCGTGCCGAGAACCTACATATATATATAAACAGTGAGCTAAAGCCCAGTTAATAACATAACGTGTAAAGAGGTTATGAATGAATGTCCTTACAGTAATGAAATCAATTCATTATACAGTATTTCAATCTTTCAGTATTTCAGTCAATCAGTATTTCATTCAATCAGTCATATGTGGTACATCCATTAGCCTATAAACAAGAGGGTCCAAAGGACCGGGCCTATGCATCCAACAATAATGATGGCCATCAATCGATAAACAATATGGTTCCACGAGGAAACCAACAGAGCTCAGAATACCAATAACAAGGTGCTAAGGATGCCACAATACATTCAAATACAGACATACATTCATTCAATAAACAATATCAGCTCAATAAATAGTTCATTTCAAGATTCAAAATATAACCATTTTGAACATATCTTTACACAACTGCTTACTCACAGAGATTGGGCTAATAGCGCCTAGAGCGCGTCCCCGAGAGCCAACCCTAAACAATTAACAAATAGAACACACACTAAGTTTACAGTCGAAAGGATGATAATTAAATCCCTAAATTCCCTCGGTGTGGTTCTATGTCTAAATCCTCATTAAGATGCCTTAAACTAGGCCTAAGAATGCCTAGGATGGGATGAGGATGCAAAGATGTGCACAGAAATCAGTTTCAGAATTTTCAATGAAACAGGGTCCCCGCCGAGGGCAGTTTCGCCGAATGTGCATGCAAACAAGGGGACCCGCTCGACCATCAACTTACCCGCTCGAGCGGACTGATGGACAATGCAAAGTACTGGATGCGCGATTTCTCCGCTGAGAAAACTCTCGCCGAGCGATCAGAAACAATTCCAAGAAAATGTTGGCATGAATTGAGCTGCCGAAGACTTCGCCGAAGTGACGGCCAAAGTCTGGAAAATCCAGATTCAACCTCCAAGTTCCAAATCAATTTTTGATGCTCCAAATTCGATCCTCTTGGGCCCATTTTCTGGAAAACTCTTTCAAACACATAGAATAACAAGTTTTAAAGCTCAATTTAAGAAATCAAGGCCCAAGGGTGTTTCAATTAAACTCAATTTCAAGAACACTTTCAAAACATGACATGCATGATCTTTAAACCAAAATTAAGGTTCAAATCTTGCTCTAATGAGCTCAATAGTTGGAAAACAAAATGAAAACATGGACTTTAGCTCAAACGTGAACATGCATGTACAATTTACCATGAATTCAACTTCAAAAATCACTAATTTAACATGCATGCAACAACTAGGCTTCAATTCAACATATATGAACAATTTCATAACTTAGTTTCTACAATGATGCATGAAACATGCAAGATTTAGCTCAATGATACAATTAGGGAGATGAATGATCTACCTTAGTCTTGTAGTTTAAGCCTAGAAGCTCAATTAGACAATCAACACTTCAATTCTTCAAGATTCAAGCAAAAATCCACAAGATGAACTACTCTCTCAATTCCTCTCTCTCTTACTCTCATCTTTGGTCGGTTGGAAGGAGAAGAAATGGCTGAGCATTTGTTTGATCAAGTGTAATAAGGCTCTAGTACATCATTCTAAGTGGCCCACTAGGAGTGGCAATGACGTAGTTAAATCAAACTCTTTAATTGACTTAATTTAATCTAATTTAATCATTCCTAATCAATTTTCAGATAAATATACCATAAAATCAGAAATATTCTACTGAGTCTAAAACTTCAAACGGTTTCTAAATCGGCCGCCGATAAGGCCTTCAATTAGCAGTTTAAACACATAAATGCAAACAGATAATTAATCAATTAAACAGATAGAAATGCAATATAACAGATAAACTTATTCAATTTCAGTTCGATCTCAATCAATCCATTCAAGATTTCCGCTTAACCAAGAAGTCATTATCATTCCGCTTAGCAAAGAATCAAACTAATTCAGTAGGTTAATCGGTAATCAGTACGAGGGTTGTTACTCCCTCCTTATAAGGAGTTTAGTTCTCTAAACTCGAAGTTACCTTCACCGAAGAAAACAGATCCAGTGGAAACAAATCAGATATCTTTTCGCCATGTCATCTTCCTTTCCCAAGTGGCATAGACGCCACCATGGTTCTCCTACCAACTTTCACTAGTGGGATCTCTTTGTTTTCGCTTGATCCGCTTGCTCACAATCAGATAGGCCGCCTCGTAAGTGTAGTCATCACTAAGCACTATCCGAGTAGGCTCAATCACATGAAAAGGATCCCAAGGTAGTCTCTCAACATCGAAATGTGGAAGACGTTATGCATATGTTCCATTTCGCGAGGAGGAGCGAACTTGATACGCCAACGGATTGATTTTCTCAATAACTGACACGGTCCGACATATCTTGGCGCTTAACTTGCCCTTGACTCCAAAGCGAGTCCGGCCTTTCATTGGTGTCACTTTCACAAACACGTGATCACCCACTTCATATTCTCTATCCCGCCTTCCTCGACATCCGCATAACTTTTTCTCGCTTTACTCAGCTGCTCAGCTTTTAATCGCTTTTCAGAGAACAATTTCGCCCAAGCAAAGGCTCATCTCCAACTTCGCCCAACAGATTGAGACCTACACTTTCGCCATACAATGCTCGAAGGCGCCATTCCAATACTCGAATGGTAGTTGTTGTAGGCGCATCACCAAATGGCAAATGACTTTCCCAGCTTCGAAAAATCAAGGACACACATTCTCGAGATCCTCTAGAGTCTGGATGGTCCTTTCGATCGCCCATCCGTCTCGAGGATGATAGGCACTACTCAAATTTCAATTCAAGACTCCAATGCGTCAGAGGCTCGCCAAAACCTCGATGTAAACTTCAATCCTTTCGAAACAATAGATACAGCACTCCATGCAATCTCACAATTTCATCAATGTAGATAATGTACCAATTTGTCCGCATTATAAATTGTCTTGACAGTAGGAAGTGTTGATTTAGTCAATCTATCAACAATAACCCAAATAGAGTCTATACCTTTCGAGCGAGGTAATCCAACGATAAAATCCATCGTGATATGCTCCCATTTCCACTGTATGGGTAAGGGTTGCCGAAGTTCGCAGGTCGTTGATGTTCACCTTTGACTTGGCAATGAAGACATTTAGACACAAAGTCGGCAATTTTCTTCATTCTCGCCACCGAAATTTCGCTTTCAGATCTTGATACATTTTCAGATTCCCGGTGAATCGAAAACTTCGAATCGTGGCCTTCTTGCGTAACTCTTCTTTTCAATTCGGTCATTTGGCACACACGTTGCCTTGAAATTTCAATACATTGTTGTCAAATTTGAATCCCGGTTTGGTTTTGAATCTCTTTCCTCAATAATCTTCTTCAAGTAATCATCTAGTTGTTGTTTTTCTTTAATTTCTCAATCAATGCCGTTGAACGTAAATAGCGTTTAAGGTTCCACCTTGTTCTCTCGTACAATTTCAATTTCGGACTTCTCAAGGTCACAAAGCAACTCCTTCTCATTCAAGAACAAAGTTAAGTTCTAATCGATTTTCGCTCAAAGCATCTAAACGGTGTTGGCTTTCCCTGATGGTACAAAATCAGAGGTCATAATCTTTGATCGCCCACCATCTCCGTTGTCTCATATTTAGTTCTTTCTGAGTGAAACAGTACTTCAGGCCCTTGTGGTCAGTATACCCTTCACATGTTGCTCCATACAAATAGTGACGCCAAATTTTCAAAGGCAAAAACCATCATGCAAGTTCTAAGTCATGGGTCGGGTAGTTCTTTTCATGTGGTCTCAACTGCCGAAGCATAAGCAATAACTCTCCCATTCTCGCATTAAAACACATCCCAAACCCTTATGAGAAGCATCACTAAATACAAGATAACCATCCGCATTCAAGGTAGAGTCGAATCGGTGCAATCACAAGTCTAGTTTTCAATTCTTGAAATGTTGATTCCTTTGGTCACCCACCAAATGATATCCCTTTCAGGTTAACCGAGTCGCTGGTAAGGCAATCTTGGAAAAATCTTTTGACAAACCTTCAGAGTATCCAAACCAATCCCGTAAAGCTTGGACTTCGCTACATTGGTTGGTCTAGGCCATTCACTACAGCCTTCGATTTTCTCAGATCAACAGAAATTCCGCCTTTGCTAACAACATGCCCCAAAAACATCACATGATCAAGCCAAAATTCACATTTAGACAATTTAGCATACAGCGTTTCTCTTAAGGTTTGCAGGCAAGTCTCGATGGTGTTCATTTTCTTCTACAGCCTGAGAATATATCAATATGTCATCTATTAATCCCACAATCATATCACCAAGGTACGGTTTAAAAAATTCGCTCATGAGGTCCATAAATGCAAGAGGGCATTTGTAACTCAACGGCATAACTAAAAATTCATAATGGCCATACCTCGCTCTAAAGGCGCTTTTATCAATGTCTTCCGCTTGACTTTCAATTGGTGATACTCGATCTAAGATCAATCTTGGAAAACACTTGGCACCTCAGAATCGGGTCAAATAAATCATCAATACGCCAGAATGGATATTTATTCTTTAGCTACCTTGTTCACCATGTAATCAATGCAGCCTCAAATAACCATCTTTCTTTCTTTACAAACAAAACAGTGCACCCCACGGTGAAGTACTAGGTCGATAAACTTTTGTCTAACAGCCTCGCAATTGTACTTTCAATTCTTTTCAGCCATTGGAGCCATCTCAGTAAGGAGCTTTAGATGTCGGTGGTAAATTTAATCACATCCACAAGAAATTCAATTTCCTGGCCAATCAAATCCTCGGCAATTCATCCGAAATACATCCGGGAATTCCTTCGACTATAGGAATACAATTCACATCGCTTTTAACATTATCATTAGCGTACACAATACGTAAATACGATATCCTTTACACCCCTTTCTAATTAGTTTGACAGCTTTCACAGAAGAAATCAGATATGGAGGAGGTACTACTCCACTCCCATTAAACACAAACTCAGGCAAACCCGGTGGACGGAAAACAACTTGCTTGGTCACACAATCGATAGTAGCATGATATTTTTGTAACCAATCCATCCCCAATATTACATCGAAATGATCTATGTTCAATGGCAGTAAATCAATAAACAGATGCATATCCCCAACAATAATCTCACAAGCAGGATACATATATGCACATGTCATGGATCCCCCAACAGGTGATGATACAGCTAGCAGATAGTTCATGGGTTCTAAGGGTCTATTCAATTTACGCGAAAAAACATACGACACATAAGAATGTGTAGACCCCGAATCAATCAATACATAAGCATTTTGAGCACAGATAGAGAGGATACCTGACACAACAGTCTCAGTATTTTGCACGTCTCCAGATTAGGGCAAACACTTACCCGCTCATAGGCTCCTTCCCGGTAGCTTTGGGGTTCGGTTTTGGTGCTACATTTGATGCTGCTGCGCTTGGTGCAGCTTTACTACTAGCTTGCGGGGCAGAGGGACAGTCCTTAATCCTATGGCCCACCTTGCCACACCTGAAACAAGCTCCAAAGATCTGATACCAAACCCCTTTGTGCTTGTTGCCACATACGGAGCAGGGTGGAGTAAATCCACTCCCTTGGCTGGGGCTAGTCGTCGACCCCGTATTCTGTTTCTTGGTTGCTGGGTTGTGCTTGCCTTTCTTAAATTTGAAACCCTGTCTTTTTCCTTGCCACTCAGTTGTTGGTGTTTCAGATTGTTTCACTGCTGCAATATTCGTCTCGGCCATCAATGCTCGGTCGAGAACACCCACAAAAGTTGGCATTTTCAAAACATTTATTCGGTCCTGTATAGCAGCACTAAGGCCTCCTTCAAACCTTCTGGCCTTCTTATATTCGGTATCCACCATATGTGGTGCATACCTGGCAAATTCAGTGAATTTCTTCTCATACTCTAAGCATATATATTGCCTGCCTCAAATTGCTCAAACTCACCACTTTTCTATCTCTGATGCACTGGGGAAAATACTTTTCAAAGAAGGACTCCTTGAACTGAGTCCAAGTCACAATAGTATTCGCCTCACGGGTCAACATCCACCACCTTCTTGCTTCTTCCTGAAGGGTGAAGGTTGCTAACAATACTTTGTTGGCTTCGGAGCACGGAAACATTTCAAACAATTTTTCGGTTTCAAGAACCCAAGCTTCAAATTTTTAATCTGTTCTAAGCCTCCCCGAAGGATGGCGGTTTCATCTTGTCAACTTATGGGTTAGTGCAATAATGTCCACCTCATTAGCATTCACATTCTCAGACATTCTGCTTCGCTGCACCGGAGGAGGAGGAGGTGGGTTGGTCTTGCTTGTTGATCTAGTCTTTCCATTATCCCCATCATTTGTTCAAGTCCGCCATTCTCGCCTCAGAGGATGATGACTCAGTTCATTTATGCTATCCATTTTGCTATAAGGCTTATAACAATTATTATTATAAACAGCTTGTACAATTAAAGCTTTTAACACTTTAACATATAATTAGTACCACAAGCACACACTTTTCAAATTCATGAGATGCCCTAATTGCTTTTCTAGGACACCCTATAGCTCATTTGGACACGGTGTGCGGTATAACTCGTGGTTAAGTATCGCCCGATACCACTGTCATTAACCCTCCAAACCCTACCTATAGGTTTAGCATCAGAATCGCCAAGAATCCGAGATTACCAAGGCCTATTGATCAAGAATACGCTTAAACAGTACGTGTTCAAGTGAAGCCAATACAGTAAATAACTAGTGTCCATTGAGCTGAGTAAATCTGTATGCCAAAAACATTTTCCATGCATTCATTCAGAACAGTCTATTTAGTCTATACAATCATTTACAACAACAAGACAGAATCAAATCCCTAGCCAACAGTACGATATAACAGTAGACAGTCTACACAAATGTACAAAACAATGAGGAGACCGACGGGGGACACAAAAACACCCCAAGCCAAGGCATGGCAATTCGGAACCTCACAGTGAGGCACATAGGCTGGCTTGACAAAACTGGGACCAACCCACGCCCTAGTCCGATCCGTCACGAGAACCTACATATATATATAAACAAAGGAACTAAAACCTGTTGAATAACATAACGTAAAGAGGTTATGAATGAATGTCCTTACAAGAATGAAATCAATTCATTATACAAGATTTCAAACTTTCAAGATTTCACCAATCAAGATTTCATTCAATCACCATATGTGGTACATCCATTAGCCTATAAACAAGAGGTCCAAAAGGACCTGCCTTAACTGCATCTAACAATAATGATGGCCATCAATCGATAAACAATATGGTTCCACGAGGAAACCGACAGAGCTCTCAGAATACCAAATAACAAAGGTGCTAAGGATGCCACAATATAGTTCAAATACAGACATACATTCATTCAATAAACAATATCACTCAATAAACAATAGCCAAGATTCAAAATATAACCATTTTGAACATATCTTTACACAACTGCTACACAGAGATTGGGCTAATAGCCTAGAGCGCCCCCGAGATCCAACCCTAAACAGCTAACAAATAGAACACACACTAAGTTCACAAATGAAAGGATGATAATTAAATCCCTAAATTCCCTGTGGTCCTATGTCTAAATCCTCGTTAAGATGCCTTAAACTAGGCCTAAGAATGCCTAGGATGGGATGAGGATGCAAACATGTGCACAGAATTCAAGTTCAGAATTTTCAATGAAACAGGTCCCCGCCGAGAGTGTTTCGCCGAGCGGCATGCAAACAAAGGGACCCGCCGAAGGCCAACTTACCCGCCGAGCTGGACCGATGGACAATGCAAAGTATCGATGCGATTCGCCGAGCGTGAAACTCTCCGCCGAGCGAAGGATCAGAAACACCAAGAAAATGCCGGAGCATGAATTCGCCGAGCGGCACTTCGCCGAAAGGACGGCCAAAGTCTGGAAAATCCAGATTCAACCTCCAAGTTCCAAATCAAGTTTTGATGCTCCAAATTCGATCCTCTTGGGCCCATTTTCTGGAAAACTCTTTCAAGCACATAGAATAACAAGTTTTAAAGCTCAATTTAAGAAATCAAGGCCCAAGGGTGTTTCAATTAAACTCAATTTCAAGAACACTTTCAAAACATGACATGCATGATCTTTAAACCAAAATTAAGGTTCAAATCTTGCTCTAATGAGCTCAATAGTTGGAAAACAAAATGAAAACATAGACTTTAGCTCAAACGTGAACATGCATGTACAATTTACCATGAATTCAACTTCAAAAATCACTAATTTAACATGCATGCAACAACTAGGCTTCAATTCAACATATATGAACAATTTCATAACTTAGCTCTACAATGATGCATGAAACATGCAAGATTTAGCTCAATGATACAATTAGGGAGATGAATGATCTACCTTAGTCTTGTAGTTTAAGCCTAGAAGCTCAATTAGACAATCAACACTTCAATTCTTCAAGATTCAAGCAAAAATCCACAAGATGAACTACTCTCTCAATTCCTCTCTCTCTTACTCTCTTCTTTGGTCGGTTGGAAGGAGAAGAAATGGCTGAGCATTTGTTTGATCAAGTGTAATAAGGCTCTAGTACATCATTCTAAGTGGCCCACTAGGAGTGGCAATGACGTAGTTAAATCAAACTCTTTAATTGACTTAATTTAATCTAATTTAATCATTCCTAATCAATTTTCAGATAAATATACCATAAAATCAGAAATATTCTACTGAGTCTAAAACTTCAAACGCTTTTCTAAATCGATAAGGCCGCTCTAATTAAGCTTTAAACAAACACAAAAAATAATAAAATAATTAAATTAAACAAATAATAAATGCAATATAACATAAACTTATATTCAATCGCTGATCAATCATCAATAATCCATTCGACTTATAACAACCCATATTATCATTATCGGCCCGCTAGCAAGAATCAAGAATTAATTCAAGAGAGGTTAATCGGTAATCAGTACGAGGGTTGTTACAATTTTGCCCGACGTCCCCAAAAGAAAGAAGAAAATCCTTTCCCCTCCTACTGCCACAACTCAAACCGCTTCTACATCTCGAACAGATCAAGGATCAACATCTGATCCAACCAATCAGCCATACACTTCGACCCTATACTTGATCCCAATACAAGAACGAAAACATCGGCGAAGACTTGTACTTACATCCGAAACGGGTCGTGCAAGACCTGTTGCCCAGGATCTTCTGGCCGACCTCCCCACTGATGTTGACGCTCAGCCAACACAAAGCATGTCCCCACCAAAGCCGAAAAGAACCAAAAAGGCTCAGCCAAAGGCCAAAGCCACCGTAGTTGAGACTTAGGATACCCTGTCAATTTCACAATTGGCTGGGAGCGGGAAGACTGTTTCTGTTCCCACAAAAAGGTTTGCTGAAACACAGCCATCAGAGTCCACACAATCAAAGAAGCTGAGGTTATCGTCTGCGACGACCTCGGGGTCCAAAATACCAAAAGTCCCCTGGACGCCTGAAATTACTTTGGAAGATAAGCCTGTTCTTGCTAGCGACAGCGCCGATGACATCAATGTCGGTGTAGCACTCAGTACTGCTCTACTCCTCTCAGGCGATCTTGAGCGTAATGCCAAGATGAGTGAGTATGAGAACTACGCCTTTATGTTTCAACGCTCTGTCCAAGTGAGTGCCTTTACGTGGAAACTTGTCTTCTCTTTCACCTTGTAAAATTTCGTAACAATTTTTGCCTTGTGTTATTTCAGGCCATTCAACATGCCCATTCTCTCTCTATGCAAGCTTTTGAGACTAGGGAGAAGTTGGACGACATGAAGAGAGAGTTTTCTACCCTTCAAAAGATGAATAAACGCCTCCAATCAAATATGAAGAAGTTGGAGGACCAGCCGAGGTCGCTTCTCAAAGCTCAAACCGGCCGAGAAAAGGCCGATGTCATGGCCATTAAGAAAGTCAAGCTCGTAAAAAGAAGCCGAGGAAAAATGGCCAAGCCGGTATGAGCTTCAGGAGGCCTTGGCCACGAAAGAAACCGAAATCAAAAAAGCTGATGAGAAGGCTTATGCCTGTATGAAATGATGTCATCAAGACTACAAACTACAAGTCAGGCAGGCATGCAACAGGGGCTTCTCCCTTGGTTGGATGTCCCTAATAAAAAAACTTGATCTTCCTACTGATTCACCCTTCCGTAATGCCGATGCTATCTCTCTTCCATTCCCACCACCTCCACCTCCAACTCAAACTAAGGATGCTTCTGAATCCGAGGACGAAGATGGAGATGAGGACGAGGTTGAGGCCTTAGTAAGGAAATCCAAGAATGCTGTTGGGGCCAAGTCTCTTCCTTCAACTGAGCAAATCATGGACTTAACTCAAGATGAAGGGGGTGATGAGGTTGCCAAGAAAACTACTCCTGAGCAGGCTTCATCCGACGTTCCTCAAGTTGAGAAGAGTATTGACGAAACTCTTGTCGAGATTGATGCCGAGATCGTGGCAGAGAAGGCTGCCGGAGTAGTTCTTCAAGAATCTGCCGAGGTAGTTCTCCAATAACCTGCCAAGGTCCAAACCCAAATTGCTCCTGAAGCTGAAGAATCATAACTTCCATGTCTAGATGTGGCGTCTACCAATTGGTCAATCTTAGGCAAAAGAAAGCTGTCTTTGGGACAGGCTTTATTCAGGCATGTAAAATCTACGCAGACCCTCAATTTACTGCTTTTCTTCTTTACCACCACGTTGTTCGATAGCCATGTCGGATAATTGACTTCTAATGGCCCCGCTTCCAAAGAGTCTGCTTACTTCTTCCTCCACTACTTCCACGGTATCAACGCCGGTCTTCTAGCTCATTGTATTGTGTGTTTGGCCGAATGTCGACGCTCACCAGTGACATGTGACCTTGGGATCAATGCCAGGCATTTCATAAGGTGTCCAGGCGAACACCTCTATGTTTGTTCTAAAAAAAGCTTCCAGTTCTCTTTTTTCTTCTTCGGCTAAGCCTGAGCCGAGAAGAAAGAAGCGCTCTTCATCGCCCTCCTGGACGAGGATTTTCTTTAGTGTTTCCTCACTCTTCTCGGCTCTTTTTTGACATCATCTAGGACTTCCATGTCCTCATCTTCAATCTCTACCTTCCCTGGTTCTTATATGTTGCAGGTTGTTTTCATTACCGCTATGGAGCAATTTTTTTCCTGCAGTTGATCTCCTCTGACTTCCTCAATCCCATGTTCTGTTGGGAACCGCAATAGTTGATGCAACGTTGAGGAAACTACCCCCATTGCATGTAACCATGGCCTTCCCAAGATGATGTTGTATGGTGAGGGTGTGTCAATCACAATGAATTCCATCTTGATTTTCTTTGTGCCGGCTTGTACCTCCAAGCTTGTTACACCTAGTGGCCATGTCGGCGTTCCATTGAAGCCGATCATCGGGCCATTGGATCCTTCTATGTTATCTAGGTGAAGGCCCAGCTCCTTGTAATATCTAACGTACATGATGTCGCAAGAGCTGCCTTGATCAATCAAGATACGCTTTACTTGGCACTCCCCAACCTGGAGGGATACTACCAAGGCATCATTATGTGGGTGTTGGACCATCTCTAGGTCGGCTTCAGTAAAAGCTATCATCGGTCCTTGGCATTCCTCTAGCCGATGTCTTTTTTTCCCGACTTGGTAGACATGTTGTAAATGCCTTACCCTCTGAGTCTCTCCTCTGACTTCGTTCTCGTTGACCCTTGAGTGGATCACATTAACCACCGTGGTCCTCAACTCGTGCTTGGCTGTGGGGGTCATGGTGCTTGGGGGCAATCTTGTCTGCTCCTCTCTTGTCTCGCTTCATCGACAAGGTCTCTGGATGGCCCCTGCCTCACTAAGTCCTCTAAGGTGCTCTAGGGCTCGCAGCCTGGGTTGGGTGCCCTCTCTTCATTGTAGTAAGCACAACGCCTACCAACATTTCTTCCCATGTATTCTCCTCGGGGCCTTTGCCGATGCTCAAATAAGGTTGGTTTTGATTTGATCCAGACTTTGTGGATCGGGATTCGAACACACTGCCACGCCTCGCTTAGCCCTCAATTCCGCTTTCTTGTTTGTTGAACCCGTTGTTACCTCGGCCTTGCTTTCGAGCCGCTGATTCTTTCTTGTTTCATCTCTTTATTCCCGATGTATCTTCCTCGACTCGCATACTTCGATTCTTACCATGAGCTCCTCTATGCTTTTCGCAATGTCTTTGCTAAAGATTTCTCGAACAATCATCTTTCGTTGTTCTTGAAAGACACGACTGCTACTTGATTGCATTCGGGTATTCGATTGAACACCTCGTAGTATCTTTTTTGCATAGGCCCTAAGGCCTTCATCCTTGCCGATCTTTAGAGCCATCAATGCATCCACCCTTAATGGTCGCAACTTGTTTGTTACAAACTTGGCCACTTAACATCTCGCCAGCCTTCCCATGTCTTTACGCTTCCTTTGGCAATTTATGAAACCAACTGATGCAATCTCCCAAAGGACGGGGAACACTTTGCAGAGCAACGACTGCTTCCAATCAGATAATGCCATTGAGTTGAAGAATAATCCAACGTGGAAATTAGGGTCCGACTTACCATCGATATTTGAAACCTCAAAGATACTAAATCTCTTTGGTGCCTCAAATTTGTCCGCTTCTACCGAGAATGGTGTCCTCAAATTGTCGGGTGAGGTAACCCCACCTTCAAAGATTTTGTTCCTTCCTCTTGAGGTAATTTCTCAAGTCTTTTACTCCTCCCGAGCTCGGCTATCTTTGGACTTCACTTTTTCAGATACTACTTTTGGCTTCGTGGTAGGTCTGCTGGATCTTTCCCCATGGGTTGTGTCAAAGCAAAGCACCTGCCCTTGGACATGCCGATGTTCTTCAGGCTCTGGGTCCTGCGTGTGATGTATCCTTTGGGACTTCTCTTGTCTCGGCTCCTCTCGCCCGACTTCCCTAGAAGGCGAGTGAGAGTGCCTTCCGCTCCTGGTGTGCTGAGGTGCTTCGGGAATTATTTTCCTTCCTCCCTTCTGGGTATTAACTGCTGGGATTGGCGTGTCCTGCAGTGGGTATGGCGGCTACATGACATTGTTTTGCATCATGAAGTTGATGACCGACTGTAGGTCTGCCAACTTGTCTGCCAAATCTTTTACTTCCTCATCCCTCCATAGGCACCTATCCCTCCATACCTGGAGGTTATCTTCGTTATAGTACCTACTTTGGTTTGTCTTTTTTTAAGTGTCACCCTCCTGGCCGACGTCTTTTCCTCTGTGCCCCTGGTCACGGGCTTCTTCATTGTGGTTGTCTCCTTCAATGTCAAGGTCGATAGGCCTGTCACTCCCAAAGGGGAGCGCCGCCCCCAACCTTTTCTTTTGTGCAAGCATCGCCATTTATTCGCTCTTTCCTTCCCACAGACGGCGCTTAAATTGTGTGAGTGATTTTCCGATCACACTACTCCACCTTAGTAATTCACCAGAGAACACAGTGTAATAGATGGCACCTCGCCGTCTCGCACAGTAAAAGAAAAGGCTCCGGCGGTTCTTCCACCCGGGGGCACTCCGACGGTCAAGTCAGTATATCTCTCAAAGATAATCAAGTATTCAACTCACTAGCTTGAGTATATCAAAACATACCTTAGACCCATGGGGGTGCCTCTCTTTTATAGCCAATACAATCCTAGTCCCAATAGAAGCCTAACTCTAATGGACTCCAATTCTGTACTTACTTTGGACTCCTAAAGAGATAAAGATAGTCTCCCTAAGAGTGTTATCCTTATCCATCCTGAAGTCTTTCTTCATCCTAAAACTCTTGTCCTTTATCTGTTTATCTCGGATTCCGATGTCTTCGGAGGTAGCCTTGGCCTTGCTGAGATAACCTCGGCATGACTACCACGACACGTGGCATCTCGACTAGCACGTCGGCATCACCTTGTCACGTGTTGGTACTCAGAAAATATATCCCCACAGGTGATTATTCGGTAGTCTGAGACTACGGTCACGTGATATTTCATGGTACTATAATTGGTGGAGAAGATGGAGTATTAATTATTTGTGTTGAGTGATTGAGGAATATAAAGGATATAATAAATGGTGATTGGTGATGAGTGAATATAGTCACATAATATTTCGAAATTATTATATAATTTTTTGTGAGGAAATTCAGAACTCAAATTTAGTGGCTCAAAAGTGGTTAAATAGCCAAAACGATGTCGCTTTTGGCCATTTTATGTTGTTTGCACTCAAAACGACGCTGCTTTTGATCATTTGAGCCATTTTTAACTACAAAATTTGAGTTACGAGCATTGTCGTTTTGTAATGAAGACAAACGGGATGATAAATTCAATGTAGTATATCATTATTATAGTATTATTCTTTAATACTGTGTGGACTTTAATTTTTTTAATTTAACCTTTTACACATGTTTGATATGTGGGATAGGGAATATGGAAATTATTAACTATTAAGGGGTTGTTTGAGGTGTCCTAAATAAATGTATTTTTTGTCTTTTTAGATTAAAATTAAGGAAAAAAATATGGATGTTGGGTTAATTTTTTGACTTTTTATAGAAAAATGTATATTAAAAAATTATATAAATTAGTGTATAAGAAAAATTAGGATTGAGAGTTGTGCAATCATAATTTTTTACTTTTTGATAAATAGTGATAACTTTTTAACTTTTTAATTTTTTTTCAAAGTTGCCAAAGTTGGCCTAATTCCATCTTTTAATACAGCTTTTTCAACCAATTCGTTTATTTATTTATTTATTTATTTTATAGGGGAAGCACCATAACTCTCCACTTATACAACGGTTATAATTAACCTTTTTTTTTTTTTTCGAAAATAAAATCTTTTAATTTGGCATACAATGCATGCGCCTTTCCTTCTAATTTGTATTATTCATATTTTTATGACTATATTTAATTTTGTACACTTCTCTGCATCACGAATGTATAAAAGTTTAATGAATCAAAAAAGAATGTATAAAAGTTTAACAAAGTGAAAGGACTCTTGACCAAATTGGCTAAAGTTTAGACTTCACATGGTGCCTCTAAAGTTTAGACTTCACATGCAGTGTTGTAGCCTAACCCAAGGGAGAGGAAGTCAACTTGTCAAGAGGAAATGATGCTGATTTGGTCAAAAAGTTGTACATCATGAAAAATTATTTTAAAGTTTATTTTTAAAATAGAGTGTATAATATAAACTATTAATTTAGGTCAAGTTTGATAAAATTAAAAAAGTGCACTTATTTTATTTTTTTATCTTTTTTGAGTCACATCAATAAATATCTCTTCTCTATTTATTTTACACATAATACAAAAAAAGTCAAAAAGTACACTTATTTAATTTTTCCAAACTTGACCTTAATTTTTATGTAATTTTTTGAATATATATTATTGTTGTAATTTAATACGTTACTTCTAAAATTTAAACATACATTAAAATCTTAAAGCTTCTACATTGGCCTATAAAACAAATCGAAAGTTTTATTAGGAATAAGTCCATTTATATGAGTGAATATGACATTAGGTTCAATAATTGATTTTTTTTTTTTTTTTAAATAAGAATATGATTAATGAAATTGTTTGGTAAGAAGAACAAATTATTATTTTTTTTAAAAAATGCCATTTTTACTCAAATGCCACTAGATGGTCATTGGACCACTAATATTACTGGGAAAGTCATCAGTGGTGGCAATTGGTGGTGGTGATAATATGGACAAATAGACAAACTAAGAGACAAATAAGGACATGTGAATAAATAGAGAGATGACACTAGGACAGACAGATGAACAGATAACAAATAGACAAATTAGTAAAGATAGTATTATCTTTCAAATTGTTTTGAGGGTGTTTGGTGTGGATTATTGGAGATGATTATAACTTATTTTAATTTGAAAATCTATACCAAATTGTTTGGTGCAGTTTATGTTTATTACTTTTTAGACAAAAAATAAGTTAAATAAACCGAAAAAAACTGATTATTTAAAAGTTGAAAGAGGTGTGTTTTTTATTTCGCTTTTATAATTATTAGCTTTTAACTTATAATAAATCAGATTTAACAATCTCATTGTCTTTTTGAAATCATTAGTTCAAAAAAAATTTTACATTAAACTTGTAGCCCGAGTACCCTAAAACAAACAAAAAGGTGAATTGTAACGAGGGGAGCTTAAGTTTCTCTCATTGCCCCTTATACCAATTAGATAAATCAACAATATCTTAAAGAATACAACTTAAGTAACTTACTGTCATGGTTAAAGGGATCATGTTCATAATATGCCTTAGTTACATTACATGTCTCCCTCACTCACCATAAAAAGTTCTCTATATAATTGAAAGAATAGTATTATACAAATAAAAAAATTATATAGAAAATTAGTATAATATAATGTAACAAATCTAAATTTTTCAATACTCTAAAGTAAAACGGCGAGTAAAATGTCTTCAGTTTTCAAAAATGCTATCGTCATTGTCATATTATTTTGATCAAAAATTATGTATAAAATTTCTGTAAAAATAAAAGGTATATATTAATCCACTTGCAAAAGGTAGCATCAAAAAGTCCATTATGTTAGAAATACATACCACCCTCCTCTTTAAATTATCCAATTTATGAGGTCTTCTTGTTGGACCACAGAGGACATGTACCTAACTTGTGAAAGGGACACTTTTATTTTCTCATTAATATATACAAAAAATTGGATGGTGGTTTTGGTGCTAAATTTAACTGGTTCAGGCACATGAATAAACTATATGAGATTGAAGAAAAAAATTTAGTCTTTCCAAGAAATTAGGATGTTTCATCGATCCGGACACGTGTTAGAACATGGATTAATTTTAGTTCTAATTTCTTGCTAATAATTTAATGAGTTTGAGTTTGAGTTTGAACACTTATTAATAACACGGTTTTTTTAACAAGACAGGTAACTAACGGTGAATAGTAAAAACCGAAGTATTAAAATTGTATTACATCATATTGAGTTTCTTAATTTAAAAATTATGGTTTAGTTAAAACTTGTAATTGACTTACAATAATACTAAACAAGGTAGCCCGTCATATTATGCACACGTAAGATTCGATCCATTAACTTCAATAATACATTTTGAATTTGACTTTATTCTCCAATTAGGAGATTAATGGTCTCTTCCTATAATCACGATGCTGGTCTTGGATTGCTTAACAAAGGAGTGAAGATAGAGATTCCCTTATAAATTAATGTAGATATTGCAATGGAGCTTTAGACATACATTATATATAAATACATAATTAACTAATAATTATTGTTAAGTAGCGATTCATATATTATTAATTTATTATTGTTGGTTTCCATTTCCCTTAACACAAGGGGGTAGCCAAGGAAAAAAGTAACCTACTCATTAAGAGTGTAAAATGGCCCGCGATCTGGGGTGAACCTGACCTGATTAGGCGTGATTAGGCCTGAGCCTGTGCCTGAGCAATCATTTTGAAACTTGATCCGGCCCGCCTGAGGTCCAATGTCATTTTTGGTAAAAAAAAATAAAAATTTGGTCAAAAAAATAAGAAAAAAAATATTCAAGTTCTGCCCAAGCCCGAGCCCACCGGCTCGGCTTGCCCAATGCTTGAATACCCCCTGACTTGTGGGCCGGCCCGAATTTTGGTTGGACCCCGCGAGGCCTGACATGAGTCGGGCCGAGCGCAAGCTAAGGTGGGCCAGGCCGGGCTGGGCCAAGCCAAATTTACACCCTTACTACTCATATAGACAGTAGTATAATATGCTGTTTGTCAAAGTTTGGGACTTGGTGGAGTTTATATATATTAAAAAATCTATATTATTATTAAAAATGCACACTTACTCTGGACTCTTAAAACTTTTGCCATGTGACATTTAAATAATATGAGTCATGATAGAGACCCCCTCCAATTACCACCCCCACAACCCCACATACACGTGGCGGGTGGTGATTGGAGGAGTAGGAAAAAAAAAAAAAGAAAAAGAAAATGTAACCAATGAGAGAGAGATGGGGTCAAAAGGGGTGGGGGGAAAGGGGGCATGAAATATTTTTGAAATAATAATAAATAAATAAATAATTCATCCACATTTTCTCATCTCACATTAAATATAGCAATTTGAAATACAAATCACTTCCACAAATATAGCAATTTCAAATACAAACAACTTCTACTTTTCCACTTTCCATGTTCCCTAAATCACAGTGCTTTTAATTCGGCCACCATCTTCACTTTCTATTCACGAAAACATTACTTTCTCAGATACCCATATTAATTTGTTATTTTTATTTTTATCGAATTTTTCTAGGTAATTGGAAATTTATGTTGAGTTTGTTTGTTTGATATTGTGTTTTGATGATGGATAGTTAGAGAAGATAACCAAGATCACAAAATAGAAAACCGCCTCTGGGTGTAACGCCCTAAAATAATAACTATAATTCATCACATAACAATTATTGAATAACAATATAGTTCTGAATATAATATCCTTTTATTCATATGATTCGATTGTAAAACAAAAATAAAAAAAATAAAAAAATGGAACACATGCAATTATACATTCATAAATCCTAACACTGAATCTATAGCATGTGCCACAAGTTAATGGTATGAAATAAAAGTTAAACAGATATATAAATGCCCTAATGGCTATAACTTTTCAAGATGATGCTTAATTACAACAAAATGAGTTTTAACTCAATATAATTTAAGCCCTAGGCTTGTACAAAAATAATTACAACATTAACAAAAAAAAAAGCTCTTGGCTCTAAGTCCACCCAAGCCACTTGGCAGAGGCATATTATCAACACCGAAAATGATTTTTCACATAGGTAAGCCAAAACCCAATAGAGATACTCTAACACAATGTATGAATCTTAACAAAGTTATAAGGTGAATGCATATGCAACGCACGTGTCAAAACCTTTTATATCTCTTTCCAAAACCATGCAATGCCAGGTTTATGTCACAATTCATAAAAACATTTCCTTTACAATAGAAAATAAGGCAAGGATACAAGCATTGGGAATCTCTAGGTACTGCTTACAAGTAGGCTATACAAGCACTACCAAATGTCATTTTTATCGACATTAACCTAAGACTCGCACCAAATCGGCGAAGTTTCTATACTTTCATCAAGGACACACAGGCTAACAATAATACCACAACCACACCCCCTACCTAGATTCACTAAGGTATTTACCATTTTTTCTCAAAACAATATACATTTTCAATGTGTTAAGTATGCAACAATGTTCAATGCAAATAGATAGAAAATTAGTTTCAATTTTCCTAATTTTCATGCAATTTCTACAACAATCATAGTTATCCTCCACTTATAGCCCAAGATAGATATCTCTAAACAGATAAACAATTTTCAATAAAGATATACTTTTCAAATTTTCAAGATATGAGTGATAATGCATATTCAGATCCACCATCATCAACATTATCATTCCAATTTCATAAAACTCAACATCATTCCATTTCCTCTTTACAAAATCAAATATTCATATTTGAGAACAAAAGTTCATTTTCTTTATAAATCAATTCCAATGAATCAATTCCAATGATAAAAATCCTCTATTTTATCACAATTCCACCACATTCACAAACTCACAATCATATTCAAAAACCTATTTGAAAACCTACTTTTTTATTTTTTCAAACCAAAACCCTAAATTTTGTTCAAAATCTCCAAATCACAATATTGTTTAGAAAAACAAATAACAAAGTTAAAAACCATACAAAAGTATAGAGAAATCCCTACCTCGAAGCTAGGAGACAAGAGAGAGAGTGAAGAAACCTCGATGAAGCCGACAATCAACTTTGCTCCGATTAGAATAAATCTCTAGGTGAGCTCTATTTTTTTTTTTTTTTTATCAAAGGGACTAGAATGTAGAGATCAATGAATGATAGTGTATTTGAAGGTAAAAGATGAGTTCTAGAAAGAGGGAGTATATTTAGGTTTTGAGAATGTCAAGCTCGCTTAACAAAGTTACTGCTCACAAACAATGACACCTCCCAGATGTGTTGCAGACAGAGTAACCACTCGAGCGCAAGAAATACAACTCGAGCCAACACCGCTCGAGTATAAAGAAGATCGCCGAAAAAAACACTATTTCTCCTAGTACTTTTGTAGACCTACAAAAGTACTGAGGGTTTCCAAAGACCGTTTGAGTGAACTGACTGAAATTTGGGCAAGGACTCCATTGAAAAACAAACTCCCAACCTGTTCCAAACACAACCACGACATCCAAATAACCAAACTTAATTAAGAATGGAATGTATAAAGGTATGAACAACCATTTAAGGCAAGGAATTCTGGATCCAAAACAATAACCGGGTCGAGTTTAAATCAGAATTGTTATAACATCCCCCCTAAGGAATTTCGTCCCTGAAATTTTAGAATCAAAACATAACAACCATTATATTTCAATCAACCTTAACAATAGTAACGAGCCAAACTCATAACCATGACCCATCCACCGATCATTCATCATCATAGCAATGATAAACAAGGTTTTCAATACTAAGTATACAATTCACTTTTTCAAAACATATACAATGTTCACATTTAATCAACATAACAAGATTTTCAAACATTAACAAAAAGATCTGGATATTTCTCACGGACTTCCACCTCGCCCTCCCAGGTCCCCTCCTCAACCCCATGGTGTCACCACAACACTTTAACTAATAAAATAGTCTTGCCTCATGAGGCTTTGTCCCATGTATCTAAGACTCTAAATAGTCTCTCCTCATACAAAGCATCTTCATTCTACTTCTAACTCGGTCCAATCCAACACATGTGATACATCAGCTCATACTTTCGTGAGCATATAGATATGAAACACGCCATGAATCCCTGAAGTCAAGTAAGGCCAAACGATAAGCTATCTCCCAATACGCCTAGAATTTCAAAAGGCCTAATAAATCTACGAGACAACTTCGCTTCTTCCCAAACCTCATTAAATCCTGCCTTGGTGAGAATTTTAAGAAGACGTGATCTACTACCTCAAATGATAACGCCCTCTACAGCTTAGTATAACTCTTCTAACCACTCTAAGTTTAAACCAACCTCTACTTGATAAGTGCAACCTTCTCCGTTGTTCCCTGGCCTAACTCAAGACCTAGCATAGGTATGACACCCACCTCGGCCCAACACACTAGAGATCTACACGGTCGACTATACAAGGCCTCAAATAGTGCCACGCCGATACTCGCCTGAAAGCTATTATTATAGGCAAACTCTACTAAAAGTAAATGCCTCTCTCACGAGCTCTTAAAGTTAAGAACACAACCCCAAAGCCCATCCCCTAGGATCTGATTGGTATGCTCTAACTGTCTGTCAGTCTGAGGATGATAAGCAGTGCTAAAAGTCGACCTAGTGCCTAAGGCAATCTGTAGGCTTTGCCCCAAGCGAGTCATGAAACGCGGATCTCTATCCAAAACAATAGTCAAAGGGACCTTATGAAATTGAACTATGTCCCTAATATAAAGATCGGCAAGGTAATCATCGAGTCACTATGTGCATAGGTACAAAGTGCAATCGATGAAGTTAACCGATCAACTATCATCTACACGACATCATTAGCCCGCTGAGTCCCTGAAAACCCATAACAAAATCCATCGTGACATGCTCCCACTTAGGCAAGGGTTGTAACAAACCCGCCGCCTCGATGCTAGGTTTTTACTTGTTGACAAGGCATCTCAAACAAACAAGGCTACATCTCTTCATTCCTCGACTAAAACTAGTGACTAAGGTCGTGGTACATCTTTGTGCCTCCCAAGTGTACCGCAAGGCATGAATGGTAAAACTCTGAGTACTTCCGCCTACAAGACTCCAAGACGAAAAAGACGGCCGAGAAATCTAATACTTGAGTCAAAGTATACGCTCAAGCCCTTATCTACCTTTCCATTAGATATCTTCTCTGGATAGACCCTACCTCATGATCACCCTCACAGTGCTTATAACTCACCATAAGTGTAGGTTGTGCAACTATAGTAAACAAGGTTGCAAACTTAACAAACTCGCCAAGGTACAAGTCAAACTCCCCAATAGCACCCAACATCTCTCATTCCAGATGGCAATAATAGCTACATTGTCGATGGATTCCTATTCAAGGCGCTACCATTACATTAGCTTTTCCGTGATGATAGTGCACCAAAGTCATAATCCTCCATAAGCTCCATCCATCTTCTCGCTTAGATTCAAATCTTTCTATGAAAAACAGATATTTCAAACTCTTATGATCGAAAAGACCTCAAACGCCTCACCATACGTATAATGCCTCTAGATCTTCAAAGCAAAAAATCATTGTTACTAGTTCTAAATCATGAGTAAGGTAATTTCTCACATGTTTTCAACTGACGTAGCCATATGCTACTACCTTTCCTTCTTGCATCAAAACACAACCCAAACCTTCTCGAGATGTATCACAATACACTGAATAACCCAAATCCCTCTCCGGAATAATCAACACTGGAACAATGGTAAGTCTAACCTTAATCTCTTGAAACAATTTTTCACAAGTCTCACTCCACACAAATTTGATTTCCTTCCTCATTAGTCTAGTCAAAGGTGAAGCTAATCTAGAGAAATCCTTCACAAAATGTCGGTAATATCTATCTAAGCTCAAGAAACTCCGGATCTCAAAGGCATTCTGTAACGCCCTCAAAAAACGATACAAATCAATAATTCATAAGATCCATAAGCATAAAAAATATTATATTTTCATTCATCGTAGTCTTTTACAAAATCTATTACATGCATTACATTTTCATAAATGTTTATCTTGAAATTATAGCATGTAGCTCTAATTGATAACAACAAAATAAATGTCTACTTAAATTTTCCAAGTTATCACTTGGTTACAACAAAAGAAAAGTCCTAACTCTTTTACATATGAAGCCCCCCGCTTGAATTTACTTTAAACACAAAACAAAATATGCAAAAAGAAGCTTAACCCCTAAACCTCCGGGTTATGACCTTGGAGGCGATATGTCACCAAAGACTTGAAAATGGTGTTCCAAGTAGGGTAAGCCAAAACTCAAGAAAATATACTAAACAATATATGAAAATTAACTAAACTATAGCATCGATAAATGTGCAATATTCTTAACCAACACATATTCTTTTCAAGGTCATTCAATGTAGATAACCAATATCACAATTCATTTCCATTCTTCTATTTCGAGTAAGTCAATTAATCAAATTCATATTATCAAAGCAACCAATGTGAGACTACAATTTAATGGTTCACATCTTAATACATTCATCAATCCAATACTTCTATTTCTTGGTTATTTTACTGAACCACGCTCGAGAGAACCCAAGACCCATAAATATATAAGATTTCGGACTTTCACCCGACACCAACAACTTAATTATCAATGGAGTCCATCCCCTATCTCCTCCCAAACAATGGAGTACATTCCCTATCTCCTCCCAAACAATGATACATATACAATGTATTTAAACACTTTGTCATATAATGCATTTACTAATCAAAACACATATTCAATGGTTTAATCAAACCGCCATATTCAATGACATAATTCAATTGATTAGTTTCAATCCTCCTAATTCTCATGCGCTTCTACAACATTCATAGTTATCATCCACCGATAGTCCAAAACAAATATATCTAAACAGATAAATAAATCTATTAATGATAATTTATCAAATTCCATAGGTGAATGATTTATCAAATCCAACTACACCTTCTATTTACACATGCTCACAATTTCATATTTTCCATACCAATTTCATTATTCAAACAAAATAATTATTTAATTCAAATTAGGCAATCTTCCCTTTCACAAATATTACACCCAAGGCCAAATTTCACCAATTATATCCAAGCAATATCATGTTCAAGACCTCTTATACACATATGGTACCAAATATGGAAAACCCTCTTCAAATATCAAAACCCTAACCTTAAGTTCACGGATATCTTCCGAAATCCCAGCTTTTATACAAAATGACAAATATCTAGGTTAAAGGTCATATTAAAGACTACAATATCACTACCTCAAATGCACAAATTTAAAGAGAAAGAAGGAGAAACTTGAAAATGCCCAAAACTCAAACTTTTTGGATCAAAAGGAAGTCCACGCAAAACCCTATCTTTTTAACAAAGGAGTAGGGTAGAGAAAGGGTAAGGTAGAGAGACCCAAGATCATGGAGTATTTATAGAGAGAGTGTGTGTTTAGAAAGAGAGACAAATGGATGAGGGTTTTGAGGAAAAGAGACCAAAAAGTGATATAAAATCACGCCAGTGAATTAATATACGCAGCTTCGCCGAGCGAAGGAGTCGCCACCGAAAGTGACCAGACACAAAGGACCTCGCCGAAAGCACAAGAAGCGCCGCCGAGCATAGCATGCAAAGCTTCAGGTCTGCCACCAATGCAGATGCACGCTCGAGCGCAATAAGTCTCACTCCAGCGAAGAAACAATTTCACAAGGCTCCCTCGAGCGCAAGAAGTCTCGCTCGAGCGAAGTAGTCCACCTTCCCAAAAAAGCTACATCAGGGAAAAGACTTGAGGACTCTCAATCTCGCCGAAAGATAAGAACCTCGCCGAGCATTTAAGCAGACATACAAGCCTCAATCGAGCGTAAGAAGCCTCGCTCAAGTGAAGAAACCAAAATCTGGGAAACAACATTCTAGACCAACTAACAACCAACCTATTCCAAACTCACACAACAAGTCCCAAAACTCAAATTCAAAGAATCAAAGGGAGAAAACAAGACATAGACAACAACATACAATCACTGAATCCGAGTTCGGAACACAACAAAGGTTAGGGTAAAACCGGGATCGCTATACATTCTAGGTTGTTCCCAATCCTACATTGCCTCTATCTTAGAAGAGCCTACCGTCACCCCATCCCCTGATACCACATGGCCTAAGAACTTTACCTTCTTCAATCGAACTCACACTTCCCAAACTTAGCATACAATTTAGGGCTCTAAGCAACTCAAGTACAATCCGTAAGTGTTTCGTGTTCCTCCTCGATGGTGAGTAAATCAAAATGTTATCAACAAAGACAACCACAAACGGTTTAGGAACTCACAAAAGATTCGATTCATTAAATCCATAAACAAAGTTGGTGCTGGTTAGCCCAAAAGCATCACTAAGAATTCATAATGGTCATATCAAGATACAAAATGCCATTTTCTAGATATCCTCCTCCTTAACCTCAACTAGTAATAACTCGACCTTAAGTCTATCTTAGAAAAGTAACAAGACCCTTCAACTAGTCAAACAAGTCATCTATACGATGCAATGGGTACTTGTTTTAATAGCCATTCTGCTCAACTTCCAAGAATTAATACAAAGTCACAATGTGCCATCCTTCTTCTTGGCAAAGAAAGCCAATACTCTAATGCTAAGTACTAGGGCGATAAAGCCCTTATCCAACAATTTATGGAGTTAAATCTTTAACTCAATCAACTCGATGGATGCAAATCTATACTTGCCATAGAAATTAGTGTCGTACAGGGCACTAAATCAATAGAGAACTCAATCTCACTGAGGTAGTAAACTAGTAAGATCCTGAAAGACATCCAAATATTCACAAACTACCCCAGGTAACTCAACTCGAACCACAGCACTTTCAACACCTAAGAATGTAGCAAGAATGAGACTAAGCTCGCCCTGACCACGCGATCATACACTGGCAACAAGGTTCTATCAGCCTGGTCTCCTAGGAAATAAAAACAATCACCACTCGAGGTGCACACCATAACTCTCTAACGGCAACAACCTATAATGGCTCGATATGAGGATAACCAATCCATGCCCAAAATAATATTGAAACCCAACATATTAATCAACACAAAAGAAAAAGGAAGTCAGCGACCAGCAACCTCTATCTGACAACCCCAACACCCCTAATCCAACACAACCTCACCACCAACATGTGAATCTACCCTGGGTGGAGACGCTAATTGAGCTACTTCTAAACCCAATGCTGATGCGAATGCAGATGAAATAAAAGAATGAGATGCACCATTATCAATCAACACATTGGTAATAAAATTACACAACAAGAAGTTACCTCTCACTACCGAAGGTGCTGGCAACAAATCTGGCATGGTGATAGCATACACACACCTTGTAAGTCTCTGCTTTACCTGTTCACCTCTCGAAGCATAAGTTTCAAACACTAATTGAGCCAAAGAGGCTCTCTGATTAGCTCTCGAGGCCTAAACTGATAGTGTAGGCTGATGACTCTGTGTCTGCCTTGAACCAGAAGCACCAAATACACCATCCGACTGAGGGGAAAACATCTCCACATGCCCTAACTGCCTACACTAATAACAGGTAGGCGGCTGCCCTCCCCCTTGACTCTAGCCCTAAGAACGAGCTGAAGACGCAGCAGATTGTTGCCCTCTTTCTCTCTGTGAGCAAACTAGAGACTTGTAGCCCAGCTGACCACACTTGAAACAAATGATCCCACACTGACCATCTCTCCCGACCTGTAACTTGCACAGAAAAGTGGATCTAGACTCAGGCTCTATGACTACTATGAGGTGGAACCCTCTGCTTCATCGCCTCGAGTCCCTCATGAACCTCCTACCTCCTTCGCTTGGAGCTCCTCACCCGCTCCTTCTCCGTTTGAGCCACAATCTCAAGATGAGCCGCCGCCGCCTCCACAAGGCGCTCAGAGTCCCTAATCATAGACCCAAGCATTTTAAAAAGAAGCTCGGTCCTCAATCTCTTCTCGAACTTAATGCAATATCATTTCTTCGTCACTACAAGCTCGTGCAAACCTAGAGAGGCTAGTCAAAGTCGCTCAAACTCACCATCGTGTGTTGAATTGTTTAAGCTTTAGAAACTATTCTCTCAACTTCTCCCAAGCAATGAGAGGCAAGAACTTGTCCTGGAAAGCATTGACAAAGACCTCCTAAGTCACCCCAATGCGCCCATCGCCAAGATATTTCTATCGCTGACCCAAGATCTCCTTCGCTTGATGCCAAGGTCACTTCAACCCGGCGCCCTCGATACCAAGCATCTCTTAACGCCTTTTGCCATCTCGTTCTAACTACTCATCCGACTTTAGTGGCTCATTCAGATCTCCCAAAAACTCATCCGGATTTGACCGGAAGAACTTCCTCTTCAGAAAAGGTAGTCCTATCTCAGCAACATGGGCTTGGATTTCATTATCAGCTCTGAGAATGTCCATGGATTCCCGCAAAGCTCTGGCCATCTCACTGGCTAAAGCACCAATGGCCTGCTGACCAATTGGTTCAGCCACATTGGCCTAACCAACCCCTTCCTTCTGTGCTGGAATATCATCCAGTAACAGCATCTCTTGCCATTTATGTCTGCCACGCCTACCACCACCATGTCTATGTCCTGACATTCTAATGAAAGTAATACAAGGGATTAGTACATTTACAAATGTGTTGAAGCAAATTTACTTTCATCCTAATGCGATGGACAACAATTAATTCACTCTACATAAGCACGAATCACATAATCACATACTAATTTCTTTTAAATAATAATCGCCGTCGATATTGCAGAGTTCCATTAGAAATAACAAAGGATCAAGTGCTCTTCTAACAGATTTCTAGAAACTCAGAGACTCAATCAATGTCTTGGAAATTAAATTTCATATCCACTTAGTCACATAAGCATGTTATCACATAACATACCAAAGTTATTGCTAATTTTAATTGGCGAGATAACCCATTGTAATAAAACCACATTCCATGATCCCAAAGTATTCAAACTCTAGAGCTCTAATACCAAGTTATAACACCCAAAATAATAATCATAATTCATCCCATGACAATTATTAAATAACAATACAATTCTAAATATAATATCTTTCCATTCATATGATTCCATTGTAAGAAGAAAAAAAAGAAAAGTGACACATGCAGTTATACATTCATAAGTCCTAATATCGAATCTATAGCATATACCACAAGTTAATGGTATGAAATAAAAGTTAAACAGATATATAATAGCTATAACTTTCCAAGACAATGCTTGGTTACAACAAAGTAAGTTTTAAATCAATACAGTTTAAGCCCTAGGCTTGTACAAAAATAATTACAACAATAACAAAAAAGAAGCTGTTGGTTCTACGTCCACCCAAGCTACTAGATATGAAGGCATATCATCAAGACTAAAAATAGTTTACCACATAGGGTAAGCCAAAACCAAGTAGAGATGCTCTAACACAGTGTATGAGTCTTAATAAAGTTATAAGGTGAATGAATATGCAATGCTTGTACCAAAGCCTTTTATATCTCTTTCCAAAACCATGCAATGCCAGGTTTATGTCATAATTCATAAAAACATTCCTTACAATATAAAACAGGATAGTGGATACAAGCACTAGGAATCTCTAGGTACGTGTCTACAAGTAGGCTATATAAGCACTACCAATTGCTATTTTTATCGATACTAATCGGAAGGCTCGGCACCTAACCACGCAGGTTTCTATACTTTCACCAATGATACACAGGCCAATAATAATACCATAACCACACCTCCTACTCGGATTCACCAATGTATTCACCCTTTTTTTCTCAAAATAATATACATTTTTAATGTGTTAAGTATGCAACAATGCTCAATGCAAATGGATGGAAAATTAGTTTCAATTCTCCTAATTCTTATATAATTTCTACAACAATCATAGATATCATCTATCAATAGCTCAAAACAGATATCTCTAAATAGATAGATAATTTTCAATAAAGATAAACTTTTCAAAATTTCAAGATGGGAGTGATAATGCATATCTAGCTCCATCATCATCATCATTATCATTTCAATTTCATAAAACCCAACATCATTTCCATTTCCTCTTTACAAAATCAAATGTTCACATTTTAGGGTAAAATTCCTTTTTCTTTATAAATCAATTCTAAGGATAAAAATCCACCATTTTATCACAACTCAACCACATTTACAAACCCACAATCATATTCAAGAACCCATTTGAAAACCTCTCTTTTTATTTTTTTAAACAAAAATCCTAAATTTTGTTCAGAAATTCCCAAATCACAATATTGTTTAGAAAAGTAAATAACCAAGTTAAAAACCATATATAAGTGTGGAGAAATCTCTACCTCGGAGCTAGGAGACAAGAGAGAGAGAGTAAAGAAACCTTGATGAAACCGAAAATCAACTTTTCTCTTATTAGAATAAAGCTCTAGGTGAGCTTTACCTTTTTATCAAAGGGGCTAGGGTGTATAGATTAATAAATGATAATGTATTTGAAGGTAAAAGATGAGTTCTAGAGAGGGAGGGAGTAGATTTAGGTTTTTGGAATGTAGATAGAGAGAGAGAGAGAGAGAGAGAGAGAGAGAGAGAGAGTGAGAGTGAGTGAGTGAGTGAGATGGGAAAATGACTCAAAAAGTAACTTTTACGAACTGATATACGCATAGATCGCTCGAACGACCAAAACACCGCTCGAAAGATAATGACACCTCCCGTAAATTTTGCAAACAAAGTAACCGCCGAGCACAAGAAAGATAAAGCATCGAGAGTTTCCAAAGATCGCTGAAGGATGCTCGAGCGACCAAAAGACCGCCGAGCAAACTAACCAAAATCTAGGCAAGGACCTTTGAAAAATGGACTCCCAACCTATTCTAAACGCAACCACGACATCCAAATAACTAAACTCAATAAAGAATGGAATGTATAAGGATATGAACAACCATTTAAGACAAGGAATCCCGGACCCAAAATAATAAACGGGTCGAGTCTAAACCAGTATAGTTATCCTAGGTATATATACTTTCTATTTTTTCTATGCTTTTGTTATTCATGTTGGAATATTATACTTCTGTGTTTTTATATTCAGTTTTTTTGTTTTTGTTTCAATTTTTTAAGGTTTTGTTTAGTTTTAATGTATAATTATCTTCTTAAAAGATTGATTTGCTTGTTTATTTTACTCTTTGGTTTTTAAAAAAAAAAAAAAACAATTCGGTGCTCTCAATTTTATTTTAAAAAACAGATTTTTATTTTTTATATATATAAATCTCTTTGATTGTAAGTGCTCTAAAAGTTTTAGATTTATATCACTTTTCTTTATTCAAAAAACTTTCTTTTTTTTTTTGGGAGAAAGACCATTCAAGAACGTTGATTTTATGATTACGTTGCAAGTTGATGGAGTGTTTATCAAAAGTACATATGGTTATATATATATATATATATATTGTGCTTTTGTATTTTTAAATTCAAATTTTTTTTAAATTTATATTCATTTTTTTTTTTTCATGTTTTACTTTTTTAAGCTTTTATTTGTTTTTTTGTTTTTAAATTTAACAGTGTTAGTGTTTAACCAGTAGAGCCAATTAAAGTGTTTGGTTTCAGTTTTTTGAATTGAGTTTTTGTTTTTCAGATTTTTTTTTTTAATGAACATTTTTAAATTTTAAGCAATTTTTTTACCTTTTTAGAT